>JADANN010000116.1:330000-447500 GCA_018806985.1 Angiostrongylus vasorum | reverse complement strand
ACGTGTATTCACAACGATTCACTTGTGTTACACGTGAGCCCATCACGGAGTTGGCAAATTGGAAGACTTAACCAAACACGGAATTGAACTTCAGTGATTCTTCGTATTCTTGTTGAGCAAACAAGAGGTGTTATTTCTATTCATTATTCACCTTTATCAATGCCGAGGTCAACAGGAAGTCGGACGTGGGATTTATTACGAGACGTACCAGCAGATATTTCCGACTTGTAAAAGAAGCGCTGTCAGTAAGACAAAAGATCGTCTTAGCTCGACAGTCAGTGCACTTTCTCCGCCGCTTCCTAAAACACGGAATCGTTCCGAACTTCATTAAACGAAGACGACTACACGATGTATGCGGATTACCAGAGGACAGTCACCGAGTACTGGACATCGAATTGTGAGTACTACGCACCTGTCTACGAAGCCGACAAAACGAGATGTTCGCCAAGTGGAAGAAGTGCGAGACGAAGGAAAACTTTTGTGCTCAGTACATGGAGGACCGCCTCTGGAGGATAATAGTGGGTGGGTCAGTGTTGATTTGCAATTCTATTAGGTCTAATGCTAAAGTAATTTTGAGGAGAAAGTTCAAAGACCTTTTGAGTGAATCGCATAACACGGCTTCAAGAGCGCACAGAAATACCGCTAACGAACATCAAACAGGTCACAGCAGGATAAATAATGTGCAAGAAATTTCAAGGGTAACCGTGTTAAGAAGCATGACTCTTTCTGACGGTGCGCGTTCGTTATTAGAACTGCGGCCAAGTTTCTCACCATTTGAAACCATTTCTAAGGTAACCTTGCGGAGGGTAGCATGTAGTTTACATGAACTTCAAGACAGACTCCGTAAAAAAAGCTAGAGATGAAACGCAAAATAGGTGCGAACAACACCAAGTGGAGGCCCTACCAATAACACCATTTCCTCAGCCGTTCTTTAGACAACAAGAGCCCAAGAATGAAGTTGATGTTAAATTTCGGATGTTTACGAATGAAACTTTCAAAGCCCTTAATCACTATCGCGCCAAAAGATACAGCTCCAACCTCACTGAAGTGCAAAAACGTGGTTTGCGAGACGTACGAGAGCTGATAAGATAGAAAAACATTAGACTATCCGTTAGTGATAAGGGTAGAGAGTTTGTCGTAATTCCCCATCAGTTAGATGTTGAGATAACGAAAAAAGCATCTTGAAGATGTTTCACTTTATCGCCCATCATCTGAGAAGGAGTTTAAAAGTAAATACCGAAAATTGAACCACGAATGGGTCAAAATGGCAAGGGCTGCTGGTTCAAAACCGTTAGTTATCTCTCAACTAAAATTTGACTTGCCAACGTGTCCCGTCTTGTACTTGCTTGTAAAAACTCATAAGCTAGTATCCAGCGATGATCTTACGTCTACCGATGCATCATTGTTTAAGGTTAGACCTATCATTAGCTGTGTAGACGGGCCAACGGATAGGATAACATGGTTTTTATCCCTAATATTTACCCAGTTGTTGAAACACATTCCAGCCCATCTTACGAATACTCAGATGTTTCTGGCAGCCCAGCAGCGCGTGCGTGATGGAATCCTTCGACGTGACCGCCCTTTATACAAACGTGTCGAATGACTCCGCAATTCACGCCATATTCGAACTGCTTACAAAACACGAAGGAGAAATAAACATGCATGGCTTCAAGATAGAGCAGTTGATGGCACTCTTGAAAGAATGCTTGAGCAGCTCAATCTTCAGATGGTCCGGAAGTTACTACGCTCAAATAAGAGGGTTGGCAATGGGACAACGACTGGCACCAAGCCTGGCCATTGCGTTTATGTCTAACGTGGAAGCACCAGTGACCGATCTCGGGCCGTTACTCTACTGTTGATATAGATGACTGTTCTGTCCTTTGCTCAACACAGGAGGAAATGTACAAATGTTTCGGGTTGTTGAACGAACAGTTAGAGTATATCAAGTTTACCCGAGAGAAACCGAAAGAAAACTGTCTTCCATTCCTGAACGTCCAAATTAACCTATCAGAAAATGGCTACATTACAATGTGGTACCGGAAGCCAAGTAGTAAAAACAAATTGGTTCATTACCTCTCCTCTCACCCCTCTCGCACGAAAAAGGTTCTTGTAAGAAACATGTTTCTTACAGCAACCAACGTGTGCACGGGAAGAGAACAGAGAGAGGAGCCCCGGAACTTGGCGCGGCAAATAGCCATTTCTAATGGCTACGAAACTGCAGATCGGGATAGGTGTAGGGAATGCTAGGCCCCCAAACGACAACTGTAGCGATAAAGAGGTCCCGTTTATCCTACCCTTCATCTCAAATGATGCAAGTGCAGCTATAAAACGCTGCTTGAGAAGGGCGGGTCTTGAGGATTCGGTAAACGTAGTTGAAATACCATCGAAAACTCTTAGACGCCAGCTAGTTCGTAACCGCCTATATGACCGTCTATGTGCAACGCAAAATTGCACAATTTGCCCTAATGGTAGAGACGGTGATTGCATGAACTCGGGTATAGTTTATCTGATCTCCTGTAAGGCGTGCGAAGACGAATACATTGACGAAACGGGTAGACAACTCTGCATCAGCATAAAAGAACACCTAGTCAGTAAACGTAAACCAAATAACCCACTAGGCACGCATAGGACCCAGAGACATAACTAGGAGGACTTTGAAGTACAGGTCACAATCCCCGCGCGGGAATCGCGAACACAAGCGCGCAAAACTCTCGAGGCGTTCTGGATCAATTCCAAAAATCCGAAAATGAACCGCAGGGAAGAATGCCTCATTATCACGCTTGATATTGGCCAATATATAAACCTATTATTCTGATGAGAGGGGCACATTACGCTTCCATGTGAATCCTGTGCGGTTGGTCTCCACGCGACATACTCAGTGGAAGACTCATTGAAAGCGGTGTGTCAAGAAGCTATTTTGTGCTCAACGTGATTGAAATCTAAGTTTAGCTATAGCCTCAGCTTAACTGGGTTCAATGCCGATTTGGGCTCCCCAGATCAATCCCGTTGACGGGTGATTGCTGACGGCAGAAGATCGATAGAACTAGCTGAGAGACAGGCGAAACGAAGGACCCGCATGGTGTGGTGGTGAACGCGCTACTCCCCGGAAAGGACAATAGCGCGTTCGTTCCCCACCATAGGCACCTGCGGTCCAGAGTTTTGCAAATATCTCAGCATCATTAAAGTTATATTTCGCAACGCATAACCTGCCGCTAAAAAGAGTAGGCAGTAAATAATAAGTCAAAATTGTGATTATAACTATAGCCTCAGCTTAACTGGGTTCAATGCCGATTTGGGCTCCCCAGATCAATCCCGTTGACGGGTGATTGCTGACGGCAGAAGATCGATAGAACTAGCTGAGAGACAGGCGAAACGAAGGACCCGCATGGTGTGGTGGTGAACGCGCTACTCCCCGGAAAGGACAATAGCGCGTTCGTTCCCCCACCATAGGCACCTGCGGTCCAGAGTTTTGCAAATATCTCAGCATCATTAAAGTTATATTTCGCAACGCATAACCTGCCGCTAAAAGAGTAGGCAGTAAATAATAAGTCAAAAATTGTGATTATAACTATAGCCTCAGCTTAACTGGGTTCAATGCCGATTTGGGCTCCCCAGATCAATCCCGTTGACGGGTGATTGCTGACGGCAGAAGATCGATAGAACTAGCTGAGAGACAGGCGAAACGAAGGACCCGCATGGTGTGGTGGTGAACGCGCTACTCCCCGGAAAGGACAATAGCGCGTTCGTTCCCCACCATAGGCACCTGCGGTCCAGAGTTTTGCAAATATCTCAGCATCATTAAAGTTATATTTCTAAGTTTAGCGTTTTCTCTGTTTGGTCATGGAGGTGTTTGGCCGAATAGATTGCTGTCAACTTGACCTTTCCAGGCTCTGAGGAAGGCGAAATCCGCCGAAACGTCAGCATGTTCGTGAATAATGCATAGAAATAACACCTCGTGTTTGCTCAACAAGAATACGAACAATTACTTGATCAATACCGAGGTTGATAGAAATTTGGATGTGGAACTTCAGTGAGTCTCAGCAAATGGTTTTATAGGACAAACATGCACTCCTTCAGATGCTACCCATGGAATCGAATTCGTGGTGGATTTCTGCAGGTTTGATAAACGCTGGAAACTGTATTCTTATCCTTCTACCTCATTGTTGTAATTTCTGTCACATTTTGAAGTGACAAAGTCATTCGTGGAACTCTGTTTGCTGTTCAAATTCATTGTGAAATGCTCTTTTTCCGGTTTGTCAGCTTACACTTCCACTCCTCGAAAGACTTTTGAGATCTCGCGCAAAAAATTTTGGGAACGAGGGTGAGAACGGTTATATCAGAACACTTAATTCATTTTTTCAACTAATCTAGATAATACACTGGAAGGTAACACTTAACATACATTAGCAAACCGACTGCAATCTACCAGGTCAAACAGCTCCATAAGCTGACCTTCTGTATCAACGAAATTGCCTGATAGAGGGACAATAAATCAGGATAAAAAGAATAAAGGATAAAGTTCTCGGCGTTGATCAGTCCCTGAGGGATGAGCCATGCATTCGACTTCATTAAGTATCGTTGGAGGTGGTTGAAGCATATCTGGCCTTTACAATGACTTGCCGTGGCCTACCGATGTATCGAGCCACTGCTGCTATCCTTCCAGACAAGTCTGATACCAATTTGCTGACCCCGGAGAGATGGAAAGCTTGGTGGGCCGTGGGCGCTGGGATGGATTCCACGTGTGTGTCGCAATGGCACCTCCAACCGCTGCACCACACGTGCCCTGGGATGAAGGATAAAAAAAGGATACAGCTCTGGGCGTTGATCAATCTCTGAGGGAGTGCCATGCATTCTACTTCATTAAGAATCGTTTGGAGGTGATTGAATGCATATCTGGCCTTTACAATGACTCGCGGTGGCCTAGCGATGTATCGAGCCAGTGCTGCTATCCTCCCAAACAAGTCTGGTACCAATTTGCTGACATGGAGCGATGGAAGGCTTGGTGGGCGGGGGCAGGGATCGATTCCACGTGTGTGTTGCAGGGCGCCTCCGACCACTACGTCACACACGCCCAATCAGGATACACTTGTTTATCGATGAATCCTCACAATTCTAAGAATGATAACAAACGACATTGCTTCTGTCGTCTAGAATGCGTCAGTGATGAAGATTTAGAAAATCTCTACCCAATTGAAAGTTCATCTGAACTTGCTCTCTGTTCCCCTTTTGTTGTTGTTAACTGATAAATTTAGTGAGTGGCAGTTGATTCTGCTGACATTTGCTAGCGCATAAATGCAGCGCACATAGCGTGGTTAAAACAGTGACCACAATTCCCTCAGTTGAGTCTACAATAAGAGAGATAGGAAAAATGATCGGAAATGTTGACCTCATTTTTAATCACGTATAACGCAATGATTAGAGGTGCCTGCGCATTTCGACCGCACCTTCTCAAGTTGGAAGATCTAATCCAGAGCGGCAAGATAAGACAGTTTTTTTCTTGCATTGACGGTGATTTAACAGTTATTCGTACTATCGAGGAGCGCAAATAGCGCATTGGTTAGAGGCGTTCTGCAACACATATGAGGTCGATCCTGCACCTCAGGTTCACCTAGCCTGTCATCCCTCCAGGGTCGGCAAATTGGTACCAGAGTTGTCTGGAAGGATAACAACACAGACTCGATACATCGGTGGGCCACCGCGAGTCACTCACTGTAAAGGTAGATATGCATTCAGTCACCTCCAAACGATCCATAATAAAGCAGAATGTACGGCGTAGCCCTTAGGGATTGATCAACGCCAAGGGCTTTATTCTTATTATCTTCGTCTTTTCGGCATCAATTTCCTATGTAAGTAAAGTCTGAGCTGTTCTTCTTCCTAAAAATTGGTGCTTGGAACTCCACCTACTATCAAGGCTGTCTTTAGTCCGTGGGTGAATAGTGTTGATTCGTTTTTCAGCCGGCGTGACAGTTACCACGTGAGAAATTGGATTATGAGAAATTAATTTCGTGTAAAAAAAACCAATCCATTTCGATATTTCAGAGAACGTCCAGCACAGAGCACTCCTCACCAAAATTGGGTGTAATTGTTGTGAATCAATATGCTTGCTATCACCTTTGGAATAAAGTAAGCTCACAAAGCGTGCGAAACGCTAATGGTGGCCGTGGTAGTTTAAAACTTCTCGAGCCGTCTATCCACCATTCAGAGTAGTAAGCTCTTTCGAATTAGCTCTCGCAGCTAAGTAAATGACCCCGGAAGCGCAATAGAGCTCAACTGCCCAGTTTCCATGCCTGGTCGGAAATCTGGGATAATACATAAAATTCCATAATGAATAGCAATAGTAAGCTGGAAAAACCGTTCAAAAAATGGTAGTTAGAAGACATTTTACCATTTAAGGCAGTTGCGATATTTCATTATAAAGCAAAACAGGTAAGTGTCGATTTGTAAATGATTGTAGGATACGGTGGATAAAAACGACGGTAAGGCGGTTAATGTCTAGACGGATATCGATCCACATTTATCGCATAAGACATGCCGATATAATCGAATACATGATGAGACGATAAGGGGACTGTAGCGGCTGGTATTTGCTACTTCCTAAAGACCATGAAGGGAATGTCAGCGAGTTCTTCAAGCTCACTGGAAACAAAGTAACTGATGCGTTCAATACGATGAAAATTTTGATGAGCAAAAGTTAGAGGACGAAGTAAAGCTCGTTGATAGATTACAGGCTGTTGTATTAAATGAGATTTATTCACGAAATCTCTATCTGATCCATAACGGCTCTAATTAATAAAGGAGACAGCTCTCGACGTTGATCAATCCCTGAGGGATGCGCCATGTATTCGACTTCATTAAGCATCGTTAGAGGTGATTGCATGCATATCTGACCTTTACAATGACTCGCGGTGGCCTACCGATGTATCGAGCCAGTGCTGCTATCCTCCCAGACAAGTCTGGTACCAATTTGCCGACCCTGGAGGGATGGAAAGCTTGGTGGGCCATGGGCAGGGATCTTATTATGATTAGATAAAAAACGCCAAAAGTTGGAGAAAGACCGAATTGTTTCTAAATTGTAGGACTCTAAGCCTTTTTACATAATTATATTGGGAACACGCATGTAGTGCACTGGTTAGTGGTCTCAGCAATGAATATATGGTCATTAGTTCGATCCTACACCTCTGGTTAGCCAGGGCATCCATTCCTCCTGTGTCGGAAAATTGCTATCAGAGTTGTCTAGCACTGATTTGATACAACAGTAACTCAGCGCAAGTATATGTATAGAGCAGTATACATTCACTTACCTCAGCGACACTTGATGAAGTCGAGTTCATGGCACATCCCTCACGGATTGATAGATGTCGCATCATTACGAAGGCTTTTCATCTAGACATTAATCAACTTCTTCTGTCTGTCAATGAAATGAAATTTTATCAAGGAGAAAGGGCAAACATTTAAAAACATCATATCATAGAACTGATTATTTCATATAAACAAGGGCTTAAACACCAGCAAAGTGCAGTTTTCTGCTGTAATGAAAAACGGACACGTCTGTTCATCCTATATGACTTCATTAACGATATACACGGTAAGAATAAATTTGATAGACTGGACATTTCTCGGAACGAAGCGCGAACTGGGTCAGAAGTTATCGGGAAAATGGCATCTAATATAAAAAAGAAAGATTTTTATGGCGATAGCCTCTATGTATCACGAAATTAAACTGTTGAATCTGGCAAAACAAGAACTGATAAGGTAGAACTAACCGAGAACTGATAGAACTGAGTTCGTCACGACCTTTACAAGTAGAAAAACACGTCATGAACAGAGTACCTTTAAAAAAGGAAATGCAGTGGATATAATAGAGTACTAAAACGTATCAGGGTTGTTATGCCATTCTCGAACGATTCTTTCGACTATTAACAGGGTTCGCTGTCGTCTTGAGAATCCACATATCTTCAAGTTGCCATCCGAATCCAAACCATCCCTATGGATGACGGATGCACGGTAACGAAGAAGATGGAAGAATTTCTGAGATTTTTGCAACATGCGATAATAGGGCATCTTAGCATCTAAATAAGCACTAAGGAAATTTCTCCAACACAATGTTTAATTCCGAGAAAGGAAGCTCAAGTGGATGTCGGACTTCATACAACTACATCATTCAGTCCAATAGCTCAGTGAACAATAAAGGAACTAGTGTTAGGAGATGCTGAAGTTTTGGGAGAAAGTTAGTTGCAAGTTCTGCCTTTCTCCGATTAACACAGGTACGGTACAAAACGGTCATTATTAACGACGTGGAAACGCTCAAGCACTTCCATATCGAGATTCCGCGAAGGAGAATGTTCGCTCATCAGCAAAAATATCAGCCAAATAAAACTATTTGTGAATCTCAGGTGATATTTTATGCAAAACAGATGATTCAGGTTTTTGTGAAGTTTCTTCTTAAATTTTGGAGCGTGGTGTCGTGATAACGTGTGAATCACTTAATAAGTAAGGAACGCTTGGGAATTCTGTAAATACCAGGAATATTAGTCGCCACAGTCATAAAAACCTTCCAGTGATTTAGAATGCTCTCACGCCAACAGCAAAAAATTTCATGAACACGCCTTGAGTGAGCAAAGAATTCTGGAACTCCAGCTGTTAAGTGTGGGTGAACTTTTGAAATAACAACCCGCTATTCAATAACACTACAGAAAAATCGATTACTCACAATTATATGTTTTGAATTTACCAGTTATCCAACGAAAAACACTTTTCTTGATAAAACAAGTTTTTTTCTCGGAAGGAAAAAGAAGTACGCAAATTTGAGACTTTGTGTGTTCATGGAAAATTCAAAATAATTCAGATATGAGATGGCACTAAAACTCAGTGAAACTATGAACGGTCTTTGTTGGATTAATATTTTTGATATGTGGTAAAATCAACAACAAAGAGACTTAGGATTATAGAAAACTAGCTGAGAGAAAGGCGAAACGAAGGACGCACATGGCATGGTGGTGAATGCATTAGCCCTCGAAAAGGGTAATAGCACGTTCGTTCCCCAACACAGACGACACCTGCAGTCCGGAGTTTTGCAAACACCTCAGCGCCACTGTGATTAGATTTCAGATTATTGATTATTGATCCTAATTTTGTTATTTTATAAAACGGACGCAATTCAAATCAAATATGACCGTCCTTATTTACAAAAACTTTCTACAAATGTTTGTAATGCACAACATTTTCATTTCATTCTCTTTTCGCTTAGCTTGATAAGTTTTGTAAACGGTGTTTGTGAAAAGGAATGTTTTGAAAGTGATTGAATCTCTTTAAGGAGAGACTAAGAGAAATCTGCGGTGGGAATGAACGCGCTATTACCCGTTTCGGGGGATAACGCGTATCCGAGTTTTGCAAATATCTCAACATCATTGTGGTTATATCACATATAGTACCCTGCTGTGAAAATCGTAATAGACAGCAGATAAAAAAGTTAACTAAGGAAAGTATTCGCATCGAGAATTGAACAAATAAAAAATTTGCCTTTCTGATAGGTTAGCTTACAAATGGATTCCCAAAGTTAAAGTGAATATCTGAGGAAGAAGTGAAAAAGGGAGTGAATTTTGCAGCAAGATTACGTAGCTTCAATGTCGTGCACTGTGCTACTGTAGCTTTCCAATGCTGGCAGATGATCGTTGGTGTGACTCCTACAATGGTTCACACCGATACTAATCGGTTTTAGGTGAAGTCGAATAAGAAGGTGAAGCGGGTATTACCACTGTCCAAAGAATTGCAGTAGATGATTCCGATATATTGTGGTGGAATAGAGGTCGGCTTTTGAAATGCAACCACAATGGTACCGAGGTGTGGTTAGAACTCGGAGCTTTGAACTGGCGATTAGCATTTCCGGTGTCATAGGTTATCCACTGCACCAAACGAAGCCCTTTCTTTACCTTTCCCTCAGCAAGTTTTTTACCCTAACACTTCTATCATTCCCACTGAGTGGTGATTGCCGAGGGTAGTCAGGGGGATCAAAGCACAGCTGAAATGCACAGCTTTGCTAATATCTCAGTACTTTGTGGTTGTATTTCACATATATGCCTTGCCATGAGAAAAGACTAGGCAGTAAATAAAAGTTAAATTTTTTCTGATTTTGACTATCTTTAATTCAAATTTTTCACCAGATACTGTTTAAAAAGAAACTTTCCATGTCACTTCAGATTCCGCGCAAAGATGCCCAAAAGAAACGCCTTGGTTTCTGCGACTGAGAGTGATCGTCGTAACTGAATGAAGTCTCCTACCAAGACTCTTAGTTTTATATCACAGCTTCACCTAAGAGCTTTTCCCAGGCTGTTACGCCTAAGCGGCAAGCGTTTTAGGAACCAATATCCTTTTATTCTTAAGCTTACACGAAGTTGCTCTAAAATTTTATATTTCTTTTTTTGCTTCGTCACTTTCGCCTTCTTAGGCGGAAAGTTGATCTGACTCGATAGTCCGTCGGTGCTCGTCACCGTCACGACGTTGGCGGTCCCTATTAAAACCCTAAGACATTTTAGGAACATTGCCTTATCGAAAGCCAGCCAATGCAAGGCGTGACCAGCGTCCTGAGATAGTAACCTAATCGCAAGATCGTAAAACTACCTCTTATCCACAAGGAGTTGTGACTGAATGTAGTTAAACTTTGTAAACGCTCTACTCCGACTATCTCGAAACTTTACAGAATGAAAATTGTGAGCGATTAGCAAATTAAGAAACGCAATAGAAACTATTATAGGATGAAAACGATTCCTCGTGAAGACGACCATTCAAATATTCAATGAGCTGTGTTACTCTGCTAACGAATGGCACTAGAGACTGAATGACGCCAACAAAAGAAACTATTGAAACTCATTGTCCGGCAAGTCGGAAAACGGTAGCGAATAGGGCGAAAAGGGATAAAATCTAAGCTATATAACGTAAAATACAAAATAAAATCGAAAGGGTTGAAAGGAAATAGAACAGAAAGACACAAAAGAAAACAGAAAACTGGATATCAGCGCTCGTTTTTTCGACCCTTATTCATATCTGCGACTAAAAGAAGGGTCGTTGTCTGTATCGAAAATCAGGAGGATGCTAAAACTAGTAAAAATCGAACCTCGGAAACAAAAGGTTGTAGCACTAGAATCAATCGAAGTCCATTTATCCGCTTACTCAGCTCAATATTCTCTCCGAATATCATAGTATTTATTATACCATGTTCATGGGGGGGCACGGGTGAGACAATGGTTAGGTATACTATGCAATACACATTTGGTCTTTAGTTCGACCCGTAATTCCTGGAGTGCCAATGTTCATTGCCATTTCTTTGCAAATTGGCAAGCTCGTATCAGACTTGGTTGTGGAGATAGAACCATAGAACCATCGACTTGATACATTGGTAGGCCGCCGTACGTCATTGTATAGGCCAGATGAAAGCATAAAGGATAAAACTCTCGGCAGTGATCAATCTCTGAGTGTTGCTTCATGTATTCGAAATCACCAAGCATAGGTGGTGCCTCTAACCACTGCGCTACACGCGCCCCATAGGTCAGATAATATCTTAAATTATATTAGGTAGGCCAGATAATATATTCATTCACGTCTACGATAATACACATGGAGTTGAACGCATGGCGTCTCAAAAAGAGATTGGATAACCCCGAACGCTCGACTTTTTATTCTTCAGGATACCCGTCAATAATGCCAAGAATAGGGAAGAAACAGTGCTTGAAAAACAGTTATTGATTTTTCAATAACAATCGTGCTGAGAAAAAAGAATATGTATAAATTTTGGCCACTTATGTTCAATTCTTTCGTCTTTTCATAATTCTGCATTTATTCATGAAACTCAGTAAGAGGAGATATAGAGGAAGACGGAGAAACGAGGAGGGGCTACGGGCTGAGAACTTCGAAACTCTCAGCATACGCGCAATATATAATGACGATTTTCTAACAATATCCATTAACTTCTGCACTACGCAAGAATACAGGCACATTTTAATACTAAATACTTTTTAGTACTAAGTACTCGACAAGAATCGTCGCCTCTGATGAAGGCGAAGACGTCGAAACGTTAGCCGAATATACATCTCTATGAACCTCGTGTAAGCTCAACAATATAAACACATGTTGATTAGTTCAATACCGAGGTTTAATGACGGTCCGTTTCAAAATTATTGTTTTACTAAGTACTTCATTCTAATGAAATTCTCCGAACCCTGCTCTGAACTGAGGACCACACATAGCAGGTTTATAACAGCTTTCTCGGAATGACCAGCAAAGAAAAAAATTAATGGCTAAGACGGAAAAGAATCGTGATCACATTTTTTTCCGTCAATTCAATGGAAAAATCGGAATCTTCATCAAATGTGGATTTTCAATTCGATACCCTTATAGCGCTCGTTTTCTGGAGAATATCCACTCATGGCTTATTAGCATATTCGGCATAGATGATCGAACCCGGCTTTTTTTCGTAACATAATTATGGATATCAATGACAAGAGGAACCAACAAGTACAATGTACGTTTCCAACACATGCGCTACGACATGCATTGAATACAATGAGTACGGTGCAAAATTGAAAACGCCTCTAAACGGGGATACCTCAACTCACAAAGCAGGATTAAAGATAAAAGTCCAGCCGTTGAAAAATCACAAAAGGACGTCTTGAAAACCGACTTTTCCTTTAACATCGGCATGACTAATCAATAGCATTCTTTCATTGACGAGGCTAACACGATGTTGATAAATAAACTTGTTTCGACTAACATTTCGACGCTTCGGTTTTCCTCAGAGCCGATGATCCGAGTAGATGTCCACAGTCCTTCGTCCTCTCGATGTGGTGTCGTTCTTGTCGTACCAAGTCCGATCCTTCTTCAATGGAGCGTCGCTCGAATGAGGAAATTTCACCCGGCGATGCTCCTTTATAAAGAACGATTGTTGTTGGTGGCGATCGCTCGATGATAAGAACTTGTTTTACCCCCGGACATTCGATCCTGCAGAAGTCACTATCATTATCTGCTACCACAGATCGTAAGAATATTTCAAAAACAGACTTTTCCAACGGGATGCTTCATGCATTCGACCTCATCAAGCTATGCAGTGATTGAATGCATATTTGACCTTTACAATGACTCGCGGTGAGCTACCGATGTATCGAGTCAGTGCTGCTATCCTCTTAGATAGGTGTAGTGCCGATTTGCTGACCCCAGAAGGATGGAAGCCATGGTGAGCCGAGGGTTCGGCATCGAACCGATGATTGCAGGGCACCATTAACTACTGCGCTACATCAGTCCATAGCTCAAAATATATTTTACTGATTTATTCGTCTTCGAGAGATGTTCCTCCTACTGGATTCGATTAGATGGGAGTACGAGCACCCACTCCTCGACAATAACCAGCCGTGGACCCTCGGCTTGCATCAACACAGCTCTGAGGAAGGCGAAGGCGCCGAAACGTTAGACGAATACAACTTTCATATCAAATCCTTGTTAGCTCAATCATGTAAAAAATTAGTGACCATTGTAAACGAGGTTTAATGAAGGTTGGTTTTTAATATTTTTCATTAAATTAAATAAAAAACCACTACAGTCAACAGGGGTTTGCATGGCGTTCCCGTAACCAATGAGACCTTCTTGTTCACTTTTCAGGACATGAGGCTCGAACGGTGAAGATTTTCGCCTAACAACAGTTGTTGGAGTCCCCATGTCCTCAAATTATTTTCGGTCATTCGGGCACTTGAAATATTCGAAAGATTGGACCTCATTTCCAACCCTTTTTTTTGAAAATTTGAACTCTAGGTGTTTTAGAAAAAAGTGCTTCTACCCATAGATGGATAGGGAAAGCTTCTTTAACTCTGTCGAACTTCTAACTTCTGAAAGTACCAACTTATCAAAAAAACAACGGTCACTTGCTGAGAGACCAGTACGGTTTCATTTTTAAGCCTCATTTTTAATTTCATTTTTTTCTAAATTCTATACGACCCGTCCTTCACGTTTACAATGCGGATCCCTGCATTTCTTTCATTCGAATCGTTCCCTCGCATCCATCATGCACGAAGGTCTTTCTAATTTTTCATGTGGATTCGGCTGTTGCTTGATGATTTCCCTTTCGTCATTAACATCATTGAATGCCGCTCGAGTCGACTCTCACTGTAGTCCTGAGATAGCCAGGCTAGAACGTTTCCATTTGGGCTGCAGACGGCAAACTTTTTCCAGACATGTTTAGCACCAATGTCCCCACCCCAGAAGGGTGACAGGCCTAGTGAACCCTTGACGAGATCGAAAACACTGTCCTCGTGATGATCGGGATCAATACCATTGGGCTACCCACTATCGTTTGTTAATTTTGCAAATAGTTTCAAATTTTTCTTAACAATTTTGATAAATGGCCTTTTTAAGGTTCACTAAATTACGTACGAAAATGAATAAATACGCAAGATAGTGATATATAAACGTAAACAGATACCAGTACAACGATGCAGCGGTGCGTGCGAGTTCCACATAACCCATGCCTTCATCAATATATTTGAACAAAAGAATAAAGAACGAAAAGCTGGCAAGTGAAGGAGTTATATGTAATATAATGATTGATGAGTTCAAACCGATTAAGCTGAACAAACCATCTGCCAACGTAATGTTAATAGAGAAAATTTAGAAAAAGAAAAGGGAGAAACTTAGTTCTCAGTGTGGTTTAATTTTTATTATTACTATAGAAACTACCATATATTACTATGAATATAATACCTTTTTTGGTTTGTCAGAATGCATGGCGCATCCCTAAGGGATTGATCAACGCCGAGAGTTTCCCTTAATAGAAAAAAATGATGAGAAGCAGTGCCTAAAATAGAAAAAAGCTCCCGACGTTGATCAATCCCTGAGGGATGCGCCATGCATTCGACTTCACTAAAATCGTTTGGAGGTGATTGAATGCATATCTGGCCTTTACAATGGCTCGCAGTGGCCTCACCGATGTATCGAACCAGTGCCGATATCCTCGCAGACAAGTCTGGTAACAATTTTATTTCGATTTGCCCACCCCGAAGAGATGGAAGGCTTGGTGAGCCACAGGCTTGGGGGATCGATCCCATGTGTGTGTCGCAGGGCGCTTCCGACCACTGCGCCACACGAAAAGTAGTACTTAAGAAATGGTATTGCATAATGACGAACAAGTATGAAAAGAAGCAAATCAAAGTGCGCATATTACAAAGCGAACTTTAGAGGAGGAAGGAATTAAAAAGAAATGAGACGCATAGAAGACGAACTTTACCAAAAAAAATTTACATGGCAACGAAAAATGTTTATAGTTTGAACTAAACTTACACTTACCGAGACAACGACAAAAAAAATGACGCAATCGAAGGAATTTCAAGATTTCTCACCGCAGCTCAGAATTTCTGGCCCTTGGGTGCTTTCATTTTTCTCCTCTGATTTTTTAGAAATGTCTCATGTCTTTTTTTTCTCATGAATTCGTAGATTTGAGCTGAAGAAAGTGGTTTAGGGAAATAACTGGACTGCTTTTTAGACAGCCTGTCGTGGAAGTTATTAATAATCTAAAAAACCCCCGGCCATTTCATTTGGTTTTTGTTGATTCGCTTGGAAAAACAGCTATGTATTAACAAAACAGAAGTAGTGCTTAGTTTTTTATTTGCTGCCTATTAAAATTTTTCTCGGCAGAGTATTATGCGAAATGCAACCACAACGATAGTGAGACATTTGCGGGAAGGGTGCTCGGGAAGGCAGCTGCCTATGGTGGGGAACGAACGCGCGTTTATTAGCCTTCCAAGGGGCTAACGCGTTCACCACCACACCATGTTGGTCCTTCGTTTCGTCTGTCTCTCAGATAGTTTCCCTATCGATCGAAAGTGTCGAAAAAAGAAGTATTTTGCAGTTAAAAGACTTACTTCAGTTTCCAAGAAAATCACTATCACTGTCCTCATGGTCGAGATGATTCATAACTGATTTGATTTTCGTAGTGGAATTTATTTAATAACTACAATCTGTCTCCTGCTGTGCTTTTTCACGTAACCCGTTGTTCCAAGCTCTGAGTTATTACTTTATTACACTAGTATTATATAATACTTGCTTAAATAATCATAAGATAAACTTTTATGGACCACAACGACATCTCCCGAGAGGAATTTGCCAGAAACAGTTATGCTATTTCTAGTATTATCTCTCATTCCTAAATGAAACAATCTGTTGTTGTTTACATCAGAAGCGTTTTCAATTGCTTCCCTAAACCATTTCCATTCCCACTAAGCCTCTCTTAATTCGATGAACACGCAGAGAAAGTCTATTCCACAAAAGAAGTTCGATATAAACACGCCGAGCGTCGTGCTTGAAGAAATTCGTTATTCCTCTTTCTCACTCTTTAGATACCACAGATCTGTTTTATCTCTAGCATGACTACATCTGCAGTTGCCGTTTCAAACACAGGGATGATGAGATACGAGCAAAGTAGGAGCCTCAGCTGGGCTTCGAACCCGCGATTACCCTTTCCGGCAGCTCACATGCTGTCCACCATCACAACCGAGACCTTCTTTGCTTTGCTTTTTCTTACATAATTAGAAGGATAATTTTTGCTAAAATAGGCACAATCCTCATTCATGTAAGACTCTAAGCTATACTTTCCAAAGAAAGCCACTGATGAGAAAAGCCACTAAACCGAAGATTGTAAAGAACAAATATTGGGTAGTCTTTTAACCTCGCGTATTTTTTTGACATACGCTCCGGTTGAGTTGTAACTTCAACTCGTCACTGATTACGCTTTAACAAAGGACCGTTCCGAGGACTTAATAATGAAGTGTTCGTAGACGATAACGGATAAAGCATTCGGTGTTGATCAATCCCCTTGCATTTAATTCCATTTGCCATTGTAGAAGTCGTAATTGACACAATTAATCAATACAGTGACTATCGGGGACCTACCAATGTATAAAGTCTGTAGATAGCTCCGTGAGATGCAGGAGTTCGAGTCACTTGCTGATACCGAGTAGTCACTAGGCCGAGATAGAATGCTCGACTTCGTATTAATTTGCCACGCCAGACTTTTTCTTGTTGCCATGGAGCAAATCTCAAACTAAGGTAATTAGAGCGATGTACAATAATAATGTAATAATAACGTTATGAAATACATTAACACATGAACATTTTGCCTCTAATGTAGAGCGAGGGATTCAACCCCTGCCAGGGTCTCCCAAGCTGAGAAGGACTCCGGCGTTTCCATAAGGATACTTAGCTAAGAGTAAAACCAATACCAGGATCCACCACCTTCGTGGTATCAAAGTCGCATGGTGACAAATCTCCTTCTGATCCACAAGGACTGCAACTGCCTGTGATGGTGAAGACCTGGGGCAGACTTTGGCCAGGCTGACCTCGAGATTCCACTGAACAAGAATGGCTTAACCAGCAAATCTCCGAAAAATGGCGATTGTTCTGGAGCCAGCACAACCAGTGAAGACGGGCCATTCAAATCTCAAGTATCAAGTAAGTAATAACATTATGAACGACCTGCGGACCACCGAGTCGAATTATCGGCTCTGAAGAAGATGAAGACGTCGAAACATCAGCCGAATAAAGTTGTCTATCAATCTCACGTTAGCATATCAATAAAAAGAATACATGAGACATCTGTGGTCGCAGCGGAGAACGCATAACGTCCAATTATGTTAAGGTTGCTTCTATTGGCCTCGCCAGTCGAAATCTCCTAAGCAAAAAGAGAAGGCATGAAGAAGATAGAAACTGTAAGAGCATTACTCACAGTATATACAGAGAAGCAGACCAGAAAAGATGATGTTCAAGAGAAATTGCGAACAGAAAAGTTCACCCGATAACGATTGAGTAGGTCGCACAGAAAGTTCATATCAAGCGATGCAATAGCCTGTAGAAAGTTTTTATTGAGAACCGATGGACGACATTCGTTAATTAGAGAATGTTGTCTATATTGCTTTCGTCCTCCTAGAGAAGTAAGGTGCAGGTTTGGTGATCAAGGAGAAATGGAGGGTTCGTTTAGCCCAGGACGCGTGATCTTTTGTGTGGCAGGGCATACCTAAGCAGTGACATACGTGAGCTCTAGTGGATTGTTTGTATTATAAAACACTCGCGAATCCTACTAGTCGAGGATTCTCCAACCCACTGGTCTCAAGGGTTAGGTCGCTCTCTCTAAAAAGGCGGATAGAGGATTAAGCGCGAACAGGGTGGATTTGGGCGATGGGCTCTCTTTTTTCTGCTGTGCCAGACTGACATATTCTTTCCTCCATTCGGATTTAAAAATCCGGTTGTTGAAACCGTCCTAACTTTCATTTCTCCAATGCTGAAATATATCTTGTGAATGGATCACGAATAAATTTTTTCTTCTATAAAAAAAACGTCTAGTTTGGTCTAGTTTTATGGCGTTCAAGCTGGATGTATTTCCAAAACTTTCATATAGCGAAACACTGTACGTATTCATTTTCAAAGAGAGCGTGTAGCGCAGTGGTCGAGGACACCCTGCAGCACAAATGTGGAATCGTTCCCCGCGCCCGTGGCCCACCAAGCTTTCCATCCCTCTGGGGTCGGTTGGTACCAGATTTGTCTGGGAGGAAAGCAGCACTGGCTCGTTACATCGGTAGGCCACCGCGAGTCATTGTAAAGGTCGGATATGCATTCAGTCACCTCCAACGATACTTAATGAAGTCGAATGCATGGCGCATCCTTAAGGGATTGATCAACGCTGAGAGCTTTATCCTTTATTCATTTTTAAAGGAACTTCCAATGAATGCCTGGGCAACCGAAGATTCGTTTCATTTTTCCTTGACTTTGACCATGCAGAAATTTCACGAAAAGTTCTTAAATCGAAAGATTCAAGTGATCGTAAGAAGTAAATATGCTTTGCTCAAAAGAAATGCGACGTGCTCCTTTGTAAAAAATCGACGTACTTGCAAAGACGTGCTTCTAAATTTCTAGCCCTTTACGAAGGGTGTGTTTTCTGCTGTGTGGGTGGGACCTTGCTTAACTAGGACCTGAGGCAAAAGTCTCCCACATGGTTCTTTTTCAAGTAGCGAGTTCAGAGAATGATATGGGAGTCCCAAGAAATTGGGGCAGAACTCTGTCACTTCCATACCATAGTTGATAGTTGGAATCCATCTTTCTTACAGTGTGATAAGGAAAAGATAAAGCTCTCGGCGTTAGTCCCTGATGAATGCGCTCTGTAGTCAACTTCATTATGCATGGTTAGCGGTGACTGAATCCATATTGGCTTATAAAGTGACTTAACAGTGGCCTACCGATGTACCTAGTCAGTGTATTTGCCGACCCCAAAGGAATGGAATGTTGTGTGTTTCAGAACCATTGCGCTACACGCGCTTTTTTTCAACATGATATTGATAGTAATGACAGCAGAACATTGTATTCGTAGAGATTACGATGGCATCTCTCTAGATATACTCCATGGGTGGCTTGCATAAATCTTTTACATCCCGCACTGTTGCAGATACACCCGAAAATCTCTTCTATAACTGAAATTTATCACTGATGATCGTGTGAGTCATGTCACAGTCTTATCCAGCAGTTCTTCCTCCTAACGTTGGGTCTGGTCATCCTCAATTTCCAAGTGGTCTATGATAGTATCCCACCAAGAATGTTCTCGTCATACTCGGCTTGAGAGCAGTTTCTTGTTGCTTTTGGCTGAATCAGATCGTCAGAGAGAGAAATTAATACGGTGGCGCAGATTTTGTTTCTAATAGTTCGAGCTCATTCAGTGATGTGTTACATTGGCATAAGCTAGACGTTGGATTGGATCGAACTTTGACATTCAAAATTAAGAGGAGGTGAACAACTGAACGCCATTTTCATAGAACAAATTGGATGAAGAAATAGACACGTCTCCAACCATCAAAACTCAAGCTCTAGCATTTATGCAATGCAAGTCAGTTTCCACGTCACAGCAAAAAGTGCAGAGCTGCTTTTCGCCTGACCACAATTCTTTTAGGATCATCCTATTCGCTCACGTTCAGCTTATCATTCTATTCAATGACATTTGTTTCATCCAGAAGCAGTCAGTCGAATAATCATTGGTTTCGCGGGTGTTTGGTAAAATCCCCATCGCAAAGCAGTATATTACCCTCCAGTCTACAAACGCGCTCCAAATGTTTGTGATGGCTACTTGAGAACGTCCTAACTCAGCTATTTCGGGGTGTCAGGAAAATCACGATCAACCACCACTCAACATTAACTTTTCTTTTAAATTTGCTGCCTATTACAATTTTTCTTCGGGAGTGAGGGGCTGTGATACAACCACAATAATGCTGAGATATTTGCAAAACTCCGGCGAACTCACATGGTGTGGTGGCGAACGAACGCGCTATTACTCTTTCCAGGGTCTAACGCGTTCACCACCACACCATGTGTTCTTCGTTTGGCCTTTCTCTCAGTTAGTTCATCATTCAACATATTAGTCAGTGAGAGAACATAACATAGCCTCAAATTGCAGCCCACAAATGGGGTCGGTGGATGCAAAATGAAACAACGAACGGAATGCTAGCGGTAGGACAAACACGTTTGAAAACGAGACATTTGGGTGAATGACTCAACACATTCCTTCGTTACAAAGTCTACTTTCGAACAAGTATGCATGGACCATGTGCATACCTGGCG
The DNA here is from genome assembly GCA_018806985.1 of Angiostrongylus vasorum. Classification (NCBI taxonomy): domain Eukaryota; kingdom Metazoa; phylum Nematoda; class Chromadorea; order Rhabditida; family Metastrongylidae; genus Angiostrongylus; species Angiostrongylus vasorum. Next base: position 426,872 of record JADANN010000116.1, on the reverse strand, counting down.
ATCCCCATGTCTTATCCTTCACCGTGGTTACATAGACCCTTTTTGCGCCTCTGCACGGACTAATTCACCATGACTGCGTATGTCCGCCCTAGTCGCACATCTCATCAACGGCGCGACCTTTCGGCCATATCGTAACAGCAGTTCGATGGAGTGGAATCAGCACTATGACTGCGCTCCGTATTTTCCGCGGGTTTAATTCCTCTTTTCAACATGTGAGAAGCCGCAAAGTACCGACGGAATAAAGGAACAACACAAAGGAACTTTTGTATTTTTTAGAGCTTATAACTATGAACGAATTTTCAAGCAATTGCTAATCTGAACCTTGAGAAATCTCTACTCGGTCACTGTTCTTGTAATTGATTTCCTAAACACGCCAACAACTGGTAAGTCTGGTCTGATTAATTTGTTTTGACAAAAATAACCTTCTGGCCATATCAGAGGAAATCTTGGGAATCGTTCTATTGTACTCTGAGGATCGACTTTCAAGGAACCGCGGCATTGTTCAACAAACCAGTGTTTCTTCATGAAGAAACACGAGGTTGTTAATAAAAAGCTAAAAGCTCTCTGCGTTGATCAATCCCGGAGGGATGCGCCATGCGCTCGACTTCATTAAGCATCCTTTGGAGGTGATTGAATACATATCTGACCTTTACAATGACTCGCGGTGGCCTACCGATGTATCAAGCCAGTGCTGCTATCCTTCCAGACAAGTCTGGTACCAATTTGCCGTCCCCGGAGGGATGGAAGGCTTGATGGGCCATGGGCACGGTGATCGATTCCACGTGTGTGTTCCAGTGGCACCTCCAACGACTGCGCAGCCCCGACTTTGTTAATAACAAGATTTATTCAGTACTGGTTGATGTTTCGGCGGCTTCCCCTACCTCAGAGCCTGCAAAAGTCAAACTGACATGCTGTCTATTCAGGTAAACACTTTCAGAAACCCTTATTCTATTTCATTTTAAATGACCCTTTATCACATCTATGCGAATCCCAGCACCTCTTGCTTTCGATTGGTTTCCTTCGCATTTATCGACCATAAGACCTTTTAACACTTCGCATGTCGATTCGGTTGTTACTGGAGGATTTCATCTTCTCTATGAATGTTATAGATCGACGGTCGGATCGATTCCCTCAGCAGTGTTAGAAATAGCCGAGCTAAGTCGTTTCCAAGTGAGATGGAGGAGAGCGTTGGTGCGGTAGTCAAACTACCGCTTTTGTTTCCTCGTCAACGGCATCATTAACCACTGCCCTTAACCTCATTTTTGACTAATAACCATCTGTAGATTTTATGAACTACTCATAGTTGTCGTTACCATAGACATTTCACCTCCGCTGTCTCATTCATTCTCTTGTTTTTGAAAGCCCGAGAGGTTCGTCTTGACATGCAGCTCACCCTACCAGTTATTTCCACAAAGTCGTGGCAGAACCCTAAAACCACTCATGATCACTAAAGCTATGCTTATAACATCATTTTGCGACTGTCAAAATAACAAGTGAAGCACACTATTCACATTGACTTCATTTCGTCAAGAAAGGTACATCTATGCATGAGTAACAGCTCCTGTGCAGCAGTGATATGTACAACATTCATAGCAGTATTATAAAAATGATAAACCAGATGAACGTGGGGAAGCACAGTAATCTACAAAACGCGGTAGTACCATCCAGAGGTTATATCGCTGGTTCATGACGTTCTGACGCAATGGTACTTTTGGACGATAATAACAATACTGTCACTTTTCTATTTACTGCTTACTCTTTTCTAATGGCAGGGTATTAGTTTGAAACATAATCATAGTGATGCTGAGATATTTGGAAAACTTCGGATCCCTGATGTCTACAATGGAGATCGAACACACTATTACCCTTTCCAGGGGATGACGCGTTCAACACCACACCATGCGGGTCCTTCGTATCACTTTTCTCTCAGCCGTGTTATTAACAATACTAAATTGCGTTATTACATCTAGAACTTACCAAATTTAAGTAATCTTTATGCTTAACAAATTGGAAAAAGTACCAGAAACCGATGAAAGTCACAATGAACATTCTCAGTTTCAAAGAGATACAGTAATCAACATTGGTCACCTATTAACGACGAAAGAATAAAATTGGAATACGAGGGATGGACAGAAAGGGAATAAAAAGATGATGTAAACATTGTAAACGAGACACTGGAAGTCAGGGAAACATCGCCCAAACCAACTAAAAGATCACAATTAGGGAAAAACAACACGAGATCTCTCTAAACCTCTGGTCCTTCACCACCCGGTACAAGCATTGTAATGTGATTTCCATTTAGTAAGATGGTATCGAGTTTCGTTACTCGTTTTCCGTCTGCGGTTTGCTCGTACTCAACCTAGTAAAGGTAAGTGGAATAGGAGTAATGTCACTAAAAACGTTCTTTGTTCCTTGAAGTATTTAAAATGAATGTACTACGGCAATTAACAAATCACTGTTAGGATAATCAAGAGGTTTAAACCAATAAAAACCATCTGAAATTGTAAAAAATAGGGACATAACATAGTAAAAAAATAAAGGCATTAAGAACCTGTAAGTCATACCACATCTTCCAAAACCATGTTCACGTAGTCATCGAATCCCATTAACGTACCAACAATCTCTTTTTCTCCTAAAAAAAAATATGATATCAAACGGTCAATGATTTCTGAATTCACTGCGTAATGATGCTTAAAAATGTACAAAACTCCGGACCGCAGGTGTTTGCGGTGGTGACCGAACACGCTACCACCTTTTCCGAAGTCTAACGCGTACACCACGACACCATGGGAGTCTTTCGTTTCCCTGTCTCTCAGTCGTGTTATTGACCTATAGGTGCTATCAGCAATCACCCGTCAATGAATTGGTCTGGGAGTCCTTATCGGCATTGAACCCAGTTAAGTTGAGGCTATATTTAAAAACACAATGTTAACAGAATTGAATGTTGCGCTATGCTAAGCCCATGACGTTGGCGATTTAACCTCCAATTATCATCACGTATACAAAAGTTCATCGTTTACTCGACAGTGGTCAGATAAGAAAAAGATGTTCCTAATCTCACCAATTACAGTTCTTATATTCTTAGAGTTCTATAGTTATTGTTAAGCTCATAAATTATAAGTTATAAACTATAGTACCACGCACAATGAAATTCCACCAACCACAGTATGAATACACTGGTTTTTAACCATAATGATACTGAGATAAGCATAAATACTGAGATAAGCATAAAACTTAGGCTTCGGGCCAGATCGAACCACAATTACCCTTTCCGGAGCCTCGCGCGTTACACACTGCACCACTAAGGCCTTTGCTTTGCCTTTCTCTCAGCTAGTTTTCTACTTAACGCTGCCATCAGCGGGATTGATTTTACTGGTTATCACTTCATGTTCAAAATCTTCACGATATGGTTTCAATACTTTCGCAAACAACGCCATTTAGAAAGTAGCTACCAGAGGGACCATTTTTTTTCATACTAACATAAATTACCTTTCATGATAACCCATATCCTTGATCCAATACATTTGTCTACCAACTCCAGCGGTAACAAAGTTGACGGATTCGTCGTTGTAGACGCCATTCTGCAAATTATGTGTGTACAGCTCCATGTCAGAGATTCCAGAAACAATCTAGCAAAAGGTATTATACATCATCAAAACCGATACGCTACGCGATACTCCAACAGGTACTTAAAGAAATATTATCTACTGAAGAACACCGACTATCCACTCAATGAAAGGTTCTAGGGATGTCCTTGCTCCATTATCCTCGCTGGCTTGGAATATTCTATTACCTCCACACCTAGTCAATTCATTATGTACTACTGCTGTATACCTGTCAACGATTTACTGCCTCGTTGTGGCTGGGAAATATTCATGAGTGTCGAGATGCGATGTACAGCGGGAGAGATTCATCCCCCAGCACGGCCTCCCAATCTGTGAAAGAATTCGAAGTTTCCATCAAAAAGCCCATCTAAGAGTAAACCAATACCAGGGTCCATCACCGTCCTAGTATCAAACTAGTCGTATTGTGGTAAATCTCCCTCTTATCCACAAGAGCTGCAACTCCCTGGGGTGGTGACTACTTGGGGGCAGACACTGCCTAGGTTGACCTCGGGACTCCAGGAAACCGCAGAACCTAAACCAGCAAAACTCCGAAAAAAGTGGAAATTATGCTAGAGTCATCACAACCAGTGAAGACGGGCCATCCATGTACACAAGTAAATATTGCCGTATGTCTCTGAGCTGAACTCGTATGTGGGACAGATTATAGACATTGACTCCACCAAAATACTACGACCAAGCAGCGGCTGAACTCACATAGGGAACGGTGCTGTAAACTCATCAAAAAATCGCTCAGGCACTTACTTCGATAGAACACTTGAACCTACCTTGAGCACTCACAATCCGTAGAACAACAGCCAGTGACTATCCACAGCTTTTCTCTAGGGACTTAATCAGCCCGACAAGTGTAAATGTACCGTGTGAAGAGTTCAATGACCCGTCGCGAATATCCTTTATTGACTAACGCGTTTAGATATAACACGTACGAGAAGTCGACATCTATTTCTTCGGAAAGGGCCATTTATCGTTAGGAATGGTGGTGATCCTTTTAAACTAACAGCACCAAATACTAGATTCCTCCGCCCTTGACCGATCCAGGCAATATATACAACTAGTAATAAAAACTAGTATATCATCGAAATACAAAGTGTGATAAAGCAGCAAACATTAGCGCAAATTCCTGACAAAAAGAATTCATTCCTCAGGACAAGTAAGTTCAAACAGCAAATTATTCGATATTACTAGAGAATAGCAGCGTAAACTAACACTTTGGTGCATTTCACAAATAGAAAGAAGCTTTTTTCTAAAAGAAAAGAAAAGCCTGGTTATGTAAGTGTATAATCATTGGTCACACTGAACTGGAAGAACCAAGAAACAGAAAGCGACGACCTAGCAGATCATCCGATACAACATCCATTTTCGTGTTTGGAAGACGAATACAAAAAGAATCAGTAGTGTCAAGCAAGAAGAGAATGCTATGCTTCGTTAAAGTCCTTAAATATATCGTGACAAATATTATAACGCTAGCACTAGTAAAAATTGGCATTGGAAGACATTAATATGGTACGGCACATAACGAGAACATCGGATGCACCTCTCCAAGGGCAAAAAAAAAAAACCGCGAAAAAACTCCATGGTTATTGCAATGCCATTCAAGAAGTACGTATTAATCGACGGAAGAAAGCAAAACGCTCAAGCACACAAGTAAAGAGACAAAAAGAAAAAGAGAAAAACTGTAAGCAAGTCATTCAAACTCTCAAAAAACTACTATTTGTAACAGACAACACGACAGCACTGCTTGTTAAGAACTTCGATTTATTGTTCCTCTTCGTCAGGTGCAACGAAACCTTCCTCGGTTTCATACAAAATTTCCAGAATCACTGGCACGGCTACCGTACCAATCGACTCATTATCCCCACATATTACCTGGAAAGCATCCGAAATTACCCACACTAGTGCAAGTGGTGAGAACCGATTAACAGAAACAGTAATTATAAATATCTAAACCTCAATACATCGTAGTTTCTTGAAGTAAAAATCGCGTTCCTGCTCAATGATGCTCATCTCAGCTTCATATTCTGCAACTTGACGAGTGAGCTAAAACAATGGTTCAAATTTGATATAGTAATCAGAAAAACAATGACATCAATAAAAAAGAACTTAAGACTTCAGTTAACAGAACGAACGTTCATATATTGTTCAAGAAGCCTAGTTTCAGATCAATAAAAATATTTCCGTTCACGAATGTGTCTCTATGAGAGACATAAACCTACCGTCAAGGCATCTCCAATTAAGAAATCAGTTCAAGGACTGACGCTCAACTTTAACAATCTGACAATTTACTGTTGAAATAGACAAAGACTAGTATCTGATAAAGCAAACATAAGCACATACAAGCTATCTATGATCTCAGGGCTGATCAATCCTTTAGGGATGCGTCATGCATTCGACTTCACTAAGCATCGTTGAAGATGAGTGAATGCAGAAGTGGCCTTTACAATGCGGTGGCCTACCGATGGACCGAGCCAGTGCTACCATTCTCCCAGACAAATATGATACCAATCTGCCGACCCCGGAGCGATGGAATGCTTAGTGAGCAGGGGACGCGGAAATCGACCGACCGAAAGTCTCCGACCACTGCGCCACACTCTCTTTACACAAGCATATATCTTGGTTTGTTAATAAGCTGTTATAAGCCAGAAAAATATTATGACCAACGCTTTATTGCCATCGCTTTCTTCAAAACCATAACGATTTCAAATAAACGTGACTACAGCGGAGGTCTACTGCAGTCGATTCTACTATATGCTTCAGCTGGACAGACATCGTAAGAAATAACTCCTGTGGAAACCCGATTCATTAAGGCTCTAAGGAACGTAATGACGCCGAAACGTTTATCACAAGATACTTTTATAACAGCCTTGTATAAGCTTATCAGCAAACCAAGATAAGTGATTTTGTCTGTTTTTTGAGATAGCAGACTTTATGGACTCTGAACTTTGGACGCTCAAAGTTTAAAGTTTAAATTAAGTTGTAAGCTTTTAAAAGGATCTCATAAGTGGCAATCTATAGCAATGTTAGTAGTAGACATATCTTTTCATCCCTATGGGATTTTTACAAATACGGCGTCGAAATGGCCATAACTAACCATTGAAACACTGTCCTGTAACTCATCAACAAATACGGGCTCCTCATGAAGAAGTTAAACAAAAAACCGGTTTTTAAAAACAAAGCCATACTTCGTCAACTTTTTCTCTTAATTGCTTCAGTTCTATAGCACCACTTGATGAGATTGTTCCAGAATGGATGGCTCCTGGCTCAGCCTAAACAGAAATACGGATATAAACAAATACAAAGCTCACAGAGTTTAATCAAGATAACTAAGATCTTGTACACATAACTTATTGAACAAGAGACAACTATGATGTAACAAAACATCGGTAAATCGTAGCCACGTTTACTTCAACCTAGAGATCACTACTCTAAGATGCCTAGTCACGTACATAATAATCTCTATACTTCACTATGTATAAGCTGTAGGGTAACGAGACTATTATGAACTTTCATCGAGTTCTACACGTGCCTCATTAACCAATTTGCGTTAGTTCGCCTATATGAAGACTACGAAATAATCCCTGACTAATTTGAAACATATAAGGAACTATAAGCACGGATATTCAACTTTGCTTCCCATGCTTCCACTCAATAAATTTCCAGAATGTGGTGGTCACAATTAAAGGATAACAAAACAGGAACAGTTAGGCTTTGATGAAGTTAACTCCGACGCAACATCTACCCAACAAAATCGGAATAAAATGGGGACTAAGACTAACAACGCAACTATTTGAATAAAAGGATAAACGATAATGTTAAGGAAATGATTTACGACGAACTATATATCTTACCGCAAAAACAACAGCAGATCTTTTAGGCGACAAACATTGGCTGGACAAGTAAAGCGAGTCAATTCAAATAAGTCTGCCAAGAAACTGGTTATTTACCGATGTACAAGAAAAACAAAAATATCGCTATCACAGGTTATTTAAGATCAATTTATAATATTACCTAACAGCAAGAATTACAACTTCTTCCATATTTTAAAAAAATAAACAACAAAATCACAAAAATTTTTTTTACCCCTAGTATATATATATATATATATATATATATATATATATATATATATATATATATATGCATATATACACATGTATATGTATGTATTTACATCTATATCTCATAAAACTGAAATTGCATTTAGTTTCGATTCCGATTCAACGTAAAAGAAACAAAAATTAGGCATTGAAAATTAAGCCCTACCTTCTGCGGAACGTTGTTGTTCGTCTTTGCGGAAGACAACGATGACGATGCACAACCTACTGTAGCAGGACGTGGTTTGGTTGAAGTTGTGTTACCGGTATGAGTTGTATTGAGAGTATAGTTAGAAGCGTTCCGAGATGGCGGATTAGTTCTTCTAAAATGGGAGATTCTTTTTCCAACAATACAAAGAAGCTGAGTCCATGTTTATCAAGCAGTGCTTCTAACAACACTATTCCAAATAATGAGTACTCGTTATGTCGACAACTCCGAAGATACTGAGCAATTAGTGGACTTTTCGTTTAATATCGTAGTGACCAAAAATCTCCATGATCGGATCAACATACGTCGTGGTTGTGTAAGTAGTCCGCGTAGGCGTCTGAATTCGTTTACCCTTTTCATTCTGAATGCTTGCCTTTCCTCCGACTTGCTCAGCCGGTAACGGCTCTCCACCGCGAGCATCCAATGGGTTATACTCATGTCCATCATAATTAGCGTCGAAAAACTTTTTGAACCACTGCAGGAATTCAAAGTTATCCTGAAATTTAGAGCTTTCCAATCACATGCTCAGACTCACTGTAAAACTCCTTACCACTCTAACAATAGTTTAATACACTAAACTTGAAAAAAAATGGAAAAGTAACCAAGGAAATTTGGAGGACATTTGATCGATTTGTTTTTAAAAGCACCTAGAGAAATGTCTATCCCATCCTTATCTTCATAGATTTTGGTTGAAAAATCCTCACTTCTTATTAACAAATAACGCCTAAGGCTTGATTTTGTGAGGGACTGGAGGAAGCACAAGAGAATTCACCCAAATTTTGCCCGCACACGGTGAGCAAAATTGTACGAAGGGCAATAATCGGTGCGCTTGGCGCAGTGGTCAAAAGCGCTCCGCAATACACATGAGACCTTTTCCCCCGCTTCTGGCCCACTAAGCCTTCCACCCCTCCGGGTCGGCGAATTGGTACAAGACTTGTCTGGGAGGATAGCAGCACTGGCTCGATACATCGGTAGGCCACCGCGACTCATTATTTTTTCTTATCTTTCATTTGGTCTAAATGCGCACCCCCCCTAATATTTTGTTAAATTGAAAGATAAAAAAAGACAGAAAAAAATTTTTTTCACAACCGTTTTCAGTTTATTCCAAATATAACCAGATGCAATGAAATGCGAAAAAACTCCCTATACCTGAAATTTTCCTTTAATGAGTTTATCAACGGGAACGATTTTCTCGACACCAAGACTTTTCCATGAAGTCTGCACAAGCTTCCAGTTCCCAAGCCAATCCAATTCAAGATGTGAATTCCATTTCACTTTCTTGAGCGAAATTGATCCAGGAAAAAGAAAGTCCGTGAACTAAAGGACAAAGTAGACATTCGATTGATCACATGCTCTTATTTCAGGATAGTTGTGTAAAGATTGGCAGTGCAACTAAAATAATTGAAAAGACAGCTTTTTAACTGAGTCAAGCTCACATGCAAGGAAAAAAACAGTACCACAATAAGTAAGCTGAGATATTCGCAAATGTCCAGAACGCAGGGGTCTGCGGCGGGGATCGAACACGCTATTACCATTTTCGGGGGCTAACGCGTTCACCACCACACAATACGAGCCCTTCACTTCGCCTGCCTCTCAGCTAGTTTCCTATCTACTTTGCTTCTTCATAGAAACAATACTTCTCATGCTTTATTTTTTTCCGTAACTGTAAGTAAATTACATCTGTTGTGGAACATGTACCTATAAACACCCTGAAATAAATTCGAAGTTATCAAGAAACAAAGATGGAAAGGATCTGTTACGAAATTCTCCTCAGACGAAAAACCCTAAGCTACTTCAAAACAGAAAACAATTTACATTTCGCTGTACGTAAAAGTTAGCATTACCTGCCCACACATCTTAAAGACCGTGTACGTCGATATTGTAAACAGTGATGCTAATTGTTGAAAAACGGAATCAGGTAAGACAAATACCACAGTGTTTAAGAAGCTGGTTGTGCTTAGCGAAAGACTAAAAGTTCACACACAGCACCACAAGCATGTTTAAAAAGTCGATTAGCATGTAAACTGTGTAAACGACACTCACATCATGAATTTGTAGCACGATTTATATTGCTAACTGATAAGGTTGGATATAAAATATAGTTGTATGGAAGTCAAACGTAAGAATTGACTTCCATACAACCTCGGCAGGAATAGTCAATATCAAAGTTCTGTGATAACCTAACGCGAGTTTGGCAAACATTCTACTGTGACAAATTTTAACGATATACGATAAGCGCACTGGTTAGTTCGGATACTTAGCAAAGAAAGACATCAATATGCACCAACAACAGGACCAAATGTACACTAGAACACCACTGGACTACCCCATTTCATTCGTGTGCTGTCCCTGTCCAACACGACGCGACCGTGAGGACTCTAAGTAACCTGAAGTTCATCTGAACACCAGCCACAATGAAGCATTGCCAAATTCGTGTTAGTCTACCAAGAAACCGAGGAGATTGCTTGGAAACTTACAATGTACTAAGAATAACATATGAGCTATGCTAAGAATATGCTTAAGTCGAACCTGAGCATATCCGGCTCCGGTGTGCAACTGTTCAATCTTCGTAAAGTTACTCTGTAGGCAATCGTTCACCCACATCAACATCTCATGTCTGGACAGATTTTCCGTCGTTGCCGACGTAGCGTAAACGTTTACAACTGCTGCCATATGACAGTGAGTCTGCAATGAATCAACTATGTTCACCTGAACAGAAACAGTAAAGTCATAATAATACGATGAAAATACCAAAATTGAAGTTATTAAGGAAGAGCAAATGATAATACCGACATTTTGAGAACATTCTTGAGAACCATAATGATGCTTAGATATTTGCGCAACTTCGGACTGCTGGTGTTTGCGGTGGGGACCGAACAGGCTGTTACCCTTTTCGGAGGATAACGTGTTCACCAACACACCATGCGAGTCCTTCGTTTCGCCTTTCTCCAAGCAATGTTATTGACCTATAGGTATTATCAGCAATTACCCGTCAGTGGGAAAGGGAAAAGCGTGTTCGGTCCTCACCGCAGACACCAGCGGTCCGGTGTTTCGCGAATATCTCAGCAACATCATGGTTATACTTCGCATAATACCCTGCCATTAAAAGCAGTAAATAAAAATTTACCGCATTCTTGAGAACCGCGAATGTAAACTTGAAAAAAATAAACAGAAAATCCACTGGAAATCAAATGAGAAGAGAATGTGCATCATCATTTTGCTGTATTTTCGATGCCACTTCAACATTTCTGCGTATCTCTCTTCACCCATATGTCCTAACTTCGAATATTCTCATATGCATATATTATGTCCTTTGATGTACTTCATGTACAACACATGAGCATCATGAAAAACTGTGATACAAACGAATTATTGTCAATCGTCTAAGGAATCCAAGATATTACGTTCCCAGAATCCCGAAAGTGGATCACACCCACGAGCCCACTTTTTGCACCACTGAGATATCCTGTCCCCTTAAAAACTTCGGCATATTTCGTCTGCCATCAACATCAGTCATAATTGCTTATCGATGAACATAGCGCACGAAGTCTTAAGCACTGCTAAGAAGCTCGTCATTCCAAAAGGAAAAGGCGATTAAGCTAATGCGACACTAAGCTGCGTTAGCTTAAAACAGTCATCTACGAAATTTGCTTTGTACCAAGTACAGAGTATGTGGCGATAATCAAACGTGAACAACCTACTATTCAGCAGTTGTTAGGGTTGCCATCCATTGCTGAATAACACCAATTAATCTCTTAGGTAGTCCTAGTCGACAAAATTTCTGGTACATGTTTACACGCTTTTGCTCGGCAGTAACCAGCTGTGCTAACAATACAGTCAACCCTTCCATGATTTGCCATGGCTGTGAAATCAACTCGATGATGACAATGGGATTTTACCGTCAGCTTAAAAATATGTAACCCGGTTTGGTGCTCATTATGTTGAAAAAAATGTGTCTGACAGATTATGCCACTTTTAGATAAACGATAGCAAGGACTTTTCAATCTTAGACGTCCAGTTCTGAAAGATCTATTGACACCCTTGTCCCCTAAGTTTCTCCAAATTAACTGAACCTACAGCTATACGTAGGGTCTCCCTACTAAGTGTGTTCCTCTCAGCATTTCGATTGCTGACTTTTTTTGAACACTATGAATTGAGAACAGAATGCTGGAAGCACATTGAATCAATTGGAACACATAATGTTTCGAAAAGATTTCTAGGAGTGTCAGACCATGAGAAAGAAAAGAAAAAAAATGAAATGCTGAGAGAAAACACCTAGCCAACAAGTAATATTTCCGTCGTCTGTTTAATTATTTTATTTTATGGAAAACGTGGCGCAGTAGTGAACGATTTTGCTAAGAAGGCATCTTAGTGGTCCTCTAAATTCCCGAAGAGGATTATCAGAAGCTTTCTAACAAGACAAGACCTGTTTTGTCCAGCACGGAAATCTCTTGCCAGCAATAACAACTAGTATTTCCACAGTAATACCATGAGGTTAACAATGGTTCTCACCTGTCGTAAGCATTAAAACTGTAGAGATTACATTTGACTTATTAGAACTTCCTAGTTACGAAACATATGACGTCAATTTCCACAAGGAATTCATAGAGTGAATTCAACAAGCACATACAAGACGACTTCGCTAAAGGTCTCAGCTTTTTGTTGTGACAGATAATACCAGGAACGCCACGCCCAACTAGGAGCGAACATACCAGAAACTGGTAGCATTAGAGCTGAAAACCAGTGAAAGACACATGATAAGTAGTGGAAAGCTCTACTTCTGTATATAGAACGTCTGGGCAAAACTGCGACTTTCATGTTCTTCTAGACGTCGCTCCCCGAATCAAATAGAGCGCGACTGAGCGTCAGGAAACTACGAACAGAAAGCTACAGCCACGCAACGAACGTTGGAGCCCTTGCCATCTTAAGTAAGGAAATTCAGAAAAATAATCAGAAGAAACACGGGATGGTAGTTCAGCTAGCACGATATAGGGGTATTCCAACAACATCTTCTGACGATGAACCGGCACAGCCAACAAAAAGCAGGTTCCTGGACTTCAGATCTTCGAAAAATACCGTCTTCAAAACCCAACACAACATGTATCAAGGAACAAACATCAATGAGCTGGTGATATAATGAGAAGAAAGGACGAAAGGTGGAAGAAAAGAATAAAGTGGATTCGGAAAGAATCAAACCGACCTCGATAAGAACCATCACGAGGGTGACGCGATATTTTCATTATACGAGCAAGCCAGCCTTATCCACGGCAGGAATCAAATTTCAAATCCTCACACTGAAGCTACGCCAATGCGAACACTTCCATGGAGGAAGGGATGCAAGACAACATAATGAATGGAAGAATTGCTGGAACTTGCGTGAGACCTGAGGATGGGTCACTGGATCACTCAAGTATCTCTCTAAGTAGGTTTAACAATACAATACATAGAGTACAACAGCAATCTGCGAAACTCTACGCAGTGTTACCCAGTGATATTCTATCAGTGATGTTTAATCGTTCCTTCCATTGGCTCAAATTTGATGATGCTCTAGACTTGACAATATCATCCCTCACTTGTTTGCCAGGTCAAAGTCACAAGAGGAAGCTTACACCACAGGAAATACTGCGTCGCCTTTTCTTGGTGGTTTGAGCCTTCGGATTTGCGAGAACGCTCGGTAGAGACGAATACGGAATATTTCAACAGGTAAGCGGAGCCAACAGTGGTTATACAAGAATGTACCACTTCGACATCTTACAGTAAACCACTATGGCGCTGAACGAAGTACCATGAGAATATATGGCACAAAGCAGTACCGTAATTTCCAATCATCTTATTAAATGGCACTTCTTTAACTACCTGAATTATTTCGAAGTTTCTGTTTCCTCTGTCCTACAAAAGTTACTGGCTAAACAATTCTAACATTCCCAAACGCGAGTGCAGGTGAAGAATAAATCGGCACCACGATGATGATATTGGATTTCATTCCGATAAAAGAGTCACCTGGTCCTAGTAAAACAAGGTCTCTAGCGAGCGCTGCAGAATATCTGGTAGCCCCACAGCGGGCCAGAACCACACAATGAATACTGCTCGCTCAACGAACATGGAAATTATCAAACTTCTGGTTCGAGCCATTTACATCTAATACGTTGACGGAACGAGTTCCTCAATTAAAATGGCATGCTTTTCCGTACATTACGTTTAAGATCTCCGAGAAAAAAAATATGGATTACTTGCCGGAGGCGACTAGGGAACGGAAGTGGGGGTGTAATAGTGGTTTTCATGACTCACACAATGCTTAACAATGACTAAGCGCCTTAGGACCTGACAAGGTGGCGAACGAACATGAGTGGTGGTGCAACAGACATGTTTTCATTCTCCTTTAAAATGTAGTAAGAATATCTCACCATAGTGATTTTACTTAGAAACAACTTCTATCATAAATCTTATCCATACATTCCGTTACTCTTTATATCACCTCAGTTAGCAGCAGCCGAACGTCCAGTATCTCTTTCATTGGAACAACACGAAAAGAAACAACTCTTATATCAAAACTCCGAGTGGAATTAGAGCATTTCAGCCACGTCGAATTAAATAAACTGCACACCAGTGGTTTGCTCTCTTAGTGACGCCGGAATGAACTGCTGAATATCGAATTACAATGCATAACGACAGAAGTGCACATCCACTGACAGGACCACACAGATTGATAATTTCACTTTCCTATTAAGAAGCACAGCAAACGGGAAAGGTTTTCCACGAGACATCTGGAAATTACGCCATGGCCACATTCTTGCAGAAGATTAAGAAAAAGCCTCATACTAATCCCTGTAACGATGCGAAGCACAGTGAATAACTCATCAACACATACATATACATGCATGTATAATAAAAAATAAAGGATAGACCTCTTGGCGTTGATCATTCCTTGAGGGATGCGCCATACATACGACTTCATCAAGCATCGTTTGGAGGTGATTGAATGCATAACTATCCTTTACAATGACTCGCGGTTGCCTACCGATGTATCGAACCAGCGCTGCTGTCCTCCCAGACAAGTTTGCTACCAATTTGTCGACCTCAGGGGGATGGAGAGCTTGGTGGACCAGGGTCGCGGGGATCGATCCCACACGTACTTCAGGGCGCCTCCAACCACTGCGCCACACGCGCTCTTTAGCTGCACCTACAAAATTCTTGGTTGCCCACACGGGAAATTCAACAATCAACAGAAATTCACCATCTCTTTTAAATAAATGTTTTCCAAAAAATTATGTATCCTCACTCCAAAACGTTGAACAATTGGGGATACGGGCAAAGAGATTGCAGCATGCACGCTGAAAATTTTTCAACAACTCTTCGGGCTTTGGAATGACACCCCTTAACGAAATTATGCTTATTCATCTCTATAAAACGAAAACTGGTAACACGATCTATACATGGTCGAATGTAGTGCAGTGATTAGATGTCCCCGAAATACGCATTCGATTGGTCACCGATTCGATAACGCGCCCCGAGCTCAGGAAGCCTTCCACCATTCTTTGTTCCGCTAATTGGTGACAGATTTGTTTGGGAGGATAAAAAACTCTAACTTGGTATGTTGAAAAGCCACTGCAAGTTAATGCGTTGACCCAATATGAATTCAACCAGTTTTACAATGTTTCATGAAATCAAATGAACGGCGAATCTCTCAGGAACGAATCGAAAACGCCGAACGCTTTCCTTTATCCCTTAATCTATATAAAGTTTAAGAAGAGAATTAAAAGTTACCTAATTTTCAATAAACGACGATTGACGCTGATTTTTTCAATAACTGACCTAAGCAGAAGAGCGGTATGAAGCAAAATGCGAAGTTGATCGTATTCTGACAGACCGTTCTGCTGTGTCATTCTATGACCCATCAAAATTTGCAGAAGGAAGGAATAACAACCGCTGATAAGAAAGCAACAAGTCATGATATCATTTTAACAGCGGGGAGTTCACACTATCAGAGTTTCCACCCTATCCTAGAAAGCAGATCCCAAATAGAAACCTAGTTATGATCAAACAAAGAAAATTCTGAAGAATTCCATTAAACATAATGAAAAAGGAAGTTCTTTTAAAAAAATTTTCTTTGTACACGACCCGTCTTCACATCTACTGTGCGGATCCCATCACCTTTTAAATTCAACTCGTTTTCCTTGCATTCATTGTCCACAAATGTCTTCGAAGATTTCTCGGGTAATTTCAGCAGCTGACTGAGGAATTCATCTTCTTTGTGAGTGTCAAAGAATGTTGGTCGAGTTGGTTCTCCTGGCAACCTTGAAGATAGCCGAGCTAAGGCATTTCCACGTGGACCGGAGGAGGACGTTAAAGATGGGTTGAACCTGCACCTTGATTCCTTGTGAACTGCATCACTAACTACTCCACTATCCCCGATTTCACTTTTTTTTCTGGCGGAAAAAAGGAAACAATATTATGAAAATGCTAAATTCAAAGCAAGCACGGATATGAGTAGCTGTTGTATGATGCGGCTACGGATTGTTTTCTCAAGGTTTGTATGTAAGGAGACAACAATAAACTTATCTTAGGAATCGAAAACCTTCCACAGAGTCTAATCTGAGTGGCATTAGAGCGGCCGATGTTCTTAGAAAAAAATCCCTTGAAGAATAATGGAAAAAAAATAACTCTAATAATGCACTAATTTTGAAAACAAACATGCGGATGACTGGTTATTTTATGCGACTACGGCATATTTCCTCGAATATTCCCTGAATGTAGAGAAACCGTATTCAACTTAGGAGCCAAAAACAAAAGAATCAAATCTGAATGGTATTAAAGCTGCTGACAGTGTTAGCATACTTAAGTCTTAGACTAATATTCAAGGCTCAGTCAAAAGCTCGCGCAGAACGATTACTTAAACTTTAAATGGACTTATCGACTTACCCTTATAAAACCGGAACTATTTAATTTGAAACGTGAAAAGGCAAATGTCGTATTGTCTGGAGTAATAAATATGTCTAAACAATTTATTTTTTAGAAAATCTGAAAATAAAGATAGATTTTCTACCACAGCAAAGACCTTCTTTCACTCAGAATTCTCCAGTACCCTCAGTTTCAAATATCGATGGACGCTTTAAAGAGCCAGCATTATTAGTTCGTTTCGTATTACTAGTGCATAAAGCAGAACTGGAACGATTGGAACCAGTTTCCAGTTGGAGTTGAATGCAAACGAAACGTCACAAAGCACCACTAAGCGGTTATTGGGTGACCCGCGTATAGCAATAGCGCGAAAAGTGAGCTAGCGAATAAAAGAATAAAACTGAAGTTCAAATGAAAAGAAAATAAGAAAGTAAGAAGGAAGAACAGAAGGAATTAAGCAGCAGAACTCTGTTGGCACTAAAACGTCCCTACTAAACTCCAATTCTCAAATAAGCGCGTTTGATCCAGCCCTTGCAATAAGCATTCTTAATCTTCGTATTAATATATCACCTCATATAATTCGTTACATCTCTATTCTAAGAAATACATGACTTTAACTTTACCTAGAAGGGAGTGCTTGACAGCACAACTCTGCGCAACACTACGGTTTTCTGAGAATCCCTTTTCGCAAAGAGGCCAATCTTTATGAGGAATTTGTTTTCATTCCCTCACATATTGTTAGATGTTTGAAACTATATTCGTTGCATATGAAAACTATTTAGAATATAACCATAATGATGCTGAGATATTTGCAAATTTCCGGACCGCTGTCTGCGGTGGGGACCGAATACGCTATTACCCTTTCCTGGGGTTAACGCGTTCACCACTACACTACACTAGTCCTTCGTTTTCTCTTTCTTTCAGCCGTGTTATTCTATCTATACTAGTTAGAATCACCAACCTTTCTTGCTTAGAAGATAACTGGAGGGAGTACAAACTGCCAAGTAAGTCAACTCAACGAGGCGAACAGAGGGTTATCAGAAATATGCCATCACGGCGTTGACGTCGCTCTTCACAGGTCTGTTCATGGAAATCAGATCAACCCTGAACATAAATGTAAGATGTAATTGCTAACCGATTATTATGCTATGAAAAAAAAACCAAATTCTCTAAAAATAGCTATTTAATCGATAAAAGGCCAGCAGAATGACGGTAACGTACATCCAAACCTCTTACAGAAACATACAATTGCACATTCAAGCTTCATTTCAAACTGTCAACATAAGACATCTGTGAGTTTAATGGCGTAACTCTAGCAAGAGATCAACAGCGGTGTGAGAATAGTGCCCACCCAGACCTGGACTACGGATCGGCCCCAGATTTAGACTAAACTAACAAATTGTTTTCATATGATCAGAGCAGCGAAAGCACTTGAACTAACTAATTAACAACACCAGATATTTAAAGTACAATACATGTCTGACGGAAGGACGGCTACGGCAGTCACAGTCAAGCTGAAGCCCATACCGAATTCTACGAAATGAACACTGTGCTACGAATTCCGCACCAAACTTGGGGAACGAAACGACACTAGAGAAAAGCAGTTGCTAAAAACATACCTTATAAGATGCTAAGATACAAGTAAGCTTTCTACAATACATCACCTATTGTTGAAGAACCTTATAAGTCCTATACATATTAAGAGCCAAACAAAGAGTGGCTACCTATTTTCTAAGTGTGGTGCAGTTTCAAGAAAAAAGGAAAAAGAAATCCGTATCTACAAAAAACAGAGTGTCCCTTTCGGAAATTACAAAACAGAGATATTTTCCTCTCAGTTAATAAACCAAAACCACAGAGATTATATGGATCGTAAACTTTTAACGAAATCAACAGTTATAACTATTCCCTGGCAAAATGGAAGCAACAACCACACTATCAGCACACTAGGATTGTGTCCAGAAAAATAGAAGATGCAAAAAAGACGACTAATCAAAGAAAATACCAATTTCCTGGCGATGATATGATCTGAACTATATAACAACAAATACCATTAGGCAACAACTGTCATGAACACGAAGGGCCAATGCTCTCCACGAAAGAGCGCCCAAGAGTTATCCTTAAAAAAATCACTTCCATTATATTATTCTCATACAACATAGTTACATTTATAACAAATCTGAACGAAAGATGAAGTAACTCTGACGGGAAAACTTCATGGTTTGAGAATGTAGTTTCTTACTACACAAGAGTTCAAAAAGCCTCAGCAATGGCCAAGCGGTGAGCATCGATAGACATGACTTAATCCCTTAGAGTGAACGCAGTGAAGAAAAAGCTAAGCACTTTGGTACCGACTAAGTGTGCTGTCATTCATTGTAAAACAGTAATATCAAATTAAGACTGCACAGATAGATGAGATAAGGACTCTGGTGGCATCGGCAGCATCAATCGGGGGTCAGAAGAGGAGATGACGAGGCACGCTCTGTGAATGAGGTGGTTGCAAAGGTGAAGAAGAAGAAGAAGAAGAAATAGCGTACGCTACTCCGGGATCGTACCAGAGAGAGTATAACGGCCGCGGAGTGGCTATGAAGAACAGGTGACCGGGAGAGACAATACGGGAATAACCCACTGCTGTCAGTAGAGGATTAATCGACCGCGAGACGATCACCGAAATTAGTTAGTTACGCCGCTGAACGATAAAGGACATAACGTACCGTTTCTGAGTTTTGATGACCGTAATAACAATAAAAACCCAATATTTACTGCACTATAAGTAAATGTTACTTTTTCATCCATGTACTGTTTAATAAAAACTACATTCATGAACTGGCTCCCAGTGATCACCAAGAAGAACCTGGAATTGTTACGATTTCATCATAAATCTAACCTACTGACACAGCTTGTAAACTTGTAAGCTTTAATGTACAAGTACTGGTAACGATCTGAAACTCTTTCCAATTATTGTTATGAAATAAAGAAACTGCATTCCACCTCTTTTCTATATGGATACATTGATGTGAGCTCTAGCAAACTATTAAAGGACTGTGAGGATCATCTATCTATATCTGACCTGTTTCCTAAAGCTTACGACACGTTTAGCTAATGTGAAAACCCTAGCAAAACTAATATGATTTACCTTCATAGGTTATCAAGCAACAATATTTAACCTAACGCCATCCACTGCTGCTCGATGTTATTATGGGAAGGTCAAACCAATTCCGTCCGTAGTGTTATTAGCATAATAAATACAACAGTAAAGAATCATTAAAACGGCCACTAACGATTAGGGATAACGATTCGGAAGTATACAACTGAGCAAACTGCGATTTTTTCGAGGTGGGCGTTGCTGTTGGTGTAATGGCTGCGGATCAGCAGCCGAAACACCTCTGGGATTACCAGTAGAAGACTGAGAAGTTCCAATGATTCCCGAATCAGATTGAGGAAGAACACGATCGGGTGGGGCGAATAACACTGAAGGCACCGACGATGAGCAAATTTGACCGCTGCTGTGATGCCGTCGCTCGACGACTGCTTCTGAAACATTTGTGTTTACTACGGGTATTCTGTGACAGATGATACGAAAAGAAACAATACGAAAACAAATTCCTATCATAAGTAAATTTCCTCGCTTGAAATGAAAAAATACACCCATTAAAAAGAATCCTCAAGACCTAAAAACACAATAGGAGACTGTCAAATTATCAAGCGTTCGCTGTTCGCCGTATATGAAATGATTCGATCCTACGTAGTCGGAAGAAATTATTTTTATGGCTGCACCTCTTGTAAGATAACGTTTGGGTTAAAGATCTACAGTGATACACAATGACATGTCACTATCGTCTATCCCTATTTTGTACTAAATATAGGCCCACTTGCGCCAATAACGCCGATTATTTCCCTTGATGAATAAACTACCCAGTTTAGCTATGCCACACAACATTACTTGATACTTAATACTTGAATAGCCCGCCCTCACTAGCTGTGCGGGACCCAGCAAAATTTCCACTTTTTTTGGAGTCTTGCTGGTCTAGTCATTGTGGTTCACTGGAGTCCCGAGGTCAGCCTGGGCAAAGTCTGTTCCAGGTCGTCACCACCACAGTCAGTCACCGCCCTTGTGGATCAGAGGGAGCTTTCCCACATTGCAACTAGTTTGATACCAGGACGGTGATGATTCCAGGTTTTGATATACTCATAGGTGGGCTTCCGGATGAAAAGCCACACTTCTTCACAACTTGGGAGGTTCTGTTAGAAGGATGAAACACCCATTCTATATCGCAACCCGACACCCAAGAACACCTCCCAGCCACGACTACGCGGTAAACCGACAGGAAGTTACTATTTATCACCTACTACGAAATTAAACCATTCAGCCAATATAGTCAATATAAACATCTATCTAAATGTTTCTAGAACAACGTTTTCCCGTTTTAGACCTCGGTTTTAAATTTCAATGTGTTTTATAAAACACCAAATACTAATGAAGACGATGATACAACATAAACGCGGAATGCCCTTGCTAAGAGCTAAAGCGAGGTTGGTAGAAATTGTCGCTGTTGTTGTTTCTGGGGTTCGATAGCTGACGTTTCACGACTTCGCCTTCTTCGGAACTTGTACGTATTTTTGTAACGATAGCGTTATAGTTCGGCAAAATATCTGTAGTACTAGTGAAGATCTAACGTTTAAATAAAAATCATTTTTTTTGCAAAACTCCGGACCGCAGGTGTTTGCGGTGGGGAACGAACGCGCTATTGTCCTTTCCGGGGAGTAACGCGTTCACCACCACACCATGCGGGTCCTTCGTTTCGCCTGTCTCTCAGCTAGTTCTTATCGATCTGTGCCGTCAGCAATCACCCGTCACCGGGACTGATCTGGGGAGCCCATATCGGCATTAAACCCAGTTAAGCTGAGGATGTAGTTGAATTCACAATATTTAGCTCTTTATTTTTCTGCCTTTTATACTTTTTATGGCAGGTTATTATTATGCGAAATACAACCACAATATTGCTGAGATATTTGCAAAACGGGTGATTGCTGACGGCACAGATCGATAAGAACTAGCTGAGAGATAGGCGAAACGAAGGACCCGCATGGTGTGGTTGTGAACGCGTTACTCCCCGGAAAGGACAATAGCGCGTTCGTTCCCCACCGCAAACACCTGCGGTCCGGAGTTTTGCAAATATCTCAGCAATCTTGTGGTTGTATTTCGCATAATAATAACCTGCCATAAAAAAGTATAAAAGGCAGAAAATAAAGAGCTAAATATTGAAAAAACATTTTGTTCAGAACTGCTCACCTTTTTTTTACGTGTGGGACCACATGTGTTGATCACGTGAGGTGACGAATGACACTTAACCAGATCAGAAAACCAATTTGAAACAAGGCGCCAGGTCATGTGTGACAGCGAGACATTCGTCTTTCCAATTCATCTTTGGATTTGTTGAAAAAAAGACCTATTACACGTGACCTAGCGCCTTGTTTTAAACTGATTTTTTGACCTAGGTGGGTGTCACTCGTCATCCCACGTCAATAGCACGCGAGTGGTCCCACACGCAAGAAAACGGTGACTACTTTCTAAACAAAATCGTGTTCTTTATAAGTTAAACCTTCATTAGCATTACAGGTATCTCACCGAATAATGAAGCCATCGTTACACAAAATATGCCCAATCTCTGAAGAAGGCGAAGTCGCCGATATGTCAGCCATCGAAGAACAGCAATATGTTGTTATTGTGTTATAGGTTGTTATATGTTGTTACAATGACAACTTATAACAACCTCGCGTCAGCTCAACAAGGGCAGTTCGTAAGAACATATAAACATATATCGATTATTTATGTTGGTTCATAGAAAATCGGTCTTTTTCAGAAAAATAGAACACACAAAGCATGATCAAATACCCAGTCACTGCAAGAATCTTTTGGCATGAAATAACTTACCACCGAGATCATCAACGGTGGTAATTCGGTCTGAAGGTATTGCTCCGAATTTTTCTTCCAACGAAGGATAAACAGTGAGTGGACGTTGAACAGGCCCACCTCTGGATAACTGTGGTGGAAAAGACACCTAAAATTAGCGGATATTACTGTCATGAGACTTTTTCCGATTTACAACATTATACAACAAAGATAATATCTTGCCTTTACCCGGGGCCTTGCATACCATTGGTTCCGTTTCACATATTCAATCGTAAACCTCTTCTTAGCATCCTTGGTAAGCAGGCCTTTGAGCAATCTGGAAATATTGCCTTAGATTATTAGGCTACCACATGATTGCTATCAAGTTTTAGTCCGCTAGCGTTTCGACGTCTTCTTCAGAAATCTGGAAAAAAAAAATTTTTCCCACGTAGCAATTTTATGCCTTTTAAGCTCCAACGTGATTAAATAAACCAGCTGGAATTATGAGGCTGGAGTCAAATTTCTCAACTCGCACTAATCTGGAACTCCAGAACGTCTACAACATGGCTTTATTTTCGTCTCACATTTGAGAAAAGATCTGATTTGAAAAGAAACACGTAAAAATACGAAAAGTAATGCATCTTCGAGATCTGCCGCCTATCCAAAACGCCAATCAGCAAGTCAAAATGAAGATTCGGTATCGAAAAATGAATTTCGAAGGTAAAAATGTTAACCGTTTCAAGATGACCGACTTCAGGAATGCTACATGACAAACAATGCAAGGCGCTAGAATTCACTGTCAAATATTTCGATAAAAGGATAAGAGGATAGAGCTCCCGCATTTGATCAATTCCTAAAGGATACGTCATGAACTCTACATCACCAAGTAACAGAGTTGATCGAATGCATATCTTGCCTATACAGCGAGTCGCGGTGGCCCACGGTTATAGCGAAGTAGTGTTGCTATATTCCCAGACAAGTCTGGTACAAATTTGCCGACGCCGGAGTAAGGGAAAGTTTGGTGAGCTTGGGACGCGAGATCGATCCCACATGTATTGTAAAGGGCCTCTAACCACTTTGCTACATGCGCTCCCTCGAATATCTATAAACATAACTCAAAAAACAGAAATTCTATAAGCCTCGGCATAATTAATCGATATATATATATATATATATATATATATATATTTATCATCTTACGAACTGTCGTTGTTGGGCTGACGCGAGGTTGTTATAAATTGTTGTTGTTCGGTGACTGACATTTCGGCGACTTCATTTTCTTCAGAGCCTCGAACTGTTATTTGTAACAATAGGCCCATAAGTGAAAAAGCTATGTTATTAACGAAGATCTAACATATGAATAAATGTTAATTTGTTCTAAAGCCACACACCGTGCTGTTGTGAGTGGGACGCTCCCTACTCGTCGTCCCATGTCAACGACACGGCTACTCCCACTCACAACACTACGGTGAGTGGTTTCTGATCAATATGGCGTTCACTTACATGTTAGATCTTCAATAACGCTATAGATTTTTCACAGAATTGCAAGACTATTGTTGCATAAAATGCATCCAGGCTCTAAGGAAGGCGAAATCGCTGAAACGTCAACCACCGAACAAAAACAACAACGACAACTTATACCAACCTCGCATCAGCTCAACAACGGCAGTTCGTAAAGATAAATGAACATTGTCAAGAACATGAGCTGGGAAGACGTTGCTGTATATCTCAATACCACTTCGAAATGAAAAAAAACTGTAACTCACGCAACTAAATTATCATCTAATTTCACGTTCATTGGCATAACCAAATCAGCGCGGGCAATGTTATCAAAAAGACGCATAATTACCTAAAATAAAAAAACAACCGAAAATAACCTATAGTACTGCTGAGCTTCTATTGGGAGAAATAACACTCACTGCTCCTTCAAATGGGTACAACCCTGAGATCATATTGTACAACGTCACACCACATGACCATATATCCGATGCAAAACCACTGTAGCACTCTGTATTTCCCGACACTAATTCTGGAGCTTGAAATTTCGGAGTCCCTTGAACAAGCTGACATAAATCGTCTTTCTGATACAGCGGCAACTCCTCAGCAACTCCAAAGTCGGATATTTTTAAAGTGAAGTCTAACGACACAAGAAGATTTGCCGGTTTTATATCCTTGTGAACTATTCCAACAGAATGAAGATATTCAAGTCTGGAAAATCGTTTTTCAAAGAAAAGTGAGACAGGACAGAACTAACCTAGCCCATTGACAACTGTGCAGTTTTTTCTATAAATTCCGAGAATTTTTCAACAACTAGGGCATTTGAAGACTTAAAAAACACCAAAGATATGCTTCACCTTAATAATTTCTAACTTGTTGATTTTATTTAAATATTAGTTTGGTTTCGGACCGTAAATTTTCAATCATTCTAACTAAAAACATAATTCCGTCTATGAAAATAAGAACCATTAGAACGTAGTCATTTTTTATCAACAAGAAACACCTTTACCTTTCCCTGCAGCAGCAGATCCTGAAGCTCTGAAAATGATTTTGAAGGTAATACTTGGTCAACCACAAGCGCGATAAGTACGGTGCACTACGCACGGTTTGGTGGTCCAACGCAATGGATCTTTGCGGTTGTGGAACATACTTGAATGCTGCCGTGCATAATAGTTCCTTTTCTTCCGGCCATGTACGGGTATTCATGCTGCGTTTTCGAAGGAATGTTTCCGTAGGAATTCATCGATTTCGCGGACTTGCTTCCTTAGTGCTATCTTTTCGTCAATATTAAAGTTACATTACATTATTCCCATTGCTAAAATCAAGAAGTCATTATTACTAGCTCTGATGCATATCAGAAGTACACAAAATCCTTAGGATGTTCACATCGGTTCAATAACTGAACTGCACAACATCGGTTATCGTACAGAAGCCCATTTCTACTGTACGTCACAATGCGAACACGATATGGGTCGTTTTCGTGGTTCAAAAAACTGAAGAACAGAATTCGCGACGACGACCTCCATAACTGTTTCCCATTCATAAGGATCGTTTCTTTTTTGCCCCTACAACGTCTTTAGTATGAACAATGACTTTTAAATTCGGAATTTTGAGTATTTCAATAATCTTTTAAGTATATCTAGCTGCAGCAGTTTCGTTTACCGCCTCCAGGCCGTTGTAGTCAATTGCTGATGCGTGCAATCGACTCCCACCACTATGAAGATTCAAGCCCCGGTGCGAAACATTAAGATGCACTCATGTGTTATACGTTTGGAAGTTCTTTTTTAGCACGTTCCAATGACATTTCGGGCAACTACCGTTATTTCTTACTAAATATATTTCAAAATTTCACTATGGCAAAATCTGCCATTAATTTCACGTTAACCCAATAGCGGGCGTGTGGAGCGCAGTGGTCGAAGGCGCCTTGCAATATTCATGGGATCTATCCAAAATCCCCAGCCCCACCAAGCCCTCTATCCCTACGAGGTCAGCAAATTGGTACTAGACTTGTCTTGGAGGATAGTAGCACTGGCTCGATACATCGGTAGATTACTGCGAGTCATTATATTGGCCAGATATGCATTCTTTGAACTCTAACGATGCTTGGTGAAGTCGAATGCACGACGCACCCACCACTCAGTAATTGATAAATGCTGAGAGCTTCACTCTTTTTTAACCAACTAGTAGACTTCGGTGCAAACTAAGAAACTGCGTTATTCAATTAACTCTAGTGATGCGTCCCATAAATAGGGGTCGGGCTCGCGGTGTTGATCAATCTCTGCCATGAATTCGGACTTCATCACGCAACATCACAGGTGATTGTATGCATATTTGCCCTAAACAATGACTTGCGGTGGCCTACCAATGCATGAAGTCAGTGGTGCTATCCTCTCAGACAAGTCTGATACCAACTTGTCGACCTCGCCACGGTGTAAGGCTTGGTGATTGCTGGGCGTGAGATCGAACCAATGACCAGAAGTGTACTCCAAGGTCGCTCTAACCATTGCGCTACCCGTGTCCTGCACGATCAATAATAGCATTACAAGACACGAGAAACATTTTTTTAAGAAGTTTTTGCCAGTTATTCTTTCCAGAACTTCAAACGATGAGCAACCGAGGAAAAACCTCACTTTCCATAAAATGACTACTGAGAAATAGAACACTTACCCTTTCATTAAATCCACAAAATACCGATGGCATTCATCATTGGATAACCGGTTTTCATGTGCTGTATCCAGAAGTTGTTGTACAGAACCCATACAAAATTCCATCACTACATAGAGCTTATTCTTCTGCTCTCGGCGAAATACCTGAACTACCTCAACATCTTCTGCACTTGTTTAAACTAATGCCTTAATAAATGTTGAGATGTCAAGAGCTTCACGGTCTAGTCAAAATTTTTTGACGTAGTCCTCTAGAACCCACATTAATTTCCCGTACAAATAAAATCCACATCCACTGCTTTTTTGACGAACAAACACGAGGTTGTTATTACAGCATTTTCTCGTTAACATTAGCTAATGTTTTAGCGGTTCCGCCTTCTTCAAAGTCTGAACGGTTGAAGTGACACGCAGTCTACTCAAGAAAACACTTTTCATGTCATCAATAGATAAAACATAAAATATAGATTTTCATCCGCACAATAAACCGCTTCGTTTAAACGCTCACTGTTTCGCTTTTTGTAAATCTTCCAGCTGTTTGGTAGAGAATAACGGCACAGGGTCTTACCAAGCGAGGAATGTGTCTGGTTCAGATCAAAAAATCATCTTAAGGTACGCCGCCAGATCATGCGTGATCACAACGCACTCCTCCCTGCGGTTCATTTTTTGAGTTTTTGGAATATTTGACCTTTACTTCAAAATTTCCGTTATGTCTGCGTCCTAAGCGCGTCAGGTGGGGGTACTTGGTCTAACTTTAAGTTTACCGACTAGTTCTTCAATACGGGTGCAGAGTGGTCTGCACGGCTCGCCAATGTATTTTTTTCTCACTGTGCCCGAACTCATGCAATCACCTCTACCGTTACGGTATATTATGCAAAGGCGACTGCGAACTAGCTAGCGTCTAAGAGTGTTCGGGAGCATTTCAATCACTATTACCAAATCCTCTAGACCGGCTCTTTTTACGCAACGTTTTATAGCCGCAAATATTTCACTGGAAAAGAAGGGTAGGATAAACGGGACCTTATTCTCGCTAGAATTATCGTTTGGAGCGTGTCTTTCTCTGTACACCTATCCCGAGGAGCTATCGTTTCGTAGCCATAGGAAATGGACATTTGCCACACTAATTCCCTGGATTTTTCCTTCTCCTCTTCCCTATGGAGCCCATGGCTGCTCGGAACATTTTTCTCATAAGTGCCCTTTTTTGTGTTTAAGCTGTGATAGGAAAGATAATGAACCAGGATATTTCTATTACTTCACTTTCTGTACTTGGTGA
This sequence comes from Angiostrongylus vasorum, assembly GCA_018806985.1. Lineage (NCBI taxonomy): Eukaryota > Metazoa > Nematoda > Chromadorea > Rhabditida > Metastrongylidae > Angiostrongylus > Angiostrongylus vasorum. The sequence goes on along the minus strand of JADANN010000116.1, from coordinate 398,735 downwards.
TGTAGCCGTTTTCGGATAGGATAATTTGAGCGTCCAGAAATGGAAGGCAGTTTTCTTTCGGCTTCTTTCGAGTGAATGTTAGGTAGTGCGTTTGCCCACCATACTATCTCTTCAATAGCCACGTCCACCTTCCGTGATATGAAATCAAGGAGGGTGGATATTTAGTATCATCGTTTCTTCGCTGCGAAATCCGACATGCTGTTTCGTCGATGAATAATCGAACAACGTTAGGTTCGGATAAGATAAGATCTGAGCACCTGCAGAACCTTCCCGCCAATCCTTGTAAACACACTGGCTCGGCTCATCACACGTTATCTGTCTTAACGCAAGGTCCCTACTCAATGGAAGACCAGCAAGACCATGCTCTTGTTTAAGAAGGGTGACCTCCATTCCATGATATCGGCAAATACCGCCAAATCTGCTTGGTGTCTGTCGTCTACAAACTTTTCACTCGAGTCATCCTAAACAGGAATGACAGAACACTGGACGAAGGGCAGCCATGTGAGCAAGCAGGGCTTCGAAAGTGATTCAAAACGATGGACAACATCCACAAGATAACAAGGCTCAGTGAAGTATGGCGAGAATACAAAAGACCGCTCTGTTTCAGTTTCATCGATTTAAAGAAGGCTTTTGACTCAGTTGAGATAGAAGCAGTCTTGGAAGCCTTGGACAGCCAGGGAGTCCTTACTCATGATGTAAAGATTCTTCCTGAATTATATGAAATTTTCACAACCAAAAAATCACTATTTTACAACGATATTTCCATCGACGTCAAAAGAAGGGGTTAGACAAAGCAATACCATCTCGCCAAAATTATTTACCGCCACCCTCGAGAACGTTAGGCGAACATTGGAATGGGATAACACGGGAGTGAAAATCGATGGTTGGCAATTACAACATCTCCGCTTTGCTGATGACATCGTTCTTATAACGTCAAACATTAGCTAAACGGAACGAATACCTGCCCACTTTGCTAAAGCATGTGGAAAAAATTGGTCTTCGACTAAATCTCACAAAAGTGATGTTTCTGAGCGACGGATGGTTTACGTACGCACCACTAGCGCTCAACGGAGTAAATGTCTCTCCAGTTATATCAATCTGGGCAGCGAAATAAACATAATGAAAGACTTAGCTCCAGAGTTGAGAAGAAGGAAACGAGCGGCTTGGGAGCTTTCAAGAAGCTCCAGAGCTGAGCAGAAAGAAACGAGCGGCTTGGGGAGATTTCAAGAGCATCGAAGATGTAGTGAACAGAACAACGAGCACTCGACTCTATTCTCACCTTTTCGATTCGACAATACTTTCCGCTCTAACGTATGCATTAGAAGGTTGGCCGCTGAGTAAGCAGGATGAAACTCGAAAGGACGACAGTAGGAGTACCTGTGTCACAGACGTAAGGGAAAGAATCCGAAGCTCCAACCCTCATCAACGATCAGAATCAGAGATGCCGTTCTACACGCAAAACTGTAGAAGACAAGGTGGGCCGGACACGTAATGGGTGTGAATGACAACCGATGGACAAGAGCCGTTAATGACTGTATTCCTCGGAATATCAAACTGCAGGAAGACCGCTGACCCGATGCTCAGAGTTCTTCATGGAAAACCTAGAAGAAATGTAAGATGCTAAACGTGGCCCTAGAGCGAGCAGAACCCAATGGGATACTATTACACGGACGGGTAAAAAAATGGATGATTGCCGGTGCCCGTTCGAGTCATTCGACGATCAACGGGATGACAGGGGATATATGTGATCTTTGTGAACCCACCATATGCTCGGAGTTCTCTAGCAATGTTAGATATATTTTTCCTATATATGTATATATGTATATATATATATATATATATATATATATATATATATATATAGCTTGTAATAACCGCAACTCTATAATTAGACCAATGTTAACCGAGCCGAAAAGGATACAATATGCTTATGCAGTTTCTACTGAAGGACTCACCTCAATTAACCGAATTACGTTCTCGTGCTTGACTCTGTTTAAGATCCGCAATTCCCTCTCTACATTTTCCAGGCCGTTCTGAATTTTCCTCAAGCGACTGTGCTTGATGATCTTGACCGCTCTTCGCACTAGCGTTGTTTCGTCAACCACCTCCTCAAGAACCAACGATGAACATTAAGGAAGGTTGACATGGAAAGGAAAAATAAAGTGCTGAAGACCAGCACTTCAATAAACATTAAGTATAAAAACACATACTTTAACTTTCGCATAAGATCCTTCACCAATTTTTGCACCAAAAAGGTAACCATTGTGAGACTTAGGACCCTTTCGGGAGAAAACTTCTTCGACAAACTGAAGAAAAAAAATTCTCAAACCTCATGAATGAAAGCAATGTCATGAAAACGTCTCCATAAAAAATCAAAAAATAACAACATCTGAAAATGAATTTAACAGGTAACGCTTGAAAAAGCACTATACATTTGCATACAGTGGGCAGGGCTAAATCAACAAAATTAACCCAAAACGATTGTAGCTTAGAATGAACCGTAAAATCTACTGCAATAGAGCGTTAAAACAAAATCTGTTCCACAAGACTGCGACTTCTTCAACACCTCAAATTCTCTAGTCACTAGGATTATAGCATGATCCGTTATATCCGGAATGTAAGGCTCAATTTTTTACCAATGATTCGCGGTCTTTTCATTTCCAGTCGTTATGGGTAACGATTATCTTCTATATCTTCTAGAATGAGTGGATACAAAAAATTTAGAAATACACTGAAGATAAGTTCTAAAATGGTTCCAAATGCTGGTAGAAACTTATCCTCCTCATCGTGGCTGGGAGGTGTTCCTGGGTGTCGGCCTGCGATGTACAGTGGGGGATTCATCCCCTAGCAGGGTCTCCCAAGCTGAGGAGTACGGCGTTTCCATCACGAAGCCCAACTAAGAGTAAACCAGTTCCAGCATCCACCACCGTCCTCGTATCAAACTAATCACATGGCGGCAAATCTCCCTCTGATCCACAAGGGCGGCGACTACCTATGGTGGTGACGACCTGAAGCAGACTTTGGCCAGGCTGACCTCGGGAGTCCACAGAAACATAATGGCTAAACCAGCAAATATCCGAAAAATGGTGAGTATGCTGGGGCCCGCACAACCAGTGCGGAGGGGCCGTTCAAGCATCAAGTACCAAGCAAGTACATATACAAATTTATGCATATACATTCGTATATATATATATATATATATATATATATATATATATATATATATATGTACATACAGATATCCCTGTTGGGGTAGAAAAAAAGTCCCTTAAGTCCTCCAGCTATCAAAAACCTACCGAATACTTCGTGTGCTTGTTGAGCAAACGCGAGGTGTTATTTTATTCTTTATTCACGAGCAAGCTGACGTTTCGGCGGATTTCGCCTTCCTCAGAGCCGCTTTCTATGAGGCTTCCACTGAGTATGTCGCGTGGAGACCAACCGCACAGAATTCACATGGAAGCGTAATATTACGAGTACTATTATTATAGAAGCCCACATATTCCGCTGTTCAAGTTCTAACTTATACAAAGCAGAGGTAGGAATTCAAAAAAGAGATTAGAACACAAATAAGGCCATCGTAGACCGAACGAAGTAGTAGCGGGAAGAAATGTGAACGAGGTCGGCGTCACGAAGTCCGGCCACCGTTTATTTTGAATAAAAGGACGCGTTTTTCGGCGGCGTTGTAACGTACGAAGAAAAGTGGTTCCTGTATGAAAAACGACGCACAGTCCAGTAGTTGGACAGGAATGATATTCAAAAGACTTCCTAAAGCCTAATTTGCACGAATCTTCAGATCCATTAAGGAATCAACCAATCCTCCAATCTTTAGAGATTAGGAAGGCTTGTCTGGGAAGCTCGTTCCGTCCCACAAAAAAAACAGCCTGCCGCTAATTCAAGAATGGCTTTCGGAAAGGGAGTATCGAATCGATTGCCATTCGACATTCATAAAGAAACAAGAAAAAATCCTTAAGCAGTAGTCGAATCCACATGCGAATCCGAAGAGGTTCGCGGATGACGGATGCAAAGAAAGGCAGAGAATGTGAGAAGTACTGGAATATGCATAAAATATGCCAATTTGGACCATGTTTTACAAAATGAATCAAAATATAACTATGATGACTTTATCGTCCACGACAGATGAAATCATACGATACTTCTTGAATTTTGGTGATCACAACATTCACCGACAGAATCCTGCACATGGCTGCGCAACTACCATTGCAAAAGTTGGACAACCTAGGATACGAATCAACCGCCGTAAGCATAGGCCTCTTGCCAACAGAACACCGCTTTTTTAAGAACCTTGACAACTAGTTCCAATGGAAGAGCGTCAGAAACCAAACCATTGTTAAAACTGTTTTTGAAGAAATCGTTTTTTCCCCGACATTCAAAAAAATTACGTTACCGGAATAAAAAAGCTTCCATCGTTGGCAAAAAATCTGTAGGTTCAATGGTTACTCTAATTAATAAAGTTGGGTTCGGGCCTAGTTACAATTATTTTAAATTTATGGCCCAAAACTGCAATTACTTCCCCATCAAGCTAATAGTTCATATACACAAGTAAGGAAAATTTCTACGTACCGATCCTTCGTTCAGAGGGGTGAACAATAAACCCTGGCCTGCTATAATTGACTGAACTCTCTCTGGTGAAAGAGCGATGTCGTGCTCGAGTTCCGCAAACTAAACGTGTTCGTCTGCATAAAATGTAAAATGTAGTAGAACAAAAGCTCAAAATACTCTGCTAACAACAGTTCCCAAGATCGATTAACCTCGGCATTGGATCATTAATAACTCGTTTTCTTTCCCAGAAATCGCGAGGTTGTTACTCAGCATACGTTTACGAAGAACACATACAACGTTACGGTAACTGACGTTTCGGCAGCATCACCTTCCTCAGAGCCTGGAAGGGTACGGGGGAAACGGGCAGACCATTATGTATGCGTACAAAAGAGCATCTGGATGGTAAACAAAAAGTAAGGCAAGGTACGCCACTAGGAACGCATACGATTCAAAGGCATAGCGGAGACGATTTTGATATAAAAGTTGCTATTCTCCCGCAGGATTCCAAAACACCAACCCGCAAACTTCTCGAGGCTTTCTGGATAAATGCCAAGAATCCAGGAATGAATGGCAGGGAAGAATGTCCTGATATAACGCATTATCTAGCTCGTATCTCAGAACTGATTTTTGATGTGGGGTGGTGCAGTAATCAACCATATGCGACTCTAAGCGGCTGTTCTTCCTTGGTGAAAAACAGATAAAAACGGTGGGTTTTTCGAAAAGCCGGTGATCGTGTGATTACTGCTCAGATTTTTATCTTTCTGTTTGTGTTGTTGAAGAGTTTCACCTGCTAAATTACATATTAGTGTGCCCTTCCAGACTCTGAAGAAAACGATACTGCCGAAACGTCAGGTACCGTTGTGTTGTATGTGTTCTTCTTGTAAGGAAGTAAATACGTGCTGAATAACAACCTCGCGATTGCTGAGAACGAAAACGAGGTATCTACAATCAATGTTTACGAGTGAAAGCATGAAAGACAGTAATATTAATAACGACATCGAATTGATTCAATCACGAACAAACTCGATAAAAATAACATTTAAGGTTTGAATCAGAGCTCATGAAAATTGCTAGAGCCTGACCTTTGGCTTTTGGAAATTGTATAAAAACAACGAAATAAATATGATTAAATTTAAAATTAAATGTAACATCTAAAAAGTATAAACTAGTGACAAAAAAGACCAGCGTTTAAATCCAGTTCATGTGGTATAATCTGCCACATTTACGAGTCATGAATCCACGAACAAGCGGCACAAAACCTCAGTTGATTTAAGTAGCAAATTTCCTTTATAAAAGTACGGACTTTTGATGCTGATGGCATTGGTAAGTAGAAAGCTAAGTGAGAGACAGCGAAATGAAAGACATGGTGGCGAACGCGTCAGCCCCCGGAAAGGATGATAGCGTGTTCGATCCCCACCGCAGACATCTGTGGTCTGGAGTTTTGCAAATATCTCAGCATCACCACGGACTTCCGCGGCTTCTCAATATCTGTCCGCATGAAATTTGAAAATACGAGATTGGCCTCTCAAAGAGATAAAGTATAGACCACAAAGAAGTATAAATGTTTCCTATATTACATCTCAAATAAAGCTCAAGTTGGTAACCCTCAAATCTACCGATACGGCCAACATGTCCCTGTAAAAAGTCATTCTAATGAGTTTTAGAATAGATTGCTACTCACCGTTCTGACTTTAAGCTTTAAAATTTTACAGAAATACTCTTGAAGTTGAAAGAAATCTTCACAGCATGAATTGTATTTAGCTATAATATTTAATTTTATGACTACGCAACTGCAAAAATGTGGAAACGGTGGGAAAGAAATTTTTCGGCAATGCAATTCTAAATAGCTGCCTCCATTTATGTGCTCACAAACATTCGTTAGAACCACCAAAAAGGGAAAAAAAATCCAAAAAAAAAGTGCAGTAGATAGATACGCGAAGAACTCAAATTTCTAGATTATAAAAAGTATCCTTCTGTGGTTCACCACTTATGATCCCGGAGCAGCGTGAACGTTATTACGTACACGGATAGGGACCGTAAACACATGCAGGGTTACCCAAACAATGGAGGAAGTGGCTAGGACAGAACTTGTTCCAATATTGACCGATAGGGTGACAGAAGCAAAGTCGCAATATAGAAAATTTCAGTCCAGTTTAAATCTGTGTAAAAGCCTCTTGAGCTGAGCTTAGAAAGTAGCAACTATAAATTGGGTTTCACAGATTGGTGTGACTGTGACTACCGGGAAATTAGTCTCCTAAAAGTGGACTTGGGTTTTGCCACTACTATCCTTGTTTTGAGAACGTTGTTTCCAACTGAAATATGCAAAAAACAACTCACCTGTTCCGAGTCAGGCTCATGTAGGTGCCACATTTGGAGGCTTTCCCTGAGATTGCTGAGATCATCTTCTTCGGGTGAATCTTCACCACCGACGGATAGCTTCTATTATTTAAAACATTATACGCTACTTTATTGCAAGTTCTGCAGCATCCTATAACGTGGTGGCATCTCACGTTTTACATTTGCACATTTATTAAAAAGCTTAAGAAGAAACGAAAGAATAGACCAGGCCACCAAATTACGAAAGATTAGACATCATTGTTCCATTTTCTACCGCAGACTGCAAAAAACTTTGTGTAAAAAACAGGAGATCGCTTAAATTACTGTCATTTGAGAATGCCATGAGTACCACACACATACTCTAGTCCGTAATCTCAAAATTTCGACAGTTTTAACAGAGTAACATCAAAATCTACCCGCAACTGCTACTGACCGGAATTCGTGGACTTAAACTACTTAGATTACTACTCAAGAAAGAAAAAAAAATAGCGACTAACCAGCTGGTTGGAGGAGTCTCTTTGCCAAGCCTGTAACCCTCCAGTGGAGACTTCAGCAGTAACCGCTTTTTGCGGTGAAGATGACCTGACGCGTGGACATGACTCTTCTTCGCTAACGTCGACGGCTACTCGCAGCTGGAAACATTGCAATGTCGGAAATTTCAAATTATGAAAAGTAAAATTAAGTGAATGCCTCAAAAAATAAGCATGAAAGTAGAACAATTGGAATTTATTAGCTACCACATTACAACAGTACTATTTCAATGGATGAGTGCATGGAAACTCAAGCCCTCACTCATTTGGATCCTCGAATCCTAAACTCTGTCAATTCCTCTATTCACATTACTTCACTGTAACAAAAACACGAAGATACGAAGATCAACTCACGTCGCTTGCTGGGGAAAAACCCCCCATGTCCATCACATACAATCGGACCACTGAAGGAAACCCGTGTAATCACCCGTGTCAGTTAAATGTTCGTCCACCTGCTTCGATAACGTTTTACATCAAAAATGAAGCTTGAATTATATTTTTAGAAATATGAAGAGAACGAATGGTAATATTTCATGAAATGAAGAAAATGACGGAGCTGAACAGTCCGCTACCACGAAGTGCAAGTCTTGCAAGAAAAAAAGAGATAAAATATTCATTTAGTGAATGAAATACAACCTATATGAATCACATGTGTATGAAAAGAAAACACAGCTTAAAGATATGAGAGTATTCAAACATCACAATTGTGGTTTAAACCCTAATTAGAAAGAAGCCCACACCAAAACATGATCAGCAGTGTAAAACTAGACATGAAGAATAATATTATACACTAAAATGTCTCAAAACGACCAGGAAATAAGCATAAAACTGGAGAAGCCCCCGATGGAAAGCCTCAAAGTGGGCATCGGAACGTGCTGAAAGTTCCCCAAATCGTAGCATGTTTAAAGTTCCTTGAAGTTTTTCGTATCCTCTAAAGGGAATACCTATTCAACAAATCACTAAGTGTGAAATAAAACTAGTTTTGTGTCACAAACCCTACCGAAGAAAAAGGTTATATTAAGTTCTCCCAGCCCCAATGAAGTTGTTTCTAACCAAATCATAGATGATAAAGTACAATGAAAAGACCGAATCATGTGCATTTCAATGAAGAACTCTTGCAAAGAAAGACTATACGGCAAGAGAGAGGAGCACAATTTGTCGAAAACAGTGTAAGCACAGGAATGACTTAATCTAAAGATGGCTCAACATACCATCCGGTACCATTACAGACAGTATACTTGCATCTTATAAATGGACTATCAATGCTCCCATCAAACAACATATATCTAGTCCAATTCTATGTCCATCTGCCCATCTGGAAGGAGAGGTATCTCACTGAGTGGAACCTGAAGAATATATCACTATTAGTTTAATATCACAGTGGAATAGAAAAAATTCTCGAACATACTTATTTTATTTCAAATGTATAAAACATAATGCGTAAAACAGTAGTACAACAAGATTGGTATCAAGTTTTACAACAATAGTAAGATACAGAGCAACGTTTACTTCTTTTGAATGATATCTACCCTATGAGTATTAGAGGTCTGGTACTATTTCATAACAGTTCCTTACATGGACACTTGGATGCCACGTCTTCATACTGATTTACTCTTAGCTGGGTTTCCTAATGGAAACGCCGGACTCCTCAGATTAGCAGATCCACCTGGGAGAATGAATCCTCCGCTGTACATTGCGACGTGGCATCCTAGAACACCTCCCAGCTACGATGAGGCGGTAAACCGTTAGGAGGACTAGTTCGCAACTAGACGAGTAATAACCAAACTTTTCCAAATGTCTCTATTTCATCTTCAACATTAGTTCATAATAAGACCAATAGTAGTTCAAATTTTCCACATACCTCTACTTCACCTTCAATCCAATCAGTATCAGGTGCATATAACTCTCCAGCTGTGTCCTCCAGCTTTAGCGGTTCAGTAGAGAATTCAGGCTCCTAAATCCTCAATTCGAAGACAAGCGAAGCTCCATATTTAAAAATTCGCTTTTGGAACAAATACAGGTTACCCTGTAAATTATGGCACTTCTTCGAATACCAGCATGCTTTAAATTTAAACCATAAAACTCCCCTACTTTACAGAAGAAATAGAGAAGAGAGTAAGGACCACTATAAAAGCCAAAAAAAAATGCTAAATGCATGATCTATGCCATGTTCTTGTACGTCAAATAAAAACCAGCATATTAAAGAATATGCGCAATGAAGAGCAAGAAAGCAGAGAAAATGGTTAGGCTTAAAAAGAGTAGAGAAAAAAACTGCACCCACTTCATCCATAATATAGCACTAGAATTCTTCAGGTGAAAAGATTGGAACTCACTTGGTAAACAAATCGTCGTTGACTAGCAACCAGAAATTTCGGGCCAAGCTTTATAGGCTCCTTCATAAAATCCTCATCAGGAACTTCGGCACACAAACGTGGGGGAGAATCTCGAGAGTCAACGACTTTTACGGGTAATATAGGAGCGCCTGCCATCGTAACTGTGTTATAAGAACGTCTTTTGACGAACCGCACTCTACACATTGGTCCATTCATTCGATCACCATATCCTGCAAGAAGAAGATTTCCTATAAAACCTCCTTCAGACGCAATACTTTACTGGATAGCGCACCCGTGGTAAAAAGTAAGCCAAAACTAAGAGAAAGGCAAAATTTTTAGCTAAAAAAAACAATGTATAAACTATAAAAAACGGCTACGCCACTGAAGTACCGTATTCATCGTCCACCAAAAACTTATTAAGCTCTTCGTCAGGAAGGGAAAATGGGATGCGATCTGATTGGCCAACATAGCTGAAAGACTAAATTCGATTTCAAGACATACATAAACGGTCAACATGAACTCGAAAGTATCCAGATTTATAGCCCTTTCCGTTTTTTGCAACTTCTGTTGAAGCACACTTTCAGTTCACAATTTCGTGTCAAAATCGGAACTCACCAGTCATAATTGTTGTGTTTGGCCAAATGTTCGCGAAAATGTCGAAAACATTTAGAGTGGAAGTTGCATTGAGTGTATGGACAACCAAATGTGGCCGATCTTCCGAAATGTCGTGATCTGAACTGGACTCATAAATAATATGAAATAAAAAAACATGATGAAGCACGAAAAATCTGTTCAGTTGGAAAAGGGAAAAATGTGGTAAAGAAAGTTACACCATGGAAGTTTTCTGCGTAGCCTGCCTATAGGAATATAAAACGATTTAGTAACAAGTCACTTAAATGTTCCTTTTAACAAACCACATGTGTAAAAAAGGGTAAAGCTCTCGACGTTGGTCAATCCCTGAGGGATGCGCCCAGCATCCGACTTCATTAAGCATCGCTAGAGGAGTCTGGCCTTTACAGTGGCTCGTGATGGCCTACTAAAGTATAGAGTCAATGATGCTATGCTTCCGAACAGATCTGGTACCATGCTACCAATTTCCCGACTCCGGAGGGATGGAAGGCTTAGTGAGTCTGTGGCGCGGGATCAAACCCATGTGCATTGCAGGGCGCCTTCGAGCGCTGCGCCACATGCGGCTTAGTGAGTCTGTGGCGCGGGATCAAACCCATGTGCATTGCAGGGCGCCTTCGAGCGCTGCGCCACATGCGTCACACATATAGAGATCTACAGATGCGCAAAACCGACGATTCATAAAGGAATTGGTGAAGGGACTTTGTACAAGAAGTTATGAACTTTAGATAAATTACCTGAAAAAAAGCAAAGTGACTGGAAATTATGTTGAAGCTAAGAACTCATCAATCAACGCAATGATTCGGTACCTCTTTAAATTAAGTATTCTTAAAAAACAACAGCAACAACCTACTGCACATGCTGCTGATAACTGGCCGGCTCCATATATGACTCGTAGCAATACGGGCATTTGTAACCCCAGTCACGCCTTGCCGTGTGACTACGTAACTTGTGACGTCGTAATGTCATTTGGCTCGCTGAAAACCTCATACTCAAAAAATAAGCATAACAATTAATGCTACCTAGAGCAACTCAAATACTAGTTCTTAGATCAATCCTGTTGATGGGTGATTACTTATGGCAGTGTTAAGTAGAAAACTAGCTGAGAGAAAGACAAAGCAAGGGCCTCAGTGGTGCAGTCTGTAACGGGCGAGCCCCCGAAAAGGGTAACCGCGGTTCCTTTATCTAGCTTGGTGTCCAGGTGTTGCGAATTGCTCAGCACCATTTTGGTTGCATTTCATAAAACATCCTGCCGTGAGAAATTACAGTAGGCAGTAAATAAAAGGTTAACTAGGTCTTTTAATAAGTTGACTATCTGTAAAAGAAAAAAAAATCCCACAAGAACCCTAAGAGACGGCAACAATGAAACCATTTCTTGAATAAAAATGCTATCAGCCGAATCATTTAACGACCGTTGAGCACGGAAAACGTCACTATAAACGAAGGAATGCAAGCCAACTAAAGAAATATAACCAAAAAATAAAAAAAGAACTACACTTTAAAGTGTGAAAACAAGCGAACCAACATTTACTCAAGATCGATTCATCTCGTTTACGACATTCGTTTTCCAAATAAGCCTCAGAAATTGCGAAAAAGCGAATGATTTAGATTAAACCATGAACGGTAGGACTTTCCGGATGCTGTTCTATCCTTTTCTATAGAGCAATATACTCGACATAAAAGTGTTAAGTGAAAGAGTGACTTAGTGAAAGAGCAACAATTTGTAAAAAGAAATACTTGATGGTACATCGGCCTCACAAATGCAACTGAGAAAAGGGATTGAGTAAAAACCCTAGCAAGACTTAATACTAGACTTAAGAACAATGGTTTTTTTCTGGATGGACACAAAAGCTAAAAAGCTCTCTGCGTTGATCAATCCCTGAGGGATGTGCCATGGATTCTGACTTCATTAAGCATCGTTGGAAATGACTGAATGCAAATTTGGCCTTTGGAATGACTCGCGGTGGTCTACCGATGTATCGAGCCGGTGCTGCTATCCTCCCGGACAAGTCTGCCACCAATTTGCCGAGCGGGGATCGATCCCATGGCGCGTCCGACCACTGTGTCACACACGCCCCTGGTGGACGTAAGGCCCATTAATACTTTTGTTAGGTACTACTAATCATTAGTAAGCATACGTTTAAAAACTCATTCGGAACATAAAATGTCTAGCTATTTGTCTATTCAAAGCCTTTAAAAGAACTCGTTTCATCAAATAGTGCCTACCAAGCGAGGGGAATGGGAAAGGGAAAAAGAGCTCTGAAATTTGGACGCAGTGAAACCATCACGCTCACCTTCTTAGGGAAGCTCACATAGCTCACACAGTGTAAAAACGAGCTCACCTGCAGCATAGTCACAGTGCTCGCATGCGAATGGTCTGGCGTCATTGTGAATGTTCATATGCTCGTCGTATGATCGTTTGGACGACAAACTTTTCCCGCAAATACTAAAAGTTGCCTTATTAAATACAGTATTAAATACGGTGGAAGTAGAAAATAGAAAACTAGCTGAGACAGAGGCGAAACGAAGGATCCGCATGTATGTATAGGTATGGTGGTGAACGCGTTAGCCCCCAGAAAGAACAATAGCGCGTTCATTCCCTACCGCAAACACCTACGGTCTGAAGTTTGGCAAGTATCAAAATACTAAACAGAGCTTTAAAAGGAAGCAAAGAAAGAAAAAACTTTACCCGCAGTGCCATCGATTTCGTTGAGCCGGCGGTACGAGGCTCACTAGCGGTTTTTGGTGTCCATTTGTTAGCACTTTCGCCTTCGCAATCTTATGAAGAGATGGACCAGGAAGAAAGTGGTCCTAAACCAATTTGAAAACTGGGCTTCTGAAAAAACCACGACATCTAGTGATCAATCCTAGCTCATTTTACAACCAAATGACTTGACATCCTAACACATTTGAAGAGACATCTTAAAGACAAAAAGAAAAAGAACTCCGTTGAAAAGCAATTAGACACCTAGATATCTACCACTGGAGGGTAAGCGTGTATGGATAGCAAATCCCTCTGGTAAAATAAAGAATACACTCAACAAAAAATCGTTAAGAAACAGAAACCTCATTTAGAGGGTTTTACTTAGATACTTGCATGGCCCATCTTCACTGGTTGTGTGGGCCCCAACACATTCTCCATTTTCCGGAGTTTTACTGGTTTAGCCATTGTGGTTCCCTGGAGTCCCAAGGTAACCCTAGTCAAAGTCTGCCTCAGCTCGTCACCACACCAGGCAGTCGCCGCCTTTGTGGACTAGAGGGAGATTTAGCACCATGCGACTAGTGTGGTACCAGGGCGGTGGTGGATCCTGCCGTTGGTTTTCTCTTCCCTTGGCTTCGTTATGGAAACGCCGGACTTCTTCTCAGCTTGGGAGACCCAGCCTGGGGATGGTTCCTCTGTTGTACCTTGCAGCCCAACACCCAGTAACGCTTGCCACCCACGGTGAGGCGGTAAACCGTTTGGAGGAAATAGAGCACACACTCAAAAAAAATCGTAAAGAAGAAGTTTACACTTAGTCTGGAGGATACTGGTTATGAAAAAAGGAAGGAAAAACGACAACTACTATGACATCACTACTAAGCACGTGCGGTTAGAACTTACCACATCGGACTTCGAGCGGCTTATGGGTAGAGAAATCTGTCCTTGTCGACTTACATACATAAGCTTCATTTCCACCTAAAATGAGGCTACAGCAATAAGAATATAACTTAACTTACGACCTACTGACTTTGACTGTAACTTGCCCTATTCCCTAGCAAAATTTAACTGGTATTATTTGATAAACAAGAAGCATTTGAAAATCTGGAAAAACTTGCTTCTACGCTAGGATTTGGCACGTAAAACACGGAATATATAATCTATAAAGCGACCTTTACAAACTGAACGATATTTTTTGTCAAACAACATTATGAAAGTGCGCTAAAATTAGGCTTTCCAGTTGTTATCTGGCGTGTTGTGCGGTAAATCTGTTCTACCCTAGATGGGATATCAGGGGTACCTTCCCCTTCTAAGAGCAGGTCTTATCGTATTTCTTAGATCATGATTTGAAAGGATTAATCCTTGTGCCTTCTGGGTTGGGCTGTCTACCCTGATAACGTCGCTGGGATTCATGTTGGTGCCAAATGCCGAGGCGAAACTGAACAAAGAGGATTGAAGCTGGTCGACACTAAAGTCTCTAAGTATGGCGAAATTTGTAATGTTTCAAAGAAATTGTGGAGACCTCCAACATTTGTAATAAGATGCCTAAGTCTTTTTTACGTTCCTTGTGCAACGTAAGCTACCTGTTGGAGTAGTCTTTTACTAAGCTGACCTCGGGATTCCAGGGAACCACAATGGCTAAACCAGCGAAACTCCGAAAAAATGGAACTTATGCTCAGGGTCCTCACAACTAGCGAAGATGAGCCATGCAAGTATCCAGGTAAGTACCCTTCCTGTTGGCTGTCCAACTACAAGGCATGTTTTCAAGAAATTCTGTAGCAACTGAGTGGTTCTTGCAGGAGCATGAAGAGGATGTTACGGTAGTTCCGCTTCACACTAAAGTTCTTTCCCCCACTCAGATACAGGGGTTGACCTTCTCGATAACGGCGATGCTTTAATAAACTTATAAGGAATTATTTCAAAATGACGTCATGGTCGCTTTGTTGTTGTCGTGAGTTGATGCCCACTCATGCGTAAAGTCGAGGTAGACCGGCCGGCGTGAATCCACATGAATTCACACTGTATGTGACGAAAAAATTTGGCATGGTTAAGATGTGGCTGCTATAGCAAATTTATCCAAATCAAAGCGTCATTCTTACCACGACTGCACCTGCTTTTGCGACGCTATTCAAAAGCTGTTCTTGAAACAATGGATGTTCGGAGGTGAACGAATGAACGTAGGACGCTCAGGAAAGTTGCGTTAACTCTGGTTTGAGGCTTGGAAGCCCACGTACGCCAAGCAAATAAGTTGAATATCACCACAGCAAAGGCTGTTGTCTGGATCAAGATGCTATCATATCGATATCTCTGCTGTCTTTCTCTCGAAAATGACCAACATTGTAATGACTTAGGAGAAAGTCAGACGTCTTTAGTAGTAAACCTCCGCGAAAATCTCATCCTACAGCATTAGAGTCTACAAATTTCGAGCAGCGAGTACTTAGTGTAGCGTCTATAAATTTCGAGTTTATTCTTAGCAGCGAGTACTCAGTGTCCATCAACAAACGTTCCCATGAGCTCAGAGCTATCCACTGTTCTGATTGAGTACAACATATTGCGAAAAGAGTAAACAAAGAATAAAATATAAAGCTCTTGGCGTTGATCAATCCCCCGAGGGGATGCGCGATGCATTCGACAACACTAAGCATCGTTTAGAGGTGACTGAATGCATATGTGGCCATTACAATGACTCGCGGTGCCCTAACGATGTATCGAGCCTGTGCTGCTATCCTCCCAGACAAGTCCCTATGCCAATTTGCCGACCTCGGAGGGATAGGGGGATTGGTGGGTCATGGGCGCGGAGATCGATTCCACATGCGTGTTGCAGAGCGCCTCCGACCACTGCGCCACACGCGCCCCCTAATGCGAAGGAGTATTACATGAAAATGACACCTGTATCCGTAGTATTTTCGATTTCAAAAACGTCTAGAACTCGAAATTTCCGCTCGTCATCTGTTTCATGGCTACTTCCGATCTCTTATGGAAATTCTACGTATCTTCGATGGAGTTAGCTTCAATTGTTCCACTATTTGATTGGTGCACAATAGAAGCATTTCCTTTTACTCCAAGCTAACTTCTCGCCGAAAAAGCAGGGTTTAATTCGGGGTATCTGTTTTTTCCTATAATGCACTCTTCTACCGCAAAAGAAAAAAACTTGTCAGTGTCTTGTTTTACCGACAAGATTAGTGATATTAGGAAGCAAAGGCGCCAGTTCGATCACCGTCCCAACGTTCTTCTATAGTCCACATGGGAACGCCATAGCTCGGCTATCTCTAAGATTGTAGGGAGAATGAACTCGACCAACATTCTACGATATTTAATAAAGAAGATGAAATATACGAGTTCTTTACGAATTTCTGCTATGGCAAATGGTTCGGCGGTATCGCCTTCTTCAAAGCGGCAATGATTCGAGGCCATTGTCCGCAGAAGTTCTTTCTTCTTCCGGTATGAGTTTTTGCAGTCGTTTCATAAATAGAGTAGAGCACCTCACGAATGAAGTAGCTACGGTCACCCAGCATTCCTCTTTTCTACAGGATTCTATCCGCGCAGAACTGACCGGAGCTCAGTCGGCGGTTCCCTGGGATACAGGAGGTTCGTTGATCGATTGCTAACCGAAATTCTTTCTGTTATAGTGAAAGTGCATCCTGCAACAGTCTGATTATTCGGAAAAATCTATTAAAATTAAAAAAATAAGACTAAATTAAAACTCTATAACTTTTACTTACTGTCTATTATTTTTTTAGGGCAGCGTATTACATGAAATACAAGCGCAATAATGCCGAAATAACTCGCAACCTAGGATTCGAACTCGTGATTATCCCGAATGCTTCCTTTTTTTTCTGTATTTTTGTATGTCTCCTATGTTAACTGTTTGTTGGTCTTACATTTATCTTACATTTATTCCTATCCCTGCACTTTCTGCAAATTGTCTCTTAGCGACCACCTCATGCACCTGCCTCGCAGCTGGCTGGAAAAGGATTCTGTAACTTCTTTGCAAGAACTGTTTTCTGTCCAACAGTTCGGGCACTGAATGAGCAGCTGTCAGCTTCATGCGCTCTCCAGTACCTGCCTTTCCAATAAACTATTTGTATCAGCCTTTATGTCGCTCTCAGACGAATCTTCCGTACAAGCAGCTGGGCGCTTTCACATGCACTTTCAGTATAAGCTGTGGTATAGTCTTCACGAACCTTCTGTGCAAGAACTCTATCAGATTACACTAACTGAAAAGCTTTCTAAAATCTCCTCTGAGCATTATCTCAGGTTCCTTCTGTCAAAACTTCGCCCATTACAGAAGGAATATAAGGAGCGTTCTCAGTCATCCTACTTGGTTCTCACTCAGTTTTCCGCCCAGTTTCCCTCTCTCGTTCGCTCATTTGGTTCGCTCAACTAGTATTCCTTGCGCTTCTGGATATCGTCAAATTGTTCGTATTCGTTTCTATTATTTCTAGAGACATTTATAACCCGAGCCAGAGATTGTGCTCTGTGGCAACATTAAATAGTCTCGCGTAGCAAATTCGCGCAAAGCCGAGCATTCTACTTCGAGATCCAGTGACTAACTAATACAATTACCCCTATCCGGGTGCTAACGTGTTACCCACTGCTTTCCCTTCCTCTCAGCGAGTTTTTTTTACCCCTAACGGTACCGTGAGCAATCACCTGTCAACGAGAATGACCTGGGGAGCACGAGTCATTGAACGCACTTAAGCTGAAGGTGATTTTGACTGCTTGTGAACAGTACGTCGTAAAGCAGTAAAGTTGAAACATTGTGATGTCGACAGCACTTTCAGCTCAAATGGGGTTAATGACGAATTGTGACCACCAGATTATTTCCGTGGACGGGTGATTTCTGATAGCATCGTTAGGGGTTAAAAACCGGCTGAGTGAGAAACAAAGAAAGGGGTCTAAGGGCTTAATACTGCAGAGGATAACACGTGAACCCGGAAAGGGTAAACGTGGATTCGAAGCTCATTTGAGGTTCCTTATTTTGCATATATCTAGGCATCACTGGTTAAATTAAGACTAATTGTAACGGTGCTATCACCTGTATCACCTGTAGTCCCGTTGATCATCAAGTGACTGGAGCTGCGCCAGTAAATCTTCCATTTTTCCCTGTCGCATGCAAGAGTTGCCCAGTGGGTTCTCCTCGCTCTAGGGACTCGTCGAGCATCATATCTTTCTTCTAGGCTTTTCGTGAAGAACTCTGATCATCGAGTCGGTGGTCTTCCTGCAGTGCATTTAACATCCCGAAGAATCCAGTCATTAACGGCTCTTGTCCATCGGTTGTCATTCACACCCATTACGTGTCCGGCCACCTTATATTCGACTGTTTGGCGTACAGAACAGCATCTTTGATTTTTGATCGTTGACGCAGGTCGGAGCTTCGGTTCCCATCCCTTACTTTGTGTAAAACGATACACGGAGGATACTCCTAGCATCGTCCTTTCGACTGCGCATTCGATAACGCTGAGTGATCTTTCATCCTGTTTACGCGGTGACCAGGTTTCTGACTCATACTTTAGGGCAGGAAGTACCGTTGACTGGAAAAGGTAGGCACGGAGTCGGGTGTTCTTTGTTCTCTTCACTACACTCTCGATGCTCTTGAAAGCTCCCCAAGCCGCTCTAAGCCACTTGGTGCTATACGGTGCTATACTCCAAAGGATTTGATCCAATGTGACTACGAAGAAACAAATCACGAGGAAGAACGGCTATGGAGTGTCGGGATTAGTATTATCTGGCATATTGCGGGCCAATAATGCCAGTACCTGCTTTCATGTGACTTTGGCACAAATAATGTCTTATTTAATTCATGAGTTTACGCAAATTGCCACAAGTATTTCTGTGGCTGACGCTTCTGCGATTTCACCTTATTGAAAGCCTGAAAGGGTCAAATTAACGACCAATCTGTCCAGTCAAACACAACAGATAAAAAATGAATAAATTTAGTTCGCATAATAAACAGTTTCTTTCGAACATTCACCATTTTTGCAGCACTAGAAGCTCCACGCAACCCGGAAAGGATAATCGCGGTTTCGAAGCTGGCCTGGGGACCCGAGTTTTGCAAATATCTCTGCATTATTGTGGTTGTAGTTCACATAATACCCTGCCATTGAAAATAATCGGCAGTGAACAAAAGGTCAAACTCACCGTTTTGTTCTTCACAAACTCTCCATTTATTTAGTGGAGACCAACCGTATAGAGTGTCAAAAAATTACCCCAAGGTATTGGCTCGGTCACATCATAGGACGCTTCAAAAGTTTTGCAAACTGTTGTTTTAGATTCCTGTGTAAGGATAGCAAGTTACTGAACACTGCCAAGGTTAACAGAAAGTCGGTCTTCGGAAAAACAAATCTTAGTTAAGAATCCTATTTTTTTTTCTGAGCGAAATAGCGTCAGTAGCTTGTTGAATAGCGGTAAACCTCTTTCCGATCTAGCGTTTTTTATAGCTATCTTGGGATTCTAAGGATGTTTGTCCACCTGTCCAGTCGCAAAAAAGCACATAAAGATTTGTGGAAGCAAAACTGTTCCCAAGTCCTCATTTGGGTGATCATTGTTGAATAACGCAATCCGATCTTGAAGAGGAGACGCATACCATGCTGAGATGGCAGACTAAGGAGCAAAAACTAGCTGAGCCATATGAATTTTATTGCTTGCTTTATCGCCAGCGCTGATTATTAAATTTATTGATTTACGATACTTATTACCTCAGTTGCTCTGCAATACACATGGGCTCTATCCCGCGCCGCAGACTCGCCAAGCCTTCCATCCCTCCGGGGTCGGCAAATTGCTACTAGACCTATTTGGGAGGATAGTAGCACTGATTCGCTACGTCGATAGGTCACCGCAAGTCAGGGATGGGCTAGATATGCATTCAACCACCCTTAACGAGGCTTGAGGAAGTCGAACGCATGCATGCATCCTTCAGAGATTGATCAACGTCGAGTGCTTTATCCTTTACCCTTTTATCACCTCGATATCAAAGAGTAAAGAAACGATGGATGAAAAAGATAAAGTTTCAAAGGACACAAAAGCTTTGCTGGCAGAGTCGACGAACTAAACAACCACTGAAAAATTACAAACCTTTTCTACTATAAGTGGACGAGCAATAATATAATGAGCAATGGTATCAAAAGTGATTGAACAAGGAAAATACCCATATAAATTAAAGATGTGACGTTATTCAACAGTGTAGAAAAAGGAGGACATAGCTAGGCCTGAACAAAACGATGTTAGGAAAACGAAATGTGAAGGAGTTTAAGCGGAAGAATTTAACGAGCAAAGAAAACTACTGTTGTATTTTTAATGTCATATTCCCCTTCGGATTCTACCGAATCATATCACCGGAGACCTTATCCTACTAGAGCTCCCGAAGTAGCTCTCGTTCTAGGATGGTTGCGAATCATTTGCTTTTACAATGCTCAGATCTATCCTATATCAGAATACTGTAAGATCAGAAGGAGGAAGGGCAAAATGCGGGATTTTTCAAGCTACTCAAGAGAATGGACAGCGAATTATTGAAGTCCTGACTGATTGTCGGATTGCTCAAGAGGCTTGTCGTTCGCCAGCATTAACCTTCTCTTGTATACGAGATTGTATCCCTAAAAAACAAAATTGTCAACTTAGATTGACGAATCTATCGGTAAAGTCACATACTAGCGACTTATGGTTTCTAAGCCGCATTCCTCTTTTTATCTATTAAGCAATGATTTATCTAAGTAGTCATTTCTCGTCATTAGGTATTATTTAAAAAAATTAGAGGATAAAGGATAAGCCTTTTGGTGTTGAATCCCTGAGAGATGCGCCATGCATTCTACTTCATTAAGCATCGTTTGAAGGAGATTGAATGCATATCTTGCCTTGACAATAACTCGCGGTAGCCTACCGATGTATCGAGCCAGTCTGCTATCCTCCCAGACAAGTCTGGTACCAATTTGCCGACCCCGAAGGGATGGAAGGCTTGGTGGCCATGGGCGCGGGTATCGATTCCACGTGTGTTGCAGTGGCGCCTTCAACCACTGCGCCATACGCGCCCTTATAAAAAAAACAAAAAAATTATGGTTTATAAATTAAATTAATCGATAAAGTTGTAATATAAAACACATTACAATTCGTATTCTAGTACACCACAACCATCGTTCAGTTTGTCACTCTGACTTCTTTTTGTAACTGGTTCTAAGATCCAATAGACAATGATCGATCAAGTTGGGCATCTACAAGAGTAGCCCACACTGAAAATGTAGTGCCATGCAAGTCCGCGGCGAACACTATTGTGGTGACAGGACAGCTAAGAAACATGTCATTTTATCTGATTTAAAACTGATATTTTCTATGAATGCGTCGTTTTCTTTTTTCAGCAGTCGCGAGGTTGTTAAACAGCATGCATTTACTTCCATAGAAAAACACGGTACAATGCAACAGTGGCTGACGTTTCGGCAGTATCGCCTTCTTCGGAGCCTGGAGGGGTATACTGACATACAATTTACTGGGCCAAACGCTTCAATGACACAAAAAGACGAAAAACTCTATGGTAATTACATGGTCAACAGCTTCTCGAAAAAAACTCACCGCTTTTTTACGTGCGTTCCCATGAGGAAGAATAGAACAGCTGATTATGGTCGCATAAGGTTGATGACTGCACCATCCTACATCAGAAATTGATGCGAACATACGGGGTCAGGTCGCGTATGACCTCTGGGCATTCATCCCTGCTATTCATTGTAGGGTTTTTGGCATTTATCCAAAAAGCCTCAAGAAGTTTTCGCGCTGGTGTTCTAGTCTCCTGCGCAAGGATATTGACTTTTACTTCAAAATCGTCCCCGCTGTGCTTTTGTATCCTATGCGTGCCTAGTGGGGTACTTTGTCTTAGTTTTCGTTTGCCATCTAGGTGTTCTTTTATACGGATACACAAAGGCCTGCCCGTTTCGCCAATATATTCATCTACGCAATTATTACAACAGATCAGGTATATCGTACCTGAACTCATGCAATCACCGTCCCTGCCATAAGGGCAGATTACGCAATTTGTTGTTTCGCATAGACGGTCATACAGGCGGTTACGAACTAACTGACGACGTAGAGTTGCCGGTGATATTTCAACTATCGCTACCGATTCCTCTAGACCTGCCCTTCTTAAGCATCGTTTAATCGCTACGCTTACTTCATCGCTAATAAAGGGCAGCATAAACGGGACTTTCTTTTGGCCAAGTGTTTCGCTTGGGCGCGTCGCTCTCCTTCTAAACTTATCTCGTGGGGTTACTATTTCGTAGCCATTGGAGATGGCTATTTGCCGAGCCAAGTCGCGCGATTCTTCCTTTAGTTCCCCCGGTTGTGCACACAGAGGTGGCTGTTCGAAACATGTTTCTCACAATCGCCCTCTTTGTGTGTGAAGGGTGGGAAGAAAGGAAGTGAACGAGGATGTTCTTGTTACTTGGCTTTCGGTACCACTTTGTCAGGTAACCGCTACTTGATAGGCTTATTTGGACGTTTAAAAACGGAAGCCAGTCTTTTCTCGGTTTCTCCCGGGTGAACTTAATGTACTCAGACTGCTCGTTCAATAATTCAAAGCATTTGTCCATCTCCTCCTGCGTAGAGAAGATGACAAAACAATCATCTACATCTCTGCAGTAGAGTAGTGGCCGGAGATCGAGAGCAGGGGGCTTCTGTCTTAGACATAAACGCAATGGCAAGGCTTGGTGCCAGTCGCTGTCCCATAGCCAACCCCCTTATTTGCGCGAAATATTTCCCAGACCATCTGAAAATCGAGCAATTTAGGCACTCCTTTAGGAGAGCCATTAGCTGCTGGATGGACAAGCCATGCATATTTATTCTTCCTTCATGTTCAACAAGAAGTTCGAAGATGGCTTGCATTGCGGAGTCATTCGATACGTTGGTGTACAACGCAGTAACGTCGAAGGACTCCATCACGTACGCGTTATTAGGAGACGCGTTACGTAGACGTTCTAGGAACATTTGGGTGTTTGTGAGGTGAGCTGGAATATGGTTAAGCAACTGGGTAAGTATTAGGCTTAAAAACCAGGTTATTCTATCCGTTGGCCCGTCTACACAGCTGATGATGGGTCTAACCTTAAAGACTAGAACACCAGCGCGAAAACTTTCTGAGGCTTTTTGGATAAATGCTAAAAACCCTACAATGAATAGCAGGGATGAGTGCCCAGAGGTCATACGCGACCTGACCCCGTATGTTCGCATCAATTTCTGATGTGGGATGGTGCAGTCGTCAACCTTATGCGACCATAATCAGCTGTTCTAATCTTCCTCATGGGAACGCACGTAAAAAAGCGGTGAGTTTTTTCGAGAAGCTGTTGACCATGTAATTACCATAGAGTTTTTCGTCTTTTTGTAAGTGTCATTGAAGCGTTTGGCCTAGTAAATTGTATGTCAGTATACCCTTCCAGGCTCTGAAGAAGGCGATACTGCCGAAACGTCAGCTACTGTTGTATTGTATTGTATTGTGTTTTTCTATGGAAGTAAATGTATGCTGCCCAACAACTTCGCGATTGCTGAACAAGAAAACGACGCATTCATATTCCAATGCCGAGGTTAATAGAAAGTCGATCCTGGGAACTGATATTTTCAACATGAACGATACACCTTGCTCTGAAGACCAGGTAAATATTCCTGAAGAGTGTTTAGAAACTTCTCTTCAAGAGGACAACTGATGAAAAACACGGAAATCGGGGCTGAAATAATCGGCTGTGCGTCACCGATTGTGCACAACGGCTAATAACGTTCCATTATAACACCACAGGAAATCACTGAATGTGCACTAGGAGTGATACGGTCAACTAAAACACTATCTATCTGCATTGTGATTTCGACTGAAGCCTCGGCCTTACTGGGTCCAATGCCGGTTTGTGCTCCCCAAATAATTCTCGTTGACGGGTGAATTCTGATGGCACTGTTAGTGTAAAAAATTGGGTGAGAGAAGAGCAAAGCAAGGCCATCAGTAGTATCAGTGTTCTGCTTGTTCACTCGCATAGAATTCTGATCATCTGTTGGTACTTAGCCAGAGGAAGTTTTAGGTGCGCCTTCAGAATCCCAACTCCTCAACACCTTTCTTTTCCATCTGCAGCATATAAGAAATACGAAAATGTGTTTTCGAGCAAATATTTCACCATACTCAAGAATGAGGAGACCCCCTTCCCTCTTTAGTCATTTTGTGGAAGCAGTTCTTTATGAACGATTATTCATTGCCATTCTTACACTGACTTCATTTTGTTTCATCTTCTTCTTAATTTCATGTAGCACCTTTACTCACTGTAGGTGCCGCCCATCCCGATTAGCCTTCCTTGCATAATCCTTCAGGCTGCGAAGGGATTTAGTGTAAAAATACGTACTCAACTTTAGCTAACGGTGATAGATCTAGAAGTCGATACTTTTGTGCTCCTTTCTAAGTTTGGGGCTCCATGGAGTCGGTCACTAACTATGGACCACAAGTGACACATAATTATATGACATAAAGTCTGCAGAGGAAAAAAGCAAGCAAGTGAGATAAGGTTACTTCAAAGGGTGAGTTTTATAAGTGACAGAAAAGGAAAAGGATAGATATAGATAGAGGATATTCAGACGCTTTCCTTCATAGCCCTCTCGTACCAAAAGTCCATGTTAAAATAAATCACAAATCAATAAGGTTAGGATGTTGGCTTCGTTTGGAAAGCTTCACGCAGAATCCATCAACTTTGTTGAAAAGTTAGACGAAGATCGGCGTCATAAACATTTCAAAATTTGCGGTCTGGCCTAACACCCAGCTAGAAACTGGCTAAAAAATTTTCAGATTTGATGTAATGTGCTTGTTTCTTGCTTCAAACTATCAGCAGAGCTTTGTAAGATAGCCCTAAAATAAATACCAAGAATCTCTAGTTCATAAACAAATTGTTCAAAATCGAGGATGCCTCACCTGGTTGCAGCAGAGTCGCGTACATTGCGAACTTGAGCTAAAGTGGTTAAGGTTGAATGAGGGTGAACATGAAGAGTAATTGAATTGAACACAACGATCGGCCAGTGGATCATAGGTGAATTCAATTCTCTGCACAGGAGGCGAAAACGGTGTGAGACAAACGGATAGTGGCGGACGTGGATGTAGGCAAAACGATTCTGAAAGACACGCTTGAGTCGATCAAAGTACTCGGTTATGGTTATGGAATATAAAAAAGGTATTAAAACTGTTTCTACTTATTCGCTGCTTCTCGTGCTTGATGTGACCGATGTGGATGTTAATACGTTTCTTAAGTGAGAAATGAAGATAAAAGATGTGTGAAGGTTCCTTTCTTTATACGAAATGAGTGAATTCTTGGTGTAAAACACCAAATAGAAAAACTGCTTTGGTATTTTTTTGTTATGAAATCCAACCAAAATGATGCTGAGATATATGCAACACTCGGAACCCCCAGGTGGACTTCAGACCTACGATTACTCTTTCTGAAGGTTCACATGTTATCCACTGCACCATCGAGCCCCTTTCTTTGCCTTCCTCTCAGACATTTTCTTATCGTAACGGTGCTATAAGCGACCACCTGTCAAACGGGAATGACTTGAGTTTTTGAGCTTTGAGGAAACGACTTTTTCAAATATCTCAGCATCACTGTGATTACGCTTTGCAGAATACCTTGCCATGAAAAAAATAATAGATAACTAGTGAAAAGTCGGAACATTGTTTTGAAATTGTTAAATCTGATTATCTCATCAAAAAAAATTACTACCCGATCAAATCCCAAGGCATCTTTAAAAAGATAAGAGACAAGATAGCCGAATTTTAACCACGACCATGGTAAGAAGTTTTATATTTAATCTTTTATGGTTGTGTTGTTATCATTTTAAACCTATGAAATGGCTTGTGTTGCAAATTTTTCACGTCCAGCAAAAATCTGGCCTACGACCATGTTCTGGAAAATTTTAGTCCGAATCTATGGTGTGGGCACCCGAGAATCTATAAGATTCTAGAAAACCATGGCGCAAAAAATCCTATTTGATTATTCTCACACTTATTATAACATAGGAGCAATGATGAGATCAGTAAGCCTCGATGTTAAGATTTGCGCGGAAAGACGTCTTTGTCCGTCTTTAACAGTAAAACAGCTCTAAGTGGACTGACGGCGCAGAAAGATGAGGCTTTTGAACGTCTACTAATCTGCTCATAAGTGGATATCACTGAGAAGCAGTTTTTTTAAACCGCGTAATTTCGAAACCTACATCATCACCAAGGGATTCTCAGTCGAGTAATCTCAAGGATACGAGGCATGTTCTTAGTTGATACATATGAGGGTAAAGCTGATCCGAAAGCAAACATGTATTTTTAAAGATAAAGGATAAAGTCCTCGGCGTTGATAAATCTCTGAAGGATGCGCCATGCATTCGACTTCACTAAGCATCGTTTGGAGGTAATTCAATGCATATCTTGCCTTCACAATAATCGTAGTTCGTGAAAACTGTAACAAATCCTAGGTCTCTAGCTTCAAAAACAAAATAAAGCTGAAAGCTAGAAGCTCTCGGCGTTGATCAACCGCTGAGGGATGTGCCATGCATTCGACTTTATTAAGCATCGTTTGGAGGTAACTGAATGCATATCTGTCCAATAGAACGATTTGCGGTGGTCTACAGATGTGTCGAGTCGGTGCTGCTTTCCTCTCAGATAAGTCTGGTACCAATTCACCGACCTCGGAGGGATAGAAGGCTTAATGAACTTGAGGAGTGGAATCGATCCTATGTGTATTGCCTCTAACCACTACGCTGCACACGACCTTTTTATGTGACAAATATGTATTTTGTTCTGCGAGTAACGCAAGTTCAGGAAATAGACGGTTTTTCAGCGGTGCAGGTTCATATGTACTTTCTGTATAACAATGGAATACCTTAGGTCTCTAGCTTCAAAACAAAATAAAGCTGAAAGCTAAAAGCTCTCGGCGTTGCCAATACTTCCTGTATACCAATATAAACACTCGTGCCTGAATAAGGATTGCATTCTGCACGTCAGTTTGGCCAAAAGCCTGCAATCAAGTGAATGTGAAATATTTGATTACTCGCTCAAATCGATTTTGAGAACTGAGCTTTTCACGTGCTCTAGGAAAAAACCAGCAAGCACTCCGTATGAATGCTAAACATCAAACCAAAGCTCGGCTTCCCGCAGGAATTAGAGTACAAATAATCTAAGTGAAAAAGGATAAGGCACCCCTAGTCAGGACAGGATTGGACCATTTCAAGAACTTGCTACCAGAATTCTCTAAAAAACTAGTGTTCCTTTTCAAACGTTATCTCTGTGAATCAAACATTTCAAATTAATGGAAAACCAACAAGAAATACTTGATAGGCAAAAGGCAGTACCATAAAATTTACCTGTCTTTTATGGTATTTCCTACCAGCCATTATCACCACATCTGTGATACAAGTCTTTGACTTTGGTCTTGCTCAAAAAGAATAGACAGAACATTGGACGAAGGACAGCCAAGGGAGCAAGCATGGTTATTCAGCAAGTCGGATCGCTGTCACGCCATAATGAAATTCACTGAACTATCGGCAACGTAGTCGAGATCACTTCATTTCCCTCTTTTGGATTACAAAAGGCGTTTCAGTTGAAACACAAGCAGTTATAGAAGAGCTATGGGTAGTCAGTGCGCATGTTCGGTACGTAAAGATCCTTCACGAGCAGTGTAACAAAGTTTCTACCAAAATTCCTCTCTCTACGGCAGCAGTAATACTGCCGATAACATGGGAGTGAAATTCAATGTGTTGCATTCACTATGCCACTTTTGCGCGACAGGAGCAAATGGAGCAAATGGAGAGCAAAGGGCAGATTTGCATTCAATCACCTCCAAACGATTCTTAATGAAGTCGAATCCATGGCACATCCCTGAGGGACTGATTACAGAGCTTTATCCTTTATCTTTTTATTCCTCTCTTTTTTATTTATACTCTCTCTTATCCTTAGTTTTCTTAGACCTTTCTCTTGGTTGATATTGCTTCTTTGCTACACTTTTACGGAATTACATTTGATGGGTACTCGTACTAATAGGAAACATATCTCAATCGAGGAGTGAAAAGACAGCTCTTAGTCTGTGTTGTACACTCTATGCGCTTCTTGCCTACGTGCCGTATAGTCACGCGACTAACCAGTTGAAAACTGGAGGAGTCCGAAATGCTAGTTAGCAAACCTTACCCTGATCGCGCAGAACGTTCTACAGTAGACCGCAAAGACTTTGGAACATTTTAGCAAGGATAGTAGATCGTATTAATACTTAGATGGGCGGTCTACAGGCTTCATGTGTGTCTGTCTCAGCAATTCTTCCCCCCTTCTCATTTTAACCGTCATCCATGGAGGTCGTCGTACTCAAGTGTGCTTTCGGCTACGGTTTGAGAATCCGGAAATGGATTCTACCTGTGTGGATAGCCGGTCCGTCTATATAACGAACACATCGGCCCATCTTCCTATCGCGTTGCCAAAAGGGCATTTCGGTTCTCCCTAAGATCTATTCCATGACTATAATCGTGCACTTGCCGTCTTCTTTACTCATCTTCTAGTCGGACCATAGGTGCAACAAAGGAAAAGCCACCAAATTAAGCAGTGAAATTTTTTTCACCCATGTTTACCCACACATTTCAGATCAAGTACTACTCCGTCTTTCTTTCCTGGTATGCTTAACTCTGGTCGAGAAAGCTCTTTTGTTAAATTTTTAGATAGCCTTACTACGGCGTGTTCTGGTGTTCACCAGTGGAGTCGACATGTGGATGAAAGGAAAATTTTTCTTCCACGTTGTTTTTTCCCAATCCAGCACTGAATACTCTGATTGGTCGACCGAGCACTTGAGCAGCACGTAATAAGCCCAATAAACAAACAACCAATTACAATGGTGCGAAGATAATGGCAAAACTTGGACCCACGTTTAAATTGGTTCAATCCTGATTTGTGCTTCGCACATCATTCCCGCTGACGGTTGATTGCTGATGACACCGTCAGAGTAAGAAAATTCGCTGAGGGAACGGCACAAAGCATTCGGTGGTCCCGTGGTTAACAAATGACACCTCGGAAAGGGTAATCGCGGGTTCGATTCTGGCCTGGAGTCCGAGTTTTACAAATATCTCAAGCATCATTGTGGTTGTATTTCACATAATACCGAGCTACGAGGAATTAATAGGCAATAAATAAAAAGTTGTGCAAAAAAATTATTCATTAGAATTTATAACTGAAAGGAGTGGACATCGCATTGGTAGTGGTGTCGTTCATTACACGGAAGCAATGACCTATCCAGACCCTGATTTGATCCCGCCCCGAGCAGCGGCTCTGGAAATTGCCATCAGACCTATTTGGGACAATCTCACTCCCTATGGTAAACCTAAGAACGCCCTATCCCGACTATCCTGAGTTTCCATGGAGAATAAAATCGACTACCATTCAACACCATTCATGAAGAAGAAGAAAGTGCTAAAGCAGCAGTCGAGCCGACACACAAAATGTTCGGATTCTATCGTGAATGGTGGATGCGACGAAACAAATACAAGGCAGGACGTGATGGGAACCGCTTAACACGAAATATGACGTTGGAGAATATAAAAAAGTCACATTCGATAAATACTGTTGTAGGGGAGGGTAGAGCAGTGGTAGTGATGCCGTCCATCAAGAGCACGGTGCTGGTTCGACTTCGCACCGTGCTCTTCAGTGTCAAGCCTCTCATCGTAGGGAATTTGGTGCCAAATCTTCCTGAGAATAATGCACTCCGAGCAGTTAAGTTTGGGGAGCTTCAGCCCAACTATTCCAGGATTCCAGGAAGAGTAGATTTGACCAGCATTCAACAACATTAACGAGGAAGAAAACGACAATCTTCAAGCAGCACCAGGACTCGCACGCAAATAGTTCGAAGAGCCTAGCGGTGAACGTGGGGAAAATAATGGAAGGCAAGAAGTACTGGGATCTGCATAGCAGATATGAAAGATAGATCGTGTGAAAATAAGAACTTATTGTTATAAACTTCAATTTATTCTACAAATGAAGACGTCGAACTGACTTCAAAGGCATTAAAATGCTGCAGGTTTTATTACAAAAACTATCAAAAGATAAAATTTAACGAGCCTGGTGTTTGGCAACAAAAAGCCATTCCATTTACTGAAGTGCAAACAAATCCTGCCGAACAACCGAATCCCTAAACATACCGTTAAACTGGGACTATGCAGAACAACTTAGTGGCTCGAGAAGGCTTTTATATAAATACGAATTTAATCGATATTATTTTGAAACATTAGTTGTACAGGAATGAACATACCGTAGTCATATCACAGCTAACCGGAACCGCACCATTTCTCTCTACGTCGCCATGTGGGCATACTGGCTCGGATGCAGTGGGAAGTGTAGAACTCGGCTCATTAGCGGCTAGCAGAGCTGAACGCGATAGTTCATCTAATAAACAGCTAAGTAATTGTACTCAAATAAAAACACCCGCATTTCTTATTGAGTATGAAAACAAGATGACTATAAATTCAAAAGTTGTGGTAGGTTAATAAAATTACCAACACTTTTTCATTGCAGTTTCACACGCTACTTGAAGACCAGTTTTTAACTCCTGTTCTCATTGAGATCTTGAATGAGCCTCGAAAGTGGCTTTCACTGGGACTCCGGAATGGTCTCAATGGAGTGTTCCTAGGTTTTCACCAGAGGTCGCGAATATTTGTACGCTATAGGATCTGCAGGCATCGAGTTTTTTTCCTGACAGATAGCAACGGTTATCGTGAGCAATTGATCGAAACAAGCAAAGTGCGTAGCTTGTTTTCTGCCTAACGCCGATTAAATCATCAGCCAAACATTTCATCCCTCCGAAATCGGCAGATTGCTACCATATTTCTCTGCAAAAAACTTGGCATAACCCACAAAGGTCGCTGTCTTTCTCTGGTCAAAACTTGGGAAAAATGTAGAACAGATACTCGAAGATCCCAGAGAGAATCAACTTGATCTTGATTGTTATTTAACGACACACATGATGAATTGGAATATGGTGCGTGTGGCGCAGAGATCAGAGGCACCCTGCAACACACACGTGGGATTGATCCTCGCGCCCATGGCCCCCCAGCTTCCCCATCTCTCCGAACTTGGTAAATTGGTACCAGGCTTGTCTGAGAGGATAGCATTACTGGCTCTATACATCGGTAGGCCACCGCGAATCATTCTATTGGACAGATATGGATTCAGTTACCTCCAAACGAAGCTTAATGAAGTCGAATGCATGGCATATCCCTCAGGGATTGATCAACGCCGACAGCTTCATTCTTTATCCTTTATCCAAGTGGCAGCCGAAGGCAGATGCACATCCGAAGACTTTCGTGAATATTGGATATGACACAACGAACAGAATGAAGGAAGTGTTGGGATTATTAGCACATTATGTGGTGCCGGTTTGTGTAAACAAGTACGTAAATAGAAGTCGTAATCCACATTTTCTCATGTCCGACTTCCGACTGATAAGGGCGCTTACAGAGATAATGGTTCTCGGTGCCCATACAGGTTTGATGGCAATCGTGAACGTTGGCAAAGTTGTTCGAATTTCCGCCCTCTCCAGAGTAGATAAAGTGCAGGCATTGGCCGTATTCCTTAATAAAAGCACCAATTATTTAAATTGGAAAGTTAGAAACTGAATTTATTGCAGCGCAGCAAAAAAAAGCGCTAGGTTTTATTAGCAAACTGATATTTGAACATCGGGAAGCAACTGCAGCTCTCACATTTGAGAAGAAAAATCTAGAAACGAATTGGTTTCCATGTCCGCTTATCACTGGCAAATCACAAGCTGTGGGCCTTTTGCCTGAAAATACTGAATAGTACATTGAGTGACTTGGTAGTAAAGTAGGTAGATCAGCAAAAGAAGAAGATTCAATAGGAATAGCATCATCTCATTTATATTAGAAGATCATTGTGCACTTCATCTCATCACCTCTCCTTCTCCCTTCCTATTTTTTCGAATAATTTTCCTCTTCAAGCGCTTTGCTAAGAACTTTTAGAACTTTTAGCACTTAAACTTGGCCACGGTAGTTGAGGATACCAAAACGTACAAGAAAACAATGGTTCAGAAACAAAACTTCAAAATTAAGAAGACAAATCAAAAGACATAAGATCAGATCGTACGATGGCGATTGATATAATAACACTATTCGATGATAAAAAAACAGGTGGGAAGCTTTTAGGCTACTAAGGAATCTATTTCATCAGAGTCCAAAATAAGTGTTCCTTGTATGCAAGCGCTAAGGTGATTTCTTTCCTTGATGTACGCGTGAGTCGGTTGAACACATAAAAGGATAAAGGATAAAGCTCTCGACGTTGACCAATCCTTGAGGGAAGCGCCATACATTCGACTTCATTAGGCATCGTTTGCAGCTGATTGAATGCATATCTTGCCTCCACAATAACTCGCGGTGCCCTACTGATGTATTGAGCCAGTGCTGCTTTCCTCCCAGACAAGTCTGATACCAATTTTCTGAGTCCAGAGGGATGGAAGGTTTGGTGGGCCATGGGCGCAAATATTTGCAATTGCAAATATTTATACCTGACGTTCCGAATTATGTTCATAGATGTTCATTCACACTTTAGTCTGCCGTTAAAAAAGAGTGGGAAGTAAACAAAAAGTTAAAACATTGAAAAGTATTTATCTCCACTTCTGGTCGTATTATCAAAACGTTGGGCGCACGTAGCCCAGTGGTCGAAGGTGTACTGCAACACACTTGCGTTCTCGAAAAACTCACCGCTTTTTGCGTGACTTCCAATAAGGAAGATTAGAACAGCCGATTATAGTCGCACATGGTTGATGACTGCACCATCCCACATCAGAAATTGATGCGAACATAAGGGGGTCAGGGTCGCGTATGAAAAAAAAGCGGTGAGTTTTTTCGAGAAGCTGTTGACCATGTAATTACCATAGAGTTTTTTGTCTTTTTTGTAAGTGTTATTGAACCGTTTGGCCTAGTAAACTGTATATCAGTATACCCTTCCAGGCTATGAAGAAGACGATACTACCGAAACGTCAGCTACTGTTGTATTGTATTGTGTTTTTCTATGGAAGTAAATGTATGCCGCATAAAATCCTCGCCATTGCTGAACAGGAAAACGATGCTTTCATATTCCAGTGCCGAGGTTAATAGAAAGTCGATCCCGGGAACACATGGGATCGATCCACGCGCCCAAGGCCCACCAAGCCTTCCATCCCTCCAGGGTCGGCAAATTGGTACCAGATTTGTCTGGGAGGATAGCAGCGCTGGCTCGATACATCGGTAGGCCACGGCAAGTCATTGTAAAGGCCAGATATGCTTCAACCACCTCCAACGATACTTACTGAAGTCGAATGCACGGCGCATCCCTCATAGATTGATAAACGCCGAGAAATTTATCCTTTATTTTATTATCAAAACGTAATCCTAATAATTCATCCCCTGCCATTTTCAGCATTTGGCTCCTATGCAGAATGCAACTCAAAGAGAAAGAAGGTTCAACCAGCACTATCGAATGTTCTATCGAAGCAGCCTCCCAACGGTTTACTGCCTCATAGTGGCTGGGAGGTGTTCCTGGATGTCGGGCTGCGATGTACAGCGGATGAATTTCATCCCTACGGCAGGGTCTCCCAAGCTGAGAAGGCGTCCAATGCTTCCATCAGGGAAGTCCAGCTAACCAATACCAGGATCCACCACCTTCCTGGTATAAAACTAGTCGCATGGTGAGAAATCTCCCTATGATCCACAAGGGCAGTGACGACCTGGAGCAGACTTTGGCCAGGCTGGCCTCGGAAATCCTGGAAAAGACAATGGCTAAATCAGCAAAAGTCCGAAAATTGGAGAATATGCTGAGGCCCGCACAACCAGTGAGAGGGCATTCCGAGCATCCAAGTATCCAAGCACTATCTAAAGACCGACAGTAAGCATTTCGCCTCAAGCAAATAAGGGAAGGATACCAAATACGGTACTATGGTATAAGGGTTCTGCCGCAAACAAAATGTCGGAAACTGGGTAAAATGGACAAATCATGTGTCTGAATGGCGACCGTTGAATATCAAAAACTGCTAACAGCTGAGTTAAGAAATACAGTTATTTAAGCATAATTCTGAACATCTCAAAATCGTCACTGTAGAATATTGGCGAAGTTCTACGTGCTAAGAAAGGCAACAACTGAAAACTTGTGGTAAGGAGCCGTTCATACCTCCTAACGGCCGTTCCTTGAAAGAAAATTGTTCTGGCCTGTTCTTACACGTAAGTTGGCACTGAGAAAAATTCTCGAAATTGTTCTCGTTACCCTAAATGTAGTTAGAATTGGATCTGCTTTCCAAACAAGCATTTAAAGCACAATTAATTTGGATTAGTTCTAAGGAAATTTTACTACAGGTATACCAAGAATTCATAATGAAAATCTTACAGGCAAATTAATGTTTCTGAAATTATTAGTAATACTGGACTTTGAGCGTCATGACAGGCCTCATTGCTTAAATTTGATCGCTCGTTCGACTATATCCCTAGTGCAACTAGATGGAGCTTCTATTCCTTAAAGTTAGGTATATGATGAGCCATCCTCTCTACGAAGCATAAAACACTAATTTTACCAGTTCCAACCCCCACGATAGAAGCCAACTGCGTATTCACCGCCAGAAACGAATTACTTACTCGAACCGAAGTATAGCAGAACACCTGGTTGCACATCACTGATACGCCCATCTTCTTGTTTTTCTACAAATTGACGCTCTAAGCACGTTGTACTTCTGCTCCTGTGAAAAACTGTAGACAGATAAACAATATGCACAAGGATAGAAGAGGAAGTGCTCTGGATTTATCTATTCTTCAGTCCTTCCATCTATCCTTCCTTCTATCCTTCTCCTCTATGCATTGAAATCCATTAAGTAACATACAAAGTGGGAATAGCGAAGTAATTAGTAATGCCGTCGACCAGGAACAAACGCATTATTTCGACCCCCGCCCAACGCCTTCCTCCAGTGCACATGAGAATGCCTCAACCGGGCTATCTCCATAATTAAGAGAAGGATTGACTGGACAAGCATTCTACGACATTCATAAAGAAGACGAGACCCTTAAGCAACAGCCGAAGCAACATGCGAAATATTCGAAGACCTTTGTGAACGATAAATGCGAGGAAAGCGAATTGGATGCAAGAAGTGCTGGGGTCGGCACTAGCTGATATGGTGACGAGTCACTTAAAAAAAATTTGAACAAAAGTAAGCTATCCTACAACAGTGTTGTTCATGTTAAATCCAACATTTCTGTCTCGTTTTAAATGTTATGTCGATAAGAAAGTCATAAATTGTAGAAAAAAATAGACTTAAATAGAGTGATGATTATCAAATTAAAAACAAACAGACCTGAAATCCTCGAAAAAGAAAAGGCAGACATTCCCGCGCTGTTGGATCAAAGTACCATCGAGGAAGAGAAGACGGTCCTACACCGGTTCGCACAGGCTGCTCACACTTGTTCCCAACTGTAATTATAGTTGTCTACGGTATTTCACGAACTCACTTCTTAATACAAATGTCAAGACGCTAAAAACTTGTAGCCACTATTACTGTTGTTTTCGTTTCCTCTAAGGTTTGTAGTTCCACACATGATGTAGTTATGTTGATAATCACGTTAAAAAGACCTTTAATCATTGAAGAGGTCATTTTCCACTCGAATTTTCCCCCTAACCATCATTAGGGAGTGTTCGTAGTTGTGGAATTGTGATTCGACAACTGGGGCGCTTTGCTTAACAGGTCTACCAGATTTGAAGAGTTGCGCCCTCCCAAACAAAAAGCTCAGTTTAAAGGCAAACCCTACTATGTTAATTAGCCGTAGGCTAGCCATGACTACCTTCTTGCCGGAGGTAGAAAAAAAACTTCCTATTAAAATGTAGTTCTCTTGGACAGCCTAGAGCGTATCGAATTCTTTGCTTTCTCCAGATTTTTCTATTACGTCAAAAAATAAAAAAAAATCGGAACGAAGATGACGTACTCGGCATGGGACAGCAGATGCTCTGTCCGTCTCCAATTTGGCAGAAAGTGCCTGCTGGACATTGGACGCTATCCAGAGCGCACATGATCACCACGTGGTCGTACATAGGAAAAAGACAAGCAGAGACGTTATCCATGGTAGATTCCTGGGGTGGACATCGTATTGATCTGATCCAATTCATAAAATAATTGTCGATATTCCATGGCATGTAAGAACCTCATATTCCTATTCTGACTTTATTTCACAGCAGAAGGTTCGTCCAAATTACTGGTGATAAAAAAATAGAGCCAGAGATTCAGAAAAAGTTTACAGCTACTTTCAATGGGACACGCAGGAAAATACGAGAAAAAAAGATTCTGCAAAGTGAAAATACACCAAGTTTTTGAGCAAAGGGGGTGGGGGGTGCAGGGGGCGCGAGTGAGGCAGTGGTCGGAGGCGCCCTGCAACACACACGTGATCACGCGCCCATGGCCCACCAAACCTTCCAACCCTCCTTAGTCAGCAAATTCGTACCAGACTTATCTGGAAGGATAGCAGCACTGGCTCGATACATCGGTAGGCCACCGCGAGTCATTGTAAAGGCCAGATATGCATTCAATCACCTCCGAACGATGCTTAATAAAGTCGAATGCATGGCACATCCCTCAGGGATTGATCAACGCCGAGAGCTTTTAGCTTTCAGCTTTATTTTGTTTTAAAGCTAGAGACTTAAGATTTGTTACAGTTTACACGAACTACGATGCACATATATGCCGACAAAATAAACATGATAGCAACTTCCGTTGCACAACAACTGTGGCTACAATATGCGTAGACGATATATTATTAGGAAACCAGGTGCTCTATAAGATTTTTATTGGCAGAACAATCAAGAAGAAAAACCTACTATTTTGTTGTACAGTAGATTTTGCTGAATGGAAATGGATGCCATTGATGAATGTGGAAGCGAGGAACCATATTGGGAATACGGAAATGCTTGAGCGACTGGATGACGATAGGAAGCAGATTTTGATCCAGTAGATACTAATGTTTCTTCTCCAATTCCTGACTTTGCTGTTCCTTCACTTGTTACTTTTGTCTCTTCGGTCTCTTTAGTTAAAAAGGTTTCGGGTGGAACTGAAGCACCTTTCGTGAACAGTGCTTGCTTCATAACTTGTTCATAAGTGTGCATGCCACCTTCCACCGATTTCGGATTCAATGTCGATCTATTCTGAGACGCTAGGAATAGCGAAGGGTTAATCGAGCTAGTGAAGTTGTGATTTTCAAATAAGGTAGAACCACCAGAGGAAACAGGCACGAAAAATGGGTATGGATTCGAATAGTGGATCACTACTGGCCTTGTTGAGATCGTCGCCACCTCCTCATGTAATTTTTGGAAAATTCGCTGTAGTTTGATGTTCTGGTACTAGAAGAATTTGCGATAATATCTGCTGAACATTGGTATATTGAGAAATAGGAGGTGTAATGTCCCGAGATTCTGAGTGTGGCATCACAGATACTTTTGACGGTGATGGTTTACCACTTGGATATCCTGAAGCAGGAGTGGTTTCTTTGGGAGTAGAAGTTGCAAGAGAACGATTTAGAGTTCTTATGTTCTTTGCGAATTCCTCGAGCCTAGGCATAGCAGATGTTTGTTTCTGGGATGTCTCGAATTCGATCGAATGAGTGGTAGCCTCCCATGATTTCGATACTCGTTGTGGCATAACAACACTAATTTCACTCGGTGCTGGCTGAGCTTTTTCAAAACTCCCATAAGAGTTTAGATTTTTTAACGGAGAGTTCTCTGCTCACTTGCATGACTGCAGAACTGGGCGTAGGTCGAAGAAATTTTGGTGGTTCACTGGATGTCATGATGTACTCAAAGATAAAATTTATAGGTTTTCCCATCGACTCGGCTTCGAGCAAAGTAATTTTTCGGGCGATCGGTACTGCTTGCTGAGGGATCTGGTGAAATTGTTGTCCGAAGAAATGGCGGGATGAACTCTGTAAAAAGTCCTTTAAGAAATTCCTAACTTATTGTCACATTTCGTAGATATTTTTTCGTCTTTCCGACAAATTTGACGGACATCATAATATCCCTTCAACGTTAGGTTTTTTTCTTATGTCAAGTCTAATTTTTTTCAATGTAGCCTTGATTGCGTCATGTCTCAGAAAACATGTGACCTTAAAAGCCTTTTACTTGGTGGAGTACTTAAATGTTTCCAATTAAAAAGAGAAAAAGCAGTAAAAAACTTTAACTTACCTCCAGGAACACTAAACAAGGTAGGGAACGCCTTTACAGCAGTTACTTTAGTTGAAAAGCTCGTTTCTTTACCGGCAGTGAAGTTTTTCCGACTAGGACTCACAGTTGTGACGATGGTGGAAGAGCCTAAGAAATTCTTAACAACAGGATTAATTGAATGAAGTAATCATGCACTGGCGACTTGTATGACAAGAGAGTGTAAAATTTAAAGCGTAAAAAAGTTCCTTCGTAATCGTCAGAATTTCACTAAAGCCTAAGTAAAACGCATAAGAAGGATAAAGTTCTTGGCGTTGATCAATCTCTGAGAGATGCGCCATGCATTCGACTTCAATAAGCATCGTTGGAGGAGATTGAATGCACATCTGGCCTTTATAGTGACTCGCCATGGCCTACCGATGTATCATGCAAGTGCCGCTATCCTCCCAGACAAATCTTGTACCAATTTGTCGACTCCGGAGGGTTGGAGGGCTTAGTGAGCCACGAGCGTCGGGATCGATCCCATGTGTGTGCTGCATGGTCTGCACCACACGCGCCCAGTAAAACGCATAAATAAACTAAAAACAAACACATCTTCACTATTTGACGAAGAACCAAATGCACTCGAGAAACGCCCATTTTCCAACGAAGATTTTCAAAATTCCAGTCTTTTAAGCCTTTATAAGTTAGAGCGACATTTTTCAAATGTGGATCGTTCGAGGCAACTCAAACACTTTCGTTCGGTACCGCAACTTCTTAGGGTAACATTTAAACGAATTTTATGATGTTCCCCTACGGTGTATGTCAGCCGTGTGCAGTTGTAGGAAAGTCCCAGCCGCCGGCTCACTTCTCATCGTTGACGTGATGACGATTGTCTGACTATTTGGCTTGCTAACGTCTTCGCCTAGAAAAGAAACAGTGTAATACCAAGGAATAGCAACAGAAAGAACAGAATTTTCGGATTACAGGACGACGTTGCATCCCGGGCGTGCTGTAATGCAGTTAGAAATACTGCTAACTAGCTAACAGCACTACTTTTTAGAGCTGAAGTGAATATTCTGGCACTTATCAATGTCTATATAGGTGTTTTCCGAGAAGAGCTATCCTCCAGCAATTTTGATCTGGAATATACTTCGATGGACCGCGTTCACACGTTTCCGAAAATTCTTGAAGAATTGAATAGCAGGTAGAGCGTCAGTTAGCCCACTAAATAAGGAAATAGTAAAGATAAGATCATCGAGACAAACTTTTTTGGTATTGCTGAAGATTCCATTGTCCTGGATGTATGACTTTCACCTGTGGACCTTTCACTTGATGGGAAGGTCGTCAATGCATTCACTTCTTGTTGGGTGTTGTACTGAAAAAATAGTCGCTGAATCTAAATAAACAAAATGGGAAACGATTCATTTGGTTTACCGTCATAGCCGACGTGGTATGAAGTGTCGATGGTGTCGATGAAAGATTCTGAGTGAGTTTTTCTGTTCTTTGACAAGTTCACCTCTTCGACAATCGGTTTGCCGGTGCCTAGAACGCAAAACTGCAAATGAACTGGTAGAAGTTCAATCACCAAAACACTGCATTCTTTTTATGTTTCAAAACATCGTTTGTACACCACAGAATTATTAAATTATATAAACATATTCTCCAATTTTGTTTCAGTACACTTTCGCTGATAAGTGCCAGTTGTAGCCCTTGAATAAATTAATAAACTGAGGGATAAATAGACTTTTCTTTGACAAAGGTCTCGAAGAGGTGAGAGCTTTAAGATATATGGAAATGCAAAAACTTAAAGAGAAATTAAGCTTCTAGAAATTTACCTCGGCAGGTGGCTTTCTTAAAACTCTTTAGGTTTCTTAACGAGATAAAAACTAAAAAGGCAAATCTTTTTTACTGCTACATTTAAATTAGGAAACGAGTAGTGGTGATCCCATCCATTACGCCGGTGGCCCGACCCACCCAGACGCCAGTTCGACGTCGCCTCAAACCCATCAAGCCTTTCATCCCTATGGAGTCGGCGAATTGGTGCCATACTAGCCTAGGGCAAGATGACTCCCGCTTAATCCACATGGGAAAGCCCCAGCCTTGATAATCCTGAGCGATTTCAAGGGAAGTCGACTCGAAAGCATTCAACGACATTCGTAAAAGTGCGAAATGGGAGTGGAAACTTCTTTGTAAAACTCCAGCCGCAGCAGGACTCTTCGATGGAGACTCATTTTTTCAAGAAGAGAGAAAAAACCGCCGATGGACATGGGAGTTTTCAGACCGCACAAGTAATGCGGAGATCGATCTATCCTCACGTTGAGAAGGCGGAGCCTCTCTGACACCTCAGTGGTAGTTGGATTCTGTATGGGATCTGATCACCCCTTTCTCTATGTGAAGATTTGATTCAGCCATTAGCTGGCAAAGAACTCCTGTCATCGTCCAAGAAAAACGAAACAAGTCGTGCATGAAGAGATATTTTCGACAAAATCATCTCCTTATATGACTGGCAGATAAAACCGAGGAGCATACTCTACTTGCCAAAGAATTAATACTTGCACAGGATTCGCTTCAGCTCCTCAAACAAAAGGCTCACACCTTACCTCCACTAAATTCAACGAGTTGCTCGAAAAGAGAAAGAAAATAAAGCTTCATCCGACCGCAACATACCTAAAACGGCTGATAATAGACGCTAGCTGTGGAAGATCTTTGCAGAAGGGTTACACCCAGTGTAGGCAGAAAAAGCTGCTGGATGCAGCTCAATAAAGATCTAGTCTGAAGAAGTGCGGTCGGGATCTCTGCGACCACACTTGGGTACTTTGATGACAGGTCCCTCACTTGTGCAGGCCCCAACACAACTTCCATTCTTTTGATGTTTGTTGGTTTAGCCACTGTGGTTCCCTGGAGTTCCGAGGTCAGCCTGGACAAAGCCTGCCCCGGGTCGTCACCACCACAGGCCGTCACCACCACAGGCAGCCGCAGCCTTTGTGGATCAGAGGAAGATTTGTCACCATGCGATTAATTTGATAACAGGATGGTGATGGATCCTGGTATTGGTTTCTCGACTTTGTGAACATATTGTTCTGTAATCCGCACTGCTGAATGAAGACAGGACGTAAGGGACTGATAACGGAAAAGTTCTATAACAATCTTTGCCTCTCCACATCCCCCCGCCTAGGACCTCGAACTCCCCTATGTTAAGAAAGCATCCTGGAGGCAGAGCTCCAGACTGCCGATAAGTATCATCGGAACGGCGAAACGTGTATACACTTTCATCAACCACTTACCATGCACATAGGAAATAGTGTGCGATAAGGCGATACAATATCGCCAAAGTGTTCACTGCCGTATCAAGGTAGATAATGAAGCCACCCGATTGGGATGAACATGCATGCGTATTGATGGGAATTTCCCACCAAATCTTCGTTTTGCCAGCGACATCGTCATCTTTCCGAGGAGTGTCACAGAAGCAGAGACGATGCTCAATAAATTCGACGGAGCGGGAAAAAAGATTGGACTGCGCGTGAATAAGATGAAGGCTCAGTTCATAAAGAACCTGTGGTGCGACGGCGAACAAATCCAACTGGATGGTTCTGATTAAAGGATTCACCTCGCACTTGTATCTTGGACGTTGAATGAACATGTAGCAGGAATTGAACAGAAGAGGAGAAGCGTGGGCCAAATTCGGGCCTCTCAAAGAAGATACCGACCAACTAAAGACCTGGAACTCCGCGTTCATTTTTTAGATTCAACAATCCTGCCAGGAATGGAACTGAGACGGTGGACTGATGCTTCTATACACGCCAACAAATCTGCGCACAACCTACAAAGCGCTTGAACGATATCTTCTGAAATTTAATCGGCACCCACAACATCTAGCCAGAACGCCGAGCCCAGATCTTCGAAACCTATCCCATTTTCGGAATGCAGGAAAACACACATCGATGGAAAAACACAGATGGGCCAGTCACGTAAAAGAGGAACAGATGATATATAAACAAGAAGAATAGTGGAGTATACTCAAACAGAATGCAAGCGTTCTCCTGGAAGACCACCCAAACTTTGTAGTGACGTTCCCATGGCTAAATTGAATAATCTGCATCTACAGATAGCAGCGATTTCAGCATCACGAAATAAACCTCGCGGATGTCACCATGTTCGAAGCAGAGCACCATCATGGACGACGATTTCGCGAGAGAGAAACAAATAGAAATTATGTTGAGGTCCACATCACCAGTGAAAACGGGCCTTCCACGCATCAAAGTAAGTAATAATGAATAATAATAAATGTTTAGAGCACGTGGATGATCCGTCATTATATGTAGTGTGGGTCCCGATATTTTTTGCAACCGTTCTCTATGGAGGAGGTGTGTTGAGTGTGCGTTCGACCATAGTTTGGACATTTCGGTTTTATCATTTCGTTGAATGCTGCTTAGCTGCAATTTCGCTTGGAAATGTGTGAGCCATACGGAGTGCTTCGACGCTTCACTACAGACAATCACTGGAACCCGCAAAATGTGAGGAGGTTCGCAAACATCGCTACTCAGTCAGCAACGAATCCTGCGATTAATCAGCCAATCTCTCCAAGACTGCAATAAGCCGAATCACCTCTCTATTAGTTTAGGAGGTTTAAACCTTTACTTCATAAT
Organism: Angiostrongylus vasorum; assembly: GCA_018806985.1. NCBI lineage: Eukaryota > Metazoa > Nematoda > Chromadorea > Rhabditida > Metastrongylidae > Angiostrongylus > Angiostrongylus vasorum. Next base: position 355,845 of record JADANN010000116.1, on the reverse strand, counting down.
TAAAACCACATTCGCAAAGCATAGTTTTATCGCCAACATTTTACCAGTATCAATCAAAAATAGAATAAAGGGGAAACCTATGGAAGGTGTAAGATATAGCCTTTCGATAACGCTAACCTCGGCATGTCTGCTCACATTGTTCGTAGCTGACGAAATTGTTCTCGTTGCCGCCGATGCCCGTGTAATACAGCTCGTGGCAACCGTCAATGATAGGATCATAGTAAAACCTCCGCACTTTTCGTTTCCCGAAACCGACAGCTGGAGGCAGATGGCAGAGATTCAGGCCTGTACTGAGCTTCCTGTCTTTTTTTGAACACCTCATAAGTTTTCGATGTTTTCGCTTTCACAGACAGGATGTATATCGAACAACGCTGCCACGCAAATTTTTGTGGGCCGAATTAAGCTAAAAAAATAATTAACTGTTTTCTTGATGAGCAAACATAAGGTTGTTACTCTATCGTTTTTGACAAACGAGCTGATGTTTCGGTGGATTTCGCTTTCTTCAGAGCCTGGAGTTCTTTTTAGAACCTGGAGCTCGAAGTTCAGAGCACACTCACCGCTTTCGGAGTGGACGAAGGAGCTATTTAATTTTCAGTGCGATTGAAATCTTGGTTTAGTTATCTCTGCTTTGGTAAAGGAGGTGTTCGACTAGGTAGATTGCAGTCAACTTAACATTTCCAGGCTTTGAAGAAGACGAAATCCGCCAAAATATCAGCTTATTTGCGAATAAAGAATAGAGTAACAAGCTCATGTTTGCTTGTAAAAAGACGGCAATTTACTTGATCTAGATCGAGCATGATAAAAAGTCGGTTTTAGAAATTACTTAAATATATTGGTGACTATTCAGGTGCTATTCGTAAGCCTTCAGTTTCGAGCGTCGTAGTAATAGGGCTAAGGGGCGAAAGAAAAGCAAACTGAGGATGATCAAAGAAAACGCAGAAATTAATTTTTAGATAAACCATTCATTCTCTTCAATATTAGTCTGACTAAAAGCAGTATAGTTCAATTTAGCTATAGCTTTTACATCTGTGTCACCTTAACCTAAGCCTAAAATAAGTCCGTAGAAGAAAAAAAAATCTCGCTTCGCTGTCTTTGCTGCAGGTGGTTCCACACAAACAAAGACTTATCGAGTTCAACAACGTATTTGTGGGAATGTTATGGATTCGATGTCTAAAACAGGGAAGAAACGGAAAAAAAAGAAAAAAGAAAAAGACAAAAGTACCCTTTCGATTATTTTGGCAGCAATAGTAGCTTGCTTCGTCTTCACCTTCATGGCACCAGAAACCCGTCGGACACCTAAAAAGATGCTGAACACAACAAAAGGGGGCGACAAATAAGACAGAAAAGCGTGAATATACCTTTGCTCAGGTAGCCATGGACGAGGTTGACATGGCATTGGACGATGGTCTTCCATTAGTAGAGGAATTCCGTCAGCACACAGTTGCAAGAGTTCTTAAGAGGTTCATTGGGTATATTTACCGACAATTTTTAGTGAGGAAAATCAAAAAAATCTTGTTCGACAGTTTTCGGTTATCATAGTTAAAAATTCTTTTTAAAACTTGATTATTCTATCCAGCGCTTCAGATGGCAATTCTTGAAAATTGGTAGGATATCTCCTTAGAAATTTATTTACTAAAACAACTGTACGGACTTGGCGCGGTAGACCTTGTTCGATTGGCCAGTGAACTAATTGTACGAATGATTTCCGTAATAAAGAGGTCCTATTCTCAAGGTATCACATCACTTAATGGTTCGTTAAACTCTGGTAAAAAGTTCTGTGCGGTAAAACGGGTGCGGAAAAAGCACGTGCATTGAAAACAAGATGTACGGCCAGAAACGTCCAACAGCAAACATATTGAAATAATGCGCATGGTTGTGAAAGGGTTATACTAGCGACCGATTTTGATAAAGAAGTGGAAGGCGCTAGCATAGCTATCTTACGGTTTCAGGAACATGATTGACCAGCACTGAAAAATGAGAAGAGGTGCCAAACCGGAACTGAACAAATACAACCCTATATCCTATTATTCCCATGGATTACGCCCACAAAATAGGGAATCCAATGGATGAAATGCCGGGAAACGTAAGGCGTAGGATGACGAGTTGTCTAAGTATGTAAGCACTTTTTCTAGGTGGGTTTAAAAGGACAAAGTCTACTACTTATGTGGATACTATGAGTCATTGGTTGTGGGCTACGCAAAAAACAAGGACCTGGAATGGAGTCTGCACAGTTTTTTACCGAGTTGACTTGGTAATTAGTGACAATCACAGCGAATTTCTCGTGTGAATGCATGAAACTTTCGAAAGTACCCCGCTATTTCTTCATTAACAGCGAGTAAACATTCGGTTATATTGACAATAAGCTGACAACATAGTATTTTTCCAGATAATACGGTCAGCTGACGAAAAGATCACGCCATTCACAGGCTCTCTGAAAAGTTCCTTTTTCAAGTCTCAGAATTACTGCAATTTACGCATTGCTTTACTTCTGCTGCACCTTCACTCTAGGTGCAGTTGAAATTTTTCCGTAACTGATCCTAGTGAGGAACCAAACGCACCGTCATACTTGACGAAACTGGAAGCACGTGGGCTTACGAGATAATCAGCCCATACAGCTTGCAGGACTAGGAGGAAGATGCTTAGCAACGAAGTACCCATAGACTGACCTGCCATGCTTCAAGAAAAGAACAAAATAGGAAGGCAAGACATTGTAAAGATTGGACTGAACCAGTAAAAAATCACCGAAAACCATTTCAAAATAAAGAAGCAGAAGCAGCAGAAAGATCAATATTATGGCATGAAGAAGCCATGATTGATTTTAAAGAGATAAATTAGATGCCGAATGGGAAAATGTGAAAAAAGACGAGAACAAGTAAGTTCCTCGAAGAAGGGTACCTTGTGAGGATACCGTTGACGGGAACGCTTCCAAGACACACAGAAAACAAGCGAAAACAACTCTGTTACCTGTAAGCACATATTGCTGGAGCATAACAACGAGAACGGCAACGTTTTACGAGAAAATCAGAAATAACTGACTAGAACGTCCTTTTCATCCCTATCGCATGCAATTCTGTACATCACTGAATTGCTCGTGCAAGTATAAGTAATCCTTCCGTTTCAACTCGCACCTGAGCCACTCATTATGCTTTTCTTAAGACACAAATAGCACCGCTCTTGTGTGTGATGCTTTTTTTTTAACCTTTCATCAAAGATGGTTGCTAGGCGGAGCTCTCTAGCGGCTTCCTTTTCTCAAATATTTCTTCCTATCTGGGCTTCCTGATGCAGATATCCTAGTCCTCAGACTACGAGACATTGCTGCAGGATAAACTTGCTACCGTTGGATAAAGCGATATGCTTAGAGGGTGTTCATAGTGGGTGATATGAAGTACATGTAAATGAAAACAAAATCGGACCGTAGCTGAAGTGCTTGAACTGAGAAAAAAAGGCGCAAAAGCCCACATCCAGTGTCATCACGGACACCGATATAGACTATTCCGAAGGTTTGGGTCCACTTAATGACGCACGATTTTCTTTTTCAAGGATACACTTCTTGAAGACAAATCGAATGGTGAGGTGATTTGATCCGCTATTGAGTTTAACTGCGTATGATGGTAATATTTCTAAAAACTATTGTTAATAAGCTTACACGTCCCAAATTTTTCGAGATGCATAACATGTGACAACAACAGAAGCCATCTCTAATTCACAATTTTTTTTAAATCAACTCTAATTTAACTTTGGCATGAATCTTGGAAGATTTATAAGCTTATACGAGGCCGTTAAAGTAACTTTATTTCAGCTACAGTTTTGACCCCACCTCGCCATTCACCTACGCGTCCATTAGCACGGTGTTCTAGTCCACTGGATTCGAGCCAATGTGACTATAGATGCTCAACACAACGGTAGCTGACGTTTCGGCAGTATGGCCTTGTTCAGAGCCGCTTTTACGTCTTCCACTGAGAAAGAGTCGCTGATCAGAGTCATACATGGTTGACGACTGTCGTCGACCACATGCAGTCGCTAACCTTGTGCGACTTTGATCAGCGGCTCTTCTTCGGTGGAAGACACGTAGAAACGGCTCTGAAGAAGGACTTACTGCCGAAACGTCAGCTACGGTTGCGCTGTATGTGTGTTATTGTATGGAAGTAAACGTATGCTGTTTAACAACCTCACGATTGCTGAGAAACGCTTTTGTTATCCAATGCCGATGTTAATAGAAAGTCGATCCTGGGAACTATAGAAACTCAAACATCGCAAAAATAACTGTTCTGGACCTCCAGCCGAATTATTGAGGCTCGGAAGATTACGATAGCGCCAGTGCGCCAACTATAACGAAATTAATAACAACTTCGTGCAAATTTGTCAACAAATCAGGATATTCATTTCCGGCAACATAGTCAGTAACTTCCATTAAACTTTTTCATACCAAAGCTGTAGTCTCGATTATGAGAGCCAAGTTGCACAAATTAAGAAACATTTCTTATTTTCAAATGAGTATGTGGAGATGTTTTTGACAAGCATCACGTGAGCCGTAACCGATCTCATAGGCTGTTTATAGTTCGTGAAAGCAAACGGTCAATGAGGGAAAGAAGAGCACCATGGGCATGTAGAAACGGTTCGATCTCCACCGACAGATGTGCAGATGTAGGAGCTCGGCCACTATGTTTCCTTAAACCTCATCGGAGATTGATGAAATCCTTTATAAAACGAACAGCAGGGATTAAATGTTGTATTTATTCCATTTATTCTTTAAATTAGACGGTCCAGCCCTGAAAAAAATTATTTGAAAAAGTATGAGAGAACCTACAGAGATCCATAAAAAGTTCTGTGTCAGTTTGAAAGTTGATTAGCGTTGTCTGAAGCGATCCTTTCTCCAGAGTATGCAGAGTGAGCTGCTCTCTTACTTTCTGTCTCTTCCTCTGCCTGCTCTCCCTGCCTTGCCCTCTTTATCTTGCCTTTCCTACTTCACTCTCTCTCTCTCCTTCACTTTTCACAAAAAAAGAAAAACAAATATTCATGTCTTCTTATTTAAACATAAAACAAAGATATAAGGTCTATTGATGACGCGGTAATGATTAGTGAAAATGTCCTTTTTGAAAAAAGGGACTAAAACGTTATCTTGGTGGATGGTTCTTTTTGTAAACGTTCCTAAAATCCATCAATCAAAACTATTGCGTGGCTAGAGAGATTGTACTAAGTATGGAAGTCAGAATGGTGAAGGAAGTTCAAGAAATCATTTCTAGCTTATTACTTAAGGAAACAGTACTTCTTACATTTTATTTATAAAGTGAAGAAAAACTCTAAGCGTGTCATGCTACCGTATGGAATTGCAAAACCGCTGGTGAGTACGATGGTCAGCCAGGGCCGAAGCTCTCGCCCTCACTCCGTCACTCCCTCACTTCTTATCAAGGTAAACAGCAGCGGTTGTGCGTACACGAAAACGGAAGATATGGAAGCGAATTGAACTTTCTTTTCTGTCTTTCTTCAGAGAAATAGGATTCATTAAATATGAAATGAAAGCGATGAATGACATCTACATGTAAATTTGACCAATCTCCATTGTTGAGATGACTTCTCCTTATGAACACTGTTATTTCAATTTTCAAAAGTCATGAAACTTATAAGGGATGCATTATAACAAAATAGAGCAAAATAGTTCATTTCACATCGTTTCTGTGTTCTTCTCACTAACTTATTGAGCACATTAAGTTTTTTCTTCAATAATGCATAGCGGCGGATAGTACACTGGTAGTGATATCCTTCATCACGAGCATGGTGCTAGTTCGATTTCGCACGTTGCCAACCGAGCCTCTCATCCCTCCGGGGTCGGGAAATTGGTACCGGATTTGTCTGGGAAAAAAAATCGCTCTCTGCAATCCAGTTCGGAACGCTCCAGCTCGGCCATCTCAGGACTCCAGCTAGAATTGCTCGACCAGCATTCTTCGACATTCAAGATGAAATGAAAATCCTCAAGCAGCAACCGAATTCACACGTAGAAATTGGAAGATAATCGTTGATAATGGATGCGAGGAAACGAAAAGAATGTGAGAAGTGCTGGGATCCGCACAGTAGACGTGAAGACGAGTCATATAAGAAAAGTAAGGAAAAAAGTAATCCATTGTATTCTTGATAAGAAAACACGAGGTTGTTATTGCAGTAGCCAGGCACATTCCTCATCCACGTAAGACCTTGTGTGACTGGTCTCTACCACATAACTGAAGAGCTTGCAAGGAACAAAAAGTTGTTTGGAAGAAGCTGTTTACTATGCAAATAAAAAACTTACGCATTAAGTTTCATCTGCTGTGGTCATGGAAGTGTTTGACTTTGACTAAGTGGATGCGTGTCACTTTGGCTCTTCCATGCTGTGAAGAAGGCGAAACCGCTGAGACGTCAGCTATTGAGAATGAATGAATGGTTTAATAACAATTTGGTATTTGCTCAACAAGAAAACAGTGTATTGACCAATGCCGAGGTTAAAAGAAAGTCGGTCCTGGGACTTGCAAGTTTTTTTATTTTGGTAATTTCTTGACAATCCTAAAGAGTTCCGAGCTTGATCAACCTGTGGGCTCAATTCTATCGTTTCGAAAAAGAAATGAAATTTTTTAAGCGTTCACCTCAAAAATGGACAAATTTGGATAAACTAACGCGATTTTCACCATAGGCTGTCGCTCAACCTTGTCAATCAGAGTGAGGTTTTGTGCCTTGCAACTATCTAAAATTCTATGACTCGATGCCGTGACCAAGATACCACATCGAGAAGACGAACGACTGCGGATAATCGACTCGGATCATCGACTGTAAGGAAGAAGGCTTCAGAATGTATTCACTAAGGTTGTTCTATAACGGTAGCGATTCGTACGATCGATCTCTTTTTTCATGATTTGTGTTCTTGCGAATCAACAGTACACTGCACGACAAGACTTCTTCGCAACCAGCTAAATCCAAACAACGTACTCTCGTCAAGAGCATGAGGCTCCGCGGTGGTGTTCGTGAGTGTGACATCAAACTGGGATGTTTCCTTCGACAAATCAAGCTCATCACATAAATCGTTGCTTTTTCATTCACAGTACATCTCTTCCTTAGATATACAAAACTTCTTTCTTCTTTTCATTCCCTTTACCAGGAATATATGTTGCTTCAGGGTCGTTTTCTTTATTTATAATTCTTCAACTTCAGTAAGAAACGACTGCAGTTCGTATGACGGAGTTTATCCCTGTTGTTTATAGGATAAAATAACATGCTCGTAACTATGCTTTAAATTTTCCTTAAATATTCTTCTCAGCGTCCGCTTTCAACTGAGCAAACATAAGTGAAGAGAGAACTCGGACCTTCGCATCATACGTAACGTATTTCGACACTTTCAATTTCAACAGTATTTCTGTTTTTAATGTATCATCTGTGGCAACGATGATTTAATACCACTAGCAGATAGATTGGCTACTAGTTCCTTGTGTTCTCTACTACTCAAGCACTTCTGTATAGTCGTGATTGTGTCTAAGCCCATCAGAACTGCATAACTGCCTATCTATGCCGATGTTTAATGAAACTCAGTGATGAAAATAATTACTTAACGCATTTGCAACCGTATAAGCACTATACCGTCCAAACGTACCAGCACGAGAAGTGAATGTGGCCGCTATGGTGTCCATTTTCATTTGGTGGGTTCCATATCCTTTTTCACCGTACTGTGCATATTCATTCGATGGCTGATAGAAAGCAGATAAAATTAGGAAGATTGAGACCAGAAAAAGCCACTCGTTACATTTAATGACTTACAAAAAAAACCTTTTTTCGAGAAAGTCCACTGACCAGTAATGCAACGTAATTGTTACTTCATTTTAACCACAATGGTTATTCTATGGAATGCGAAGATATAAAGAAAAACTCAGAAATACATTCAGCACACTGTACGATATACTTCCAAGTGCTGCCAGCAATGTGTTTGCATAATGGACCGTAGTAAATAAGAACAAAGGATAGAGCTCACTGCATTGGTCAATCCCTGAGGGTGCGTCATACATTCGGCTTCATCAAGCCTCGTTAGAGGTCACTAAATGTATATCTAGCCTATACAATGACTCGCAGTAGCTTACTGATGTATCGAGTCAGTGTTGCGATCCTCTCAGATATGGAACCAATTTGTCGATCCTGAAGGGTTGGAAGGCTTGGTGAGCCTACTGCATATCACGATCGAAACCATGTATTGTGCAGCACCTTTAACAAAACACGCATACATATGGACTACAGTAATCCACAGCAAATAGTAGCACTCTTACTAGTCGCTTCCATAAAGCAATAATAACGAAGTCATTCGATAGGGAGGAGAATGGCATGCGTATTGACGGACAATTCCTATCAAATCGCCGTTTCGTGTACGAAGTTGTCACGAGTATCAGTGAAGCAGAGGCGATGCTAAATGAACTGCGCTAACCGGGAACAGAGATTAGACTAGACGTAAAAAGAACGAAGAGCCCAGTTCAAGAAGAACGAGATAGTGCGAACGCAAACAAATAGAAATGTGTGGTTCTCCCATTACAAAGATCACCTTGTACGTGTATCCTGGACGTTCAACGAACATGAAGCACAACATGAAGCAGGGAATTAGATAGGAGGGAGAGCAGCATGAGCCGCAATATTCCCTCTCAACGAGGGCCACAGACTAACTAAGGGATCCAGAACTCTGCGCTCAGCTTTTCGACGGCCACAGAGAGCTCTTACGATGCCTTCTGAGATTTAACCGGCACTCACAACGTCAGGCCGGAATGCGCAGTTCAGATCTTCGGCATCCAGGAGAATAAACATCACTAGCGAAACACAGATTCGTCGGTCACATAATAAAAAGAACAGAGAGAAAATGGACGACATGAACAGTGGTGTTAACTCCAAATAAATGCAAACGTCCTCTTGGAAGACCACCCAAAAAAACAAGGGGGCGGACGTGTTCGGGGATAACGTAAACCACCTGCATTCACAGATTGGAACGCTTTTGTTCAGAATGAGCTCCTCACGGACGTCACCATGTTTGAAGCAGACCACCATCACAGACGACGATTGCGTGAAAGAGAAATGAATGAAAGTTGTGCCCAGGGCCGAAACACCAGTAAAAAAGGCCATCCAAGTAATGCTGTCACGTTCACAATCCCTCAAATCCTCTATTTACTGAACAATTGCTTTCCATTGCTCGAAAACCAGAATGTCCACAACCGACTGGAAATTGTTCGCATTTCATTAGGCCAACCATAGAACGATATCGTCTCTAATAGACAAATGTTATTTCCAAATATAGAGAAGTTGGCCATTGGCGTAAAGCAAGCACCATTGAAAACAATCACCAATGCATCACCGATTTTTCCAATTCGAGTTCCAAATATGGAGACACGTCCACAGAATTCGAGTCTGAAAATGTCCCAGCTGGAAAAAAACCTGATAGAATGAAAATTTTTGCATTTTATATGAAGCCGAACATATATTTATTGATGTCTCTGAACTCCTTCGTAGAAATTCTCTGTCTGTTCCTCTTATGGAATGCCACATCACAGAAACTTCAGGAAACCCTCATCACGGCATAAACGGAGATTCCAGAATTCAGCAATGGAACTCACACCGCAGTGACTACTCAACTAACTCGTGGCTGCACTCTATATCTAACTTTTGGACCACTGACCTACGACAAATTGTGGTGTATTGGTTATTGCAATAGTTGGTGTATTGGTCTTAAGCACTATAACCGGAGCGTAAATTCATCTTATAACAACCGCAATCCGACTATCGCCGAATAATCTCCTGAGTGCCGTATTTAACAAGGTGTTAAAAACAATGAAATACAACCATAATGATGCTCAGATATTTGCAAAACTCTAGACCGCACGTGTCTGTGGTGGAAAGGAACTGCATGGTAAACGCGTTAGTCCCCGGAAAGGGTAATAGCGCGTTCGTGCCTCACCGTAGACACACGCGGTCCTGAGTCTTGCAAATATCTCAGCATTATTGTGGTTGTATTTCACACAGTATCCTGCCGTGAAAAATTGTGGTAGACAGTAAATGGAAATTTAACATTGTGAAGTCATAAAATATTTTATATTTCACAGAATCGAGAAACAACGAAGTACGATATAAACCAGAACGACGAAGGTATTGAAGAAAACACCGACGGTTAAAAACTAGGAGAAAATGATAGATTGCCGCTCATATAGAAGATAGAGGCACACAGAATAAAGAAGTGAGTTAATCAGAGATCCAGAACATGATCAATGGCCGTATTTTTGGAATTCCCATTCCCTGTTATCAAGAGGACAAACCTGAAGAACAAATGAAATATTAAGTAAGCAGAAATGCAAAAAAAAGCAGTTGCGTACCTGACGGGTTTTAAGCCAACGAGAAATACAATGGAAATGAAACGCATGGTTACAATTTCCCCAAGCGACAGTACACTCTTCCTTTTGACCCGTACTCTGGTTACCCTTAATATAAAAGAATGATGACTAACGTTTAAAAATCACTCATTCTAAGTTCCTGTCAAAGTTTCGCGTCTATATAGTTGGTTACTTAACGTAACTGAGTAAAATTAGTCTTACCGCTCACAAAAGAAAACGTCTAGGAACATGTTCTCGTCTAGAAATGGTAGATTCATACGGTGCTACCTTCCCTTTGATTTTATTGGGTTTAGCAGCTTCCTACAATCTTCAAAAAAAAAAAACTTGCAACTAATCGATTACCTGATTTGCTTGACACTCTATACATAGGTCCATAATATGATTACGACAAATAGCACAGTTATCAACCTGGATGTCCCAAGCCCAAAGCGCAACAGCGCTCCATTTCTTCACCTGAAACTGCCCACGACCATTCATAGAACAACAAAAGAAACATCCTTCCTGAAACGAAGAAAAACAAAGCGATTCTTCCTGATGTGATCAAGGACATGAAGCTCGAGAAAAACATGACCGTTACCTAGCTGTACACGATAACAACTAAATGGAGGGAAAAGAGATAATAAATGCTATACACTGGTAGTTAATGGGGCGCGTGTGGAGCATTGAAAGGAGATGCCCTGCGAAACACACGTGGGATCGATTCCCGTGCTCCTAGCCCACCTAGCCTTCTATAACTCCGGGGTCGGCATATTGGTGCCAGACTTGTTTAGGAGGACAGCAGTACTGGCTCGATACATCAGTGGGCCATTCGATCACCTCCAAACGAAGCTTAATGAGCTCGAATCCATGGCGCGTCCCTCATGGACTGGTCTACGTCAAGAGCTTGACCTTCTTTTCCTACACTGGTAGTTAGACGTAACAGGAAATACACACAACTTACTTCGAATCTCTTCTTGTCCTTTATTGCAGCAGCCCCGGTTTCATTCTCTTCAACCTCCATCTTAATATTGTCATCCGCCATCCTATGTGAAAAACAATGACCATAGATCATCAACGATTTTTCTACAGAAAAATGGCTGCTGGCATGGACTTCGACCCGATCACATAGAAATCCAGATTCACCACCAATCATGAGCATTAATTAGTTTATACATATATGTATAGGTCAATGAAACAAACGATATGTTGGAAAGAATCTGTATTAACAAAGGAAATATTAGAACACAACCATGACTAGATCGAAGAGATGGACAACGCTAAGAACAACAACCCTCATGCAGTGAAATCCGAAGTATGATATGTGTCCTACGACAAGGTACATCAAATACAAAAATAAACTACCGTAAGTTAGCGTTTTGCTGGATTAGAACTACGAAATCGAGCTCGATTTAAAGGATATATGTCCCGGAACTGCTTCTGACCACCGATGAAAATGCTTCTAGTGGTAAAAGTAGACATCATAAAAAGACACTACTCTGTTAATTAACGAAGCATAAAAAATACATTAGAACTTTCAATAAATAAACAACCCTAACAGCACTATGAAAAATCTACATAATGTACATAAATGCGACTATAGTTCTTCGGAAGCCCAGTCACGTCGAGAAGTGCTCATCGTCTAATCCAATGTGCTACCCATCTTCAGAACATTTGTTGCTGTGGTTCTTGTTGTTTTTGTTGTTGCTGTTGTTGTTGCTGCTGCTGCTGCTGAGCAACCATACAAGCTAATGCTGCTTGCATAGCCCTCCCATCACTGTACCCATGGTCAACCTCATCCAACCCATCACCACCATCTTCGTGCTCGCCCTCATCATGATCCATGTCCGGCTCTTCTTTTGGTGCATTAACAACGCTGCTACCGCCAGACACGATAAAAGACTGAAGAATCTGACTCGCTGACTCAGAGTGCATGTTATTGAAGTCACCATCAGTAGAAGAAATGCCTGGACGAGGTGGAGAACAGCCTGCTGTGAGAGGACGGGCTTTGTTATTCGGCTTTGGTGGAAAGCAACGTGCAGTGAACATTCTTAACTGGTAACCAAGCCTTTTTCTATTATCGATTATCATGCTTTCGTCACCGTTGTGGATCGCCTTCACGTGCTTCAAGACATCTGACTTTGCTATAGTTTGCCACGTCTTCTGACATACTGCACATTGATAGAGATTTAGCTTAATATGCCTAAAAAGCTTACTAATAAAGTCGGAGAATGAGAATAAAGGAAAGTGGAACGAGGTAGTTGAGCTTACAGAAAGCACAAACAATTCTTTTTATAAAAGAAAAAGATGAAAACTAAGCCTAATTTGTAGTAGGTTCCAAATCCCTAGCCAATTTTATCCCATTCAAGTTTTTATTTAGAACCAAATTTCTGCGCAGACTTCATCTTAAACTTTTTTGACGATTACGAATTTTGTAAGGAAAAAACAATTAAATAGAGAATGTTAACGAAAAGTCAAACTCTTATCATCATGAGCATGGCGTTGGTTTGAACCCTCACCAGGCTCACTACGCCTCTCGCCCTTCTAGGATTCGGAAATTGGGGGCCAGATTTCTCTGGGAACTGCTCAGTCTCTACAAGCCATGTAGGAACACTCTACCGCGGCTATCCAAAGACACCAGAGAGAATCGACTCGACCAGCACTCAACGACATTCATAAAGAAAGAGATGACAATCGTCAAACAGCAGCAGAACCCACAAGCAAATAGTTCAAAGACGTTCGTGGATGGTGGATGCGAGGAAACGAATCGAATGCAAGTGTTGGAATCCGCGCTGTAGATGTGAAGATAGGTCGTTAATAATAAAAGAAAATAAAACACGGATTTGTTTCCGATCTAATTTGCGTTAAATACAGGGACCTTGAAGAGTAGTTTGAGAAATTCCTTTTTATGAATTAAACCATGATGGAAGAGGTTTGATAAATTGTTGGGAAGTAGGAAGACACTGAAACGATTCGTCTCATATGTTGTTAGACCTACACCACCACTAACGTTGACCTCGTCATCAGATAGTCACTCTAATCATTTGATGTCGTCGAAGTATCAACGTCTGTTCCCCACGCCATAACATAAAAGATGGAAGAATAGCGTTGAGCATGTAGGTCGGGATCAGAAATGTGGTCGGTGCTCTTTGTTAAAGCCTCTGGGGTGGCACATGACACCTGCTGTTTACTACTGAGCTCTTCTTACTTCATTATCCATATTTACCGAATATCTAGAGTATTCTATGAGCTCTGTTCAGCCGATGACACAACCAGAATGAACAACCCTCCTTGGAACTATGAATTGATCAGAAATTTCACACTCTTCTTGTTCATCCGTAGTCCTATGTTTAGCCGTTTAATTAACCTTAGCGAGCACTATATCGGCTTCTACCAGACAGACAGTTAAAAAGAGGAGAACGATGTTGACAAACTGCGCTACAAAATTTGTGGCTGAATCGGTAACAAACACATGTCCTTTACGAATAAGTAGAGTAAGTTCACGTAGCATCATGGCGCATAGGTGGGAAAGTTGTGCTGCATTGTGTCGCTCTGAAATATTCTAGAAAATTTAATAAGTACTGGTCAGTAAAATAGCGTCTTTGTTTCAACTGTTGAAATCAGAAAGCTTTCTCATCCTGAAAGCGTCTGCATTACGGCCAATTAGGAGAATAATACTGTCCAATGTTTCCTCGTCGGCAATGAAAGTAAAGAGGAGAGAACTGGCGTAAAATAGAGAGGTGGTCAATACGAAAAGTACTCTGTGCATCTCTATCGTGGTGAAAACCACACGCTTCTTCACCGGATCGCAAAATGCGACTTGAAGTGGATTCTGCAGAACAGGCATAATTACGTTAAATCATGGCTAGGCTTAAATTCGTGCTAAGGAGATAGAATCACACACTTCAACTTCCTTGAATCCTATTACAACTAAGGCCTATCAGCAAGAATTTAATGAAGAACCACAAGAAACCACAAGAAACCACGTCAGTAACTGATACTAATTAGTCGGAACGATTGTGGTAGGATAAGATCCAACAACAAACCACATTAATGTTGAAGAAGCTGAAACCGTAGTGAACAGTAGTGAAAGGATCACGATACGAATTTCACCTTATCAACCATGCTCAGCAAATCTTTCACGTAATCGCCTCATTTCCAATCACTACTAGGCCGGTGCAAAAAGATAGCAGACATCTCAGTTATTAGTATTGCAAACAGGTTTTAGTAGTGAATGATTCGTATGTAAAACAAATTCCCAGAGAAGCCGAAACCAAAAGAATCGTACAGGCTCCCCTGGGCTCCTACCGATGGAAGACGCCGACCTCACGGTCTTAGGCCATGTAATTCTCGTTCTAACTGTTAATTTACAAAGAATCTAGGCTGAATAAATTAGTTCTGACACATTCCTCAAAGAAGTACTTGAATGATGGAAGAATTTTGAACTTTAACCATTCAACAATTCATTTTGAGGACGCTGAAAAGGTGCAGCAATTGGAAAAAAGTTGGTACTCACCGTCATGAAGCCCGTTCTATGTTTTACAATGTAAGAAAGGAAGTCCATTTCTTAACCATACACCATGCGATAAAAAAGATTCTATATGACAGTAACCAACGACCCGCGCTTTGAAAGGAGAAACATGAAGCCGCTCAGCTCTTTCCAAAGACGAATTTGAAACAAAATATGGTTCCGAGATCTTTTTTGTCCAAAGCAAGTGAAATGACTCTATTTCAGCTTCTTGAACACTGATGAAGCCATCACAGGAGAAGGTACTACCACTAAACCAATGACAAGCTTCCAAAATTGCACCGTATGAACCCAGAAATGGTAAATGGATAAAGTCCGATACCCTCGTATACCACTCGAACAGCACATTGGCACACCGAACTCTGCAGAGATTGAACGAAATAGGTTGCGGAACTTTACCCTAGCCAACATATTTATCGGGGGCTTCGATTGCCACTTTCTCATGTTTCTCGACAACTAGTAGCGCTTCAACAACCAGGCCACTACTGCAACAAGTTCGAAAAAATCTGGTGTCTTAAGAACCTTGGGATCCCACGCTGCCAAAATAAGTGGATTTTTGCCTTCCTTGCAATGGCCGTAATATATAGTTCCTGCACTGGTCTATTAGTTGTTCAGAAAGTCGTCAAAACCCGAGCTGGTGCCAAAAATGCCTACACAGAATTCCTCGGTTCCAGAAGTGTAGAGTTTCACTGTTACAGAAGAACAAGTAAACTTACACATCATTGGCAGTAAACCGGAGTCTCCATCAGGAAGCCTAGCTAAGAGTGAACCAATACCAGGATCCACCACCCTCCTGGTATCAAGATAGTCGCATGGTGGCAAATTCCGCCCTGATCCGCAAGGGATGTGACGACTGCCTGTGGTGGTGACGAGCTGGGGCAGACTTTGGCCAGGCTATCCTCGGTACTCCAGGGAACCACAGTGGCTAGGCCAGCCAATTTCCGGAGAATGGAACTAGTGCTGGAGCCCGCACACAAGTGAAGAAGGGCCATCTGAGTATTGAAGTAAGTATACATCATTGGCAAAGAATTGTGTATTTCATATGTTTTCATTAATACCTATCAAGTAGGATAGTGAGATATGAGCAGTTGCATATGAGGGTAAATTTCTCAGCAGTCAAAGATTATGAATGAACTAACTTTGTATTTGCATGATATACGAGGCTGGAACGCTGATTCGACACTTTCAGACCACATATTTGACATATCACAGCATCCTTAGGTTTCCTAATAAGTTCCTCTCCTTCTCCAATTAAGGCAGCAAAATCCATGCCTGAGCTCATAGCGTCGCTAGCAAAATCCATAGGAGAGAGTTCGGCAAGTGCTGATGAAGGATTAGAATTCGATGTGAAATTGCTGCCGTAGTTCGATACATGACTGTGTGAAAAATTCAACTGTTGGGTGGAATCCATAGAACCTAAAGAACTCAATTTAATAAGAAACGTAACATGGAGAAAGAAGGAAACAGAAGTGTGACTGCGACTTGTCCCAAATTTAAGAAACCATTGTGATTCCACAGTGTGACGGTTTCTGTATGTTTCAAACATACACAAAAAGATTAAATGAAACAAGGTTTCGCACAAAACTCATACTGATTCCATGGTTAAAATAGAAGCAACGATTGCTGCCGAAGCTGTAAAATTGTCCGAGTACACCACTGAGAGAAGCAGAACTTACTTACTTAGATACATGGATGGCCCGTCCTCACTGGTTGTGCGGGCTCCAGCATAATCTCCATTTTTGCGGAGTTTTGCTGGTTCAGCCATTGTGGTTCCTTGGAATCCCGAGGTCAGCCAGGCCAAAGTCTGCCCCAGGTCTTCACCACTACAGGCAGTGGCAGCCTTTGTGGATCAGAGGGAGATTTGCCTCCAAGAAACCAGTTTGTTACCAGGACAGTGGTGGATCCTGACATTGGTTTACTCGTAGCTGAGTTTCCTGATGGAAATGCCGGACTCCTTCTCAGCTTAGGAGAACCACCCTGCTGCGAGGATAAATGCCCCCACTACATCACAGGCCGACACCCAGAAACACCTGCCAGCCACGACGAGGCAGTAAACCGCTGGGAGGGACAAGCAGAAACAATTCTCAAATACCTATGGAACAAACACAGTCGAATTCATGTTCACCTAGATTGACAAACAACACAATGACATGCGATCAAAAGTTTAGTTTCAATTGAATATCACTGTGGCGACAGGGCAAGTCTACTCAGGAATGGCAATAACATCATGAAACACTTTAGGCTTAGTGATCAAACCATTCTAAACCGTATCACCACCGAATTCCTCACTGAGATCCAGATGAAACAATAAGGCAAAATCAAACCTGCATAGCTTAATGAGTTCTGCACAAAGTTTCCACTGTTCGTGACATTCCGATGGATATTAGGCACCATTGATGTTGGTGTTACAGGAACTGTGGTAGGAGAAGTGGCAGGAGGTACAACGCCAGAACTCGCAGAAGATCCTGAGCTCGATTGCATGACACCGACATGTTCAGATGACGACACTGCCGGTTCAACTGATGATGGGAAACTGTCCGGATCTTCATACTTCTCGACAGACCCATGGAATAAGTGAGAGTGTCCGTTCGAGGTACCAAGTCCTAAGTGGTCCTCGTAAATCGCACGTTGACGAAGACAAGCTCGCATCTTCGACTTTAGCTCCAATGATTTCCGCTCTCCTTCAAGAGTGAATCGGTACCGAACGAAAAACTCCTTCAATTCATGATCATTCTTGCAGTGGGAAATAAGAGCGTATTCCGTCGGAAATTTGGCAAACCGGCATCGCTCACATTCATACGGGCAATAATTGAGATGGTCACTAGCGATATGGATCTCCAGCTCCTCAGCGGTTGGAAACTTAGGTGAGCTTGCATTGCATTCAACACACGCATATCCCGTAGGCGATAAGTGACTCTGATTCATCTCACATAGGACGGATGCAGCGAAGAAGCGAGGATGTTTTGTAGGCAGAAAACAGGTAAAAAGACGGCGACGGACACGATCGATTCCGACTCTCTCTTCCTCCCCGTCTCGTTCCTTTCCTACTATTCCTTCCACTCACAGCCTTATCGAAAACGTGTAAGAGAGTATAGCTGGCGAGGAGAAAATGAACAGAAAAGAGGCGGAGAGAAGGCCATTGAACGCCGGAGGAAGTGAAGACGAGATAGCATACCATGCGGTGAGGCGGAGAATGACAGAGAGACGGAGGAATATGACCGCGCCACAGTCATCGATCACGTCGTCGACCCGGTGATGAACGTTCGGTCTGTTGTCGGTCTGTCAGTCATCGCGCGAACTCGTCCGCACGTTGAACTCGTCCGCCGGAAAGTGGGCGTCGCACAGCTGTTGCTGCTGTTGTGGATAAGAATTGTGAGGGATAAATTACCCAGGATATCATTCCTATGATCTCATTCTTCTTGTAAACAATGTGAGCTGATCACTTTTTGACGGTCTTGATCTACGGTAAGCGTTCTTCGAAACTCCGCTTATACGCATCTGTTGTTTTGTTTACAGGTCACATTCTTGGAGGGACACGTGTGGCGCAGTGGTCGGGGGCGCCCAGCAACACAAATGGGGTCGATCCCCGCCCGCGCCCCTGCCCAACAACCCTTCCATCCTTCCGGGGTCGGCAAATTGACACCGGACTTGTCTGGTAGGGCGGCAGCACTGGATCGATGCATCGGCAGGCCACCGCGAGTCATTTTAAAGGCCAGATATGCAATCAGTCACCTCTAGTGATGTTTGATGAAGTCGAATGCATGGCGCATCCCTCAAGGATTGCTCAACGCCGAGAGCTTTATCCTTTTTTATCCTTTCTTACAAATGCAATCTTGTGTGAATGATCAGGTCATAAAGTCAGATCGAACTAGGACCGACTGGCGAAAGCCTATATCGCCTGCTTTTTGATGCTCTTGACCACAGTTCTATGCCGCTTACAGTAAGCCATAAACTAAGGCGAGATTTGCACCTTGCTAGATATTCTGAGCAGAACAAACTATTTCTAAGAAGGGAGGAAGATGATTCTCTTCTCTGCCTCTACCATTATCGGTACTCCTACTACTTAACTAGAACTCCTTCCAACGGTTTGGCGCCTCATCGTGGCTGGGAGGTGTTCCTGGGTGTGTCGGACTGCGATGTACAGCGGGTGATTCGTCCCCCAGTAGAGCCTCCCAATCAGGAAACCTAGCTAAGAGTAAACCAATACCAGGATCCACCACTGTCTTGGCATCAAAGTCGCATGCTGGCAAATATCCCTCTGATCCACGAGGGCTGCCACTACCCGTGGTGGTGACGACCTGGGGCAGACTTAGGCCAGACTGTCCTCGAGATTCCAGGGAACCACAATGGCTTAGCCTGCAAATCTCGGAAAAATGGTGATTGTGCTGGGGCCCGCACAACTAGTGAGAGACGGACCGTTCAATTATCAAGTATGAAGTAGTAACTAGAACTCACACATTGTACAACCAACCTTAAAAAAGCTTAAAAATTAGAATTTCGGAAGCAAGTCTAAACAAAGCGAAGATGAGAATCTTATCTTATAATTCTTCAGTCCCAGAGAAGTCATTGGAACGATGGACTACCGGCATGAATTTGACAAAGTGCAGGAAAAAAGTCTTAATGTTTGAACTTATACGGATCCCACTCAAGGAAACAATTCGGTGGCATGCCAAGATTCGATCACACGCCATACTATTTGCAGTGCAAAGGCTTAAGGAATTGTGGTACGAACCCGGCTTCATACGGTCATCCTCCATGCAGATTATGCTTCTCCAAGAATCTCTGCAACTGCTTATACGAAATTGCACCAAGAACGAAGTTACTGCTGAGAACTGCAGATCCGTGGAAAGATCCGGAACGTTAGAAATCTGCCGTGATAAAAGAAAATGAGGTCGAATCATGTTGGAAACGTGTATGTAATGGTTTTGATTCCTATCGATAAAGTTCAGAATGAGTTGAAAGATGTGAATTTGAACTCGAATATTAGAAATATGATTTAATTTATGTACAACCATATGTACTATACTCAGCTGACTACAGTAGTCTTTCAATAACTGTCTGTTTAAAATCTCTCGGACCTTGCATAGCTATAATTTTCGATGAGTGCAGTTGGTTTCATCTATGCCTTCATTTCTCTTCTACACCACACACTCAAGAATTTTAATTGATTTAGTTAATAAAGAAGCATCAGGAGGGGGGACAGCGCAGCGGCCAGTGATGTCATCATGAGCCTGGAGCTAGTTCGATTTCGCTCCGGGCCAACCAAACCTCTCATCCCCCCCAAGGTCAGGGAAGTTGCTACCGGCCTTGTCTGGGAAAAAATCACTCTCTGAAATCCAAATGGGAACGCTCCAGCACGGCTATATCAGGACTCCAGGAAGAATTGCTCGACCATCATTCTAGGACACTCAAGACGAAATGGAAATCCTCAAGCAGCAACCGAAACCACAAGTAAAAGTTGGAAGATTTTCGTGAAGAATGGATGTCAGGAAACGGATTGAATGTGAGAAGTGCTAGGATCCGCACAGTAGACGTGAAGACGGATCAAATGGAATAGAATAAAAAAGCAAAAATAAAGAAACATCACTTTTATCATGAAGTGGGGTAATCGCAGATCTTTAACGCATAGTCGACTCCCACTTCGTCGACCACCATGGGCTGCACTTCCACGACAATGAAATAATGTCAAGAGCCACACAACAAGTGAAGATAGCTCATCTAGCTATCTAAGTGCTATACCGTTGAGCAGTAAAGCTAAAACATTGCGATTTCGAATGCAGCTTCACCTTGACTAAGTTCAATGCCGATTGTCCTCCCCAGATCATTCCCGTTGATGGGTGATTGCTGATGGCGCTGATCGATAGAACTAGCTGAGAGACAGCCGAAACGAAGAGGCACGCATGGTGTGGCGGTGAACGCGTTACTCCCCAGAAAGGGACAATAGCGCGTTCGTTCCCCACCGCAAACACCTGGGGTCCGAAGTTTTGCAAATATCTCAGCAATCTTGTGGTTATATTCTAAACAGTATTTCTTCATGTTTCCATGTGGATGCTTAAAGATTCTTGAGGTATTAGCCATGATTGCGAAAAAATTCAAAAGAGAATAATAAATGTTTCATTGTTGAATTCAGAAAACGCTGACTGCTTGCTTCTATGTCGTTTTGTCGGTAAATAGCTTACATCTCTACATATTCTCTTCACTTATACCTGGATTCATTGCGTGTGTTACCTGATCATCGAATGGGTTGAGCGGGCGACAATTACTGCCGGAGTCGCTCAATGAACTCTGTTTGCTGGCTGAGAAAGATTAGATTAATACCTTGCACGAAATCTTTGAGAGGGAGTTTAATTTCTTTTTTCCTGAAATGTGATAGTTCATGTTCATGATGTAGAACTTATATGGAACAATTCCCCCTTCGAGCGCACAATATATCCGGCAAACCTACTGTTTGATCTTTTTCTCATAAGATGCCGTCGCTCTTTTTTTATTCTTCATCGCTTAGCAATACTTGAGATCTTTTCACTAAGTTACTTAAGGAGATTCTTACTTAGACTTTTCAGCAATTCTCCCAAGGTTTCGTTTTTCTTGTCATCGTCTTGCAAAGAATTGAAAAAATTCGTGATTATGTTCGCACTGCTTCCGTCCTCATTAATACTCAGACAGTTCGTCGAGAGTGATCTTCACTGCTAACCACTACTCACGCGTGCAAAAACTGCAGCCAGATTTCTCCTACAGAAACTCACAAGAACTTTAGATCGGAAGAAAGATTTGCTGACTTGGGACTAGGATTCTTTTAGTATGACGGCGATTCCTTTAACAGTAATGAATCTTGAGATCATTACAGCGAATTCTCTGGGATGATGTAATAAGTCCGTTTAGTGAAATCAAAGTCAGTTCCTAGGTATCTGGGACATCCTTTTTTAGGCTTAGGCATAACGTTTTTCGGATGAAACGTAAATGGTTTGCTCTGTGTGAGACGATTTTTCTGACCAAATACTTCGGTGGTTGCTTACTTCAAATGGTTCGAAGGTCCTTCAGAAGGTAGCCGAGTGCTAGCACTACGTTCGTCTCATGCAATAATTAATTTGATGAGCCTGGTAAGAGTTTCGATAGACGCATTACGGTTGAAGCCTCTCTGAAAACCAAGCCCACTCGCAACGTCTTCCGGAATCCTTACACCTTACATTCACTTTCGTTCTCTTCGAATGAGGATTCCGCGCCATGGAGATCAACGCCACCACATTCGCATGAACATTCGAAGGTACAAACGCATCCTACATTACACTGACAAGCTTGCTGAACGCAGTGAGTAGGTGTACTGCAAGTGTTGTTTCTGTGCTGTATACTAATTATTCCCATGGGTACGGGACAGACCAATGGAGGACACCACGCACTGTCATCCTGCCCAGGACAGGTGAGTGAGAGGCTGTTCCTAACTATCGTCCGATACGCTTGCTGAGTGTACTCAATAAGCCTTTCACGAAGACTTCGTCCTGTCACGTTTATCAAAGACATTGGATGAGGCGCAACTAGTGGAGCAAACAGAACTTGGACAGAAAATTTGCTACATGGACCACATCTAAACCGTGTTTAGGATTAGAGGAATTTGTCGGGAGTGCCACCTGCCCCCAGTCCTGATTTTGTCGACTATGAAAAAACGTTTCACAGTGTTGGAACGAATGCAATCCCGTCAGCACTCATCGACCAAGAAGTAGACCCCTCGTAAGTAACAACTTTGTCTAATTTTTATCAGAACTGCGCCGCAAAAATACATCCATTTGCATCGACCTCGCATCATACCCATAAGAAAAGGGATTCGACAAAGTGAGACAATTTTGCAGACGCTCTTTAGTGCCGCATTGCAGTGAACAATGAAGGCACTCGATTAGGACGAGAAAGGCACGGATATTGATAGAGAATTATGGAGTAGTCGTTTTGTTAACTATATCACCATCTTCTCAGGAAGTGTTTACGAAGTCGTGACGATGATCAATGAGCTCAATAAGAGGAAATAAGGTCGGACTACGCAGAAATTGGTGAGAACACAGTTTATGAAGAACCCATAGTGCGAAGGTAAACAGATTAAACTGCATGGTTCTCTGGTTACAAAGGCCGCCACGCATTTCTTTAGGGCGTTCAGTAAAAAATGAAGAACAACGTGAAGCAGGAATTAGTCAGAAGAAGGAGAGCAGAATGAGCAGCATTCGAGCTTCTTAAAGAAGCCACTGACGAATAAACGAACTCAAAATTCCGCTTTCACCTTTTCGATTCAACAAACCCCTCACTGCTCCGTTATTCATTACAGACGTGAGTTGATACTTCAACCATGCCAGGAGTACTGCTCTTTACTCAAAAGGCGGATGAACGATGCCTTTTGAAATATGACCGGCACACAACACCTAGCCATAATGGGAAGCTCTGATTTTTCGAAATCATTCTCATCTTCGGGACCCAGTAGAATACACATCGATTGCGAAACATAGATGGCATAGACATAGACATGACATAGATGGCTGGTCATCTGGTAAGAAGTAAAGACGGCAGATGGACGAAAAGAACAGAGTGGACTCCGCGAGGATACAAGCATCCCCTGGGACTACGAACTCAACGATGGGCCAAGTGTTTGTAACAAAAAATTAATTAGCTGTTCCGGCAGCCGCAGTTATTTCACAAATCTTGGTATGAGATTCGCACTTTCCACCACCCTCGAATCAACCCATCACCAATGACCACGATTTCGAGGCAAAGAAAAGAATGGAAAAGTTTCTAGAATTCGCGCATATCTTCAAGAGGGGCCGTCCAAGTATCCAACTAGTAGATATAAATCAAGGGGAACGATAAAGTGACACAGTACTGAAGAAGTACTTACTGACAATTTTGGATTAATGAAATACCCAGGAACGAGAGACAAATTTCGCTGGGCTATACTGAGAAGACCATTTCTTACACATATCTAAAAAGCTCAGGGAATATGGACGAAGGCATGAAAGTAAATTAGCAGAAAACAATAATCAACGCTGCCCATCCTCAAGCTTTTTAAAAAAGATCGCTCAGCAACGTTAATTTAGTCTCGAAAAAACAAACATCGAATGTCTTCTGGTGAAAAGAAGGAACACGACAGCGAGAGAAGATGAATATAAGAGAAGGTGCTTCAAAGAATCAGAACAAGCTCCTTCCTAGGAAATCTCCGAAGAGATGGGTCGCCGAGTTCTTTGCATGCAGAAGTCGGCTATGTTATTTAAGAAATTTTCAATGATCCAGACTATTATTTCAGGCTCAAATACTTGAAGAATGAAAAAGAATAAGTTCGCTCAAGTCAAGATTACCCGTCGCACAAATTTGTTCCCATTCCTACTGAGCGTACCTCTACTTCGGAATGCGGAGAAATGTGCGACTGTTGTTTCCGGCCCATTTACCTAGGCTTCACGTTAGATCTCTAGGTACTTGAGTTGGACGGTTTAATAAACCCATAGGTTTTAGTTTTCCCAAATTTCAACCCCTGCCACTGTCTACGGGAGCGTTTTCATCAATGCATGTGCTTTTTTCGTCACTAATTTCAGCAATGCACTTGGAGAGATTCATGAGCTCCTGGCAACCGGTGGGATATTTTCACTCCGCCGCTTCTGCACAAATGCAGCTCTCGAAGACGGCTCAACTCTATTCTACTCTAGTTTTTGCTCTATTAGGAACACGAAGTAAGCTGACTTTATGAAAATCAGAAAATTCCTAACTGATCTTGGTCTTCATCAAATATCCGCACTTTTAAATGACGTTGCTGCAGTTCTTCCGAGTGCTCTGAATATTCTATAGTGTAGTATACTTACGATTCAATGAAACGCAAATACTGACTGTTCAAACACAAATTCTTAGCTGGGTCGCGTATAGCGCATTGGTTAGTGGCGCTCTACAATACAATACATTGATTTTGGCGAGAAACACTATCTTTTTAACGGTTACCGGTGATCCACTATGTGATCCACCCAGCAGATTGGACCACTTGCTTGTGTTTCCATCAAAGTATCCAGCGCTTCCTCTAGTGAATAATTCCGATGTTCTACTACACCCTCACGCATTCTGGCGTCACGGGTTTGCGAAAAGAACTCGCTACTCTCCTGCTACGAAGGGCAACAATCCAATTTTCCACAACACATACGGATGACATTTTTTGTGGTCGGATATGAGGCTTCTTAAGCTGAAGTTCACGACGGGACCAATTCACCAGTCTGAGCAACTTGTTATTTATTTCCAACATCCATTGCTCAAGTGTGTTCACGCGTGGTAACATTTAAACATCTTGAATTACTGAGAAATTTGGAAATGAGAAGGGTGTAAGAGAAGAAGTTCAAGGCTGTAGTGAAGTGCGGATGACAAATGAAAGCGATCGGTCAACATCACAAAAGGTGCTGAATTTACAGAACCGATCACCAAAATGGCTCAATTTATCATCCTAGGAAGTTTGGTACCTTCTTCTACTTCACATATGAATGTCCTATGGAACGAATATTTCCAATCTTAAAGCAAATTATTATGTCCAGATTCCTACGACTAAGTGGTGATCCACAAAAAAAATCTTCCTAGGATGATAAACTGAACCAAAAAAGTTTGTGGAGCCGAATATTCACTGAGATAGGATAACATCGTGTTCTTGTCTCATTTGCAGTTTCCAAAGTTGCTAGAGGAAATGGGAGATGCGAAATTGTCCCTGTGAACAGGCTACGAACTGATGAATGTCTCTGTTAACGTTTTGCTGTTTATTCATGTGATGTTAGAACCTACGACATTGATGTTTTTTTGAATCGGGCTTTTTCACTTTACACATCCTCATCTGGTCCGCTTCTCTAAAACGTAGCAGTAACGATAGAGCAATAACGAACATAAATGTTACTAAGAATTTTGCATGAAGAACTCATGTCGTTCCGCTACGACCGCAGAAATAATGTCGGTGCTGCCAATATTCTTTTTGAAAAT
>JADANN010000116.1:67500-327500 GCA_018806985.1 Angiostrongylus vasorum | reverse complement strand
ATAACCAATAAAACAAAGATTGAAGCTACGTAAATAAAGCTTTAAAATAAAACATTTGATTTTCTTCCTGTGTGGACACAGCTTCTGCAAGGGATCCGATCGAAAAAATTTTCTTGATTGCTGTGCATTCACATCTCTTTCTGCTGCTTGAAGTCTCGTTATCGCTTAGGATTATCCTTGAGTGTTGAATTGCAATGTACAGCGATGTTCTCAATCTCCGAGAAGAAGCAACAGAGCTGAAAAGCAGCAAGGTATTCATATCAGCTGAGAGTAAACATATGCCACGGAGGAATCCTGCGAACGAGTTTTAAATTTTAATAAGCTAGTGCGCAACTGTCTCTGTGATCGTTTGTGCAGCTCAGAAAACTGTATGATCTGTCCTAACGGGAGATACGGGGATTGCATGAGCTAAGGTGTAATATACTTGGTCTCATGTAAAGCGTGCGGTGAGGAATATATTGGGGAAACGGGTAGACCACTTTGTGTCGGTCTCATGTAAAGCGTGCGGTGAGGAATATATTGGGGAAACGGGTAGACCACTTTGTGTCCGCATAAAACAACATCTAGATGGGAAAGTTAAAATTCGTCAAAGCACTCCTCTAGGCACGCATAGGGCACAAAAAGCACAACGGCGATGATTTTGAAATGACTGTACGGATCCTAGCGCAGGGGGTCGAAAACATCAACGCGCAAAACTCTTGAAGCGTTTTGGATAAATTTCAAAAATCCAAAGATGAACCGGAAAGACGAATGCCTCACTATCACACGTGACCTGGCGCCCTATTTCAAAATGATATTTTTGACCCCGGGATGTGTCGTGCTCGCGACCCCACGTGAACAATGCGTGGGCCAGTCCCACTCGTAACATCACGGTGAGTAGCCTTTCTGTTCAATATGCCGTCTATTTAAAAGTTTGATCTTCATTAATATTTTAGCCTTTTTTTCTACGGAATAATTAAAGTATTCTAATATAAAAATACGTCCAGGCTCTGAGGAAGGCGAAATCGCCGAAACGTCAGCCATCGACCAACAACACCAACAACGACGACAACGTCAACGAAGGCCTATACCAACCTCGCATCAGCTAAAGAAGGTCAGTTTATAAGATCATATAAATAAATATATCGACTATCTGTGCCGAAGTTTATAGAAAGTTGGTCTTTTGAGTTATCTCAGCACCATTGTGGTTGACATTCATTCGTCTGCAGTGCCGTTGTCATTGCGAATCTAAGGACGGAAATTGGTGAATGGATCATTTCAAATTTCAAAAGTAAAGTGTTCAGAGTAGGTCTATTCCCTGGAATGGGCCATGCATTTGACAAATCTTTAACGGAATCGTGGAGGTGACTGAATGCATATTTGGCTTATAAAACGATCTGCGCAGCCAACCAATGCATTAAGGTAGTGTTCTTTATTATTGCAGACAACTCTGTTCCCGATTTACCAGCGTGGGAGAGACGAAGGTCCTGCAAACTCGAGGTACAGGATCGAGCCAATGACCCTCTATCTATCTCAGAGCATCTCTTAGCATTATGCCACATCTGCCAAGTCAAATGCCATTAATGACATAGAAGCCGACTAATAACATATTTTCAGACAACCTGAACCAGATACTGCTGAAGCCCCTAAAGAATGCACTTCTTGTGAAGAATCTGAACATACACTTCAGTACTTCCAAAAAAAGAGGCTATCTACAACAGTGCTGTCAAGAATAGTCTGTAATGTTGCCGCCGAAGAACAGGCAAAAGTCGGTCGAGTGTCTAACGGCGATATGTTTCTCAAAAAGCAACCAGAGGACAATGTGTCTACTGTGGAACCAGTATCTGAAAGAAAAATCTATAATATATGGGCCGAAGAGGAGCCAGTGGTGGACTTCAAGCCTGTGAATGTCGTGAAAAGTTTTCCGATTGAACCTACCAACCTGTAGGTTGACTGCAAACATTCACTGAGTAAGCTGTGTCCTCAAAAGTGTTAGAAACATGGACTGTAGTGAATAAATAATGCAATCAAGCAAGTGCACATATTAATCGTGACCAAAGCCTCCATAAAGTTTGCAAGATTCCGTGCTTGTTAGATTTGGAACTTATGAGGTACGATAACATAAATTATAACGCATAGCCTAAATTATGTTCATCAGCAATATACCAGGTTTATTCTACTGATACTGTGAAGCTCACTGGCGCTGGATATGACACTTTACCAGTTGTTTGCTGATGTTCTTCTTTCTGCATGCTTCAAGGTACACAAGAATTACCGGTTGGTCGACTACTGTTAGCGCAAATATGTCCAATCAGGAAAAGTCTTTGGAGACGTCTGGCCGACGTATTGTCTAACATCGGACCCAAAAACATTTCTCTGCTGTGGTGTTTACATCGGATTATTGGAAGTTTTATTGAACGGTTCCGGCTGCGAACGATGATTTGGAATTCTTCAAGCTTCAAAATGGCCCAATAACTGAACAATGCGTCTGCAGTTGTTGTCCACAGAACAAATGAAAAAAATGTCACAAAACGAGGCTCAAAATCAAGGGGATTTTGTTTTGTGAAGTTTAAGGTTAAAACGGCTTTGAACTTCCGTAATGAGAAAATCTACAAAATGATCCAACCTTATTCGGTTAAGGTTTAGGCCCCCTGGACCTTCTACTTCGGAGCCGGAATTATTCTTTTGATTATCCACAGCCGTCCATTCTTGCGATGTGAGTCTTTGTAGCAGCATCGAGCAGATGTTCTATTATACTAGACTCAGTGTTAACAAGACGACCAACATTGCAAGAATGAGTGGTTGTAGCCAACCAACCAAAATCATTCCGGCTCTGGAAGAAGGTGAAGAAACCGAAGAGATGAATGAAGTGTTATAACAACTTTGTGTTAGCTCATCAATCAAATAACACACTGTTTGTTCATGAGAAAGGAATAAAGCTCTCGGCGTTGATCAGTCCCCTGGAGGATGCGCCGTGCATTCGACTTCATCAAGCATCGTCAGAGATGAATGAATGCTATGTCTGATCTATACAATGGCATACGGTGGCCTACCGACGCATCAAGTCATTGCTGCTATCCTCCAAGACAAATCTTTTACCAATTTTGCCGAACCCGAAAAGGAGGGATAGAAAGTTTGATGAGCCCGGGCATGGGGTCGAACTAATGACTATGCGTACGTACATTGCAGGACATTTCGCACCACTGCGATACACGCACCCCTTTTGATTGACTGCCAAAAGTATGCATGGAAAATATTTGTAAAGATTCTTGGTGTTTTAATTAAGTGGATAAAAAGCCAATAATCAACTGAATCCATTTTAAGAGTTCTGCATAATGTCGAAGATAACAACGATAACAGCGATAAACAAATAGCCTCCTTTAGCTTCAGATCTTCCCAATTCCTCATTGGTCCCTAAAGTCCCTGCTTTCCATGCTCTTACCTTAGATGTGGTTGACCACACAACAAAAATCGCGATTTTACAACTACCGGAAGCACTGGATGCAGATTTTCCTTGGTGGCCCTTCATTTCTAGGGAAACCGCGACCACAGGGGCAAACAACTGACAAGTCCTCATAGAAAAAAAGTGGTTTGAGACTACTTATATTAAGAGTATCAGAATAACAACTTTTTAGTAAACAGGCATTCTTATGCAAATAACTCTAAAAGAAGTTAATAGTAAGGGCTATGACCCAAATTTGGCTAAGACATCCTGCTTTCCACGAAGAAGCGACGCGAATCGACGCGTTCGGTCGTCCAACACCACCAACAAGGCATTCGACAGTGCGGCCGACTGACTAGCTTCACTATAACCTTAATCGAGGGCGATAAGAAATAAACACTATGACTTAGAACAGCAGTAAAAACACCATTCACCAGATTTCCTGCACAAAACGCTCCTTTCTGTCCTTTCTGTATTGGTGAATTTGAGACCTTCAGTTCACAAGACTGGCCAACTATTTGATTGACAATTAAGCTTCAAAAAATTTTGATAATGGATGATAACTGTAATCTCGTTACTTGTATCCCCTGACTCTCCGTTTATCATCGATTGACTCGGACGGGCTGCAGTGGTGAATCTTCCATTTCTCCTCGTCGCATACAAAAGTTGCGCAGTGGTTTCTGCTCGCTCAGCAGACTCGTACAGTATCATAGGTTTCTTCTAAGGTCTTCGTGAAGAACTCTGACGTTGAGCTTGCTGGTCTTCCTGCTGTTTGTCTGACATCCCAAAGAGTTACACAGTGGTGATATTTTGGTTTTGAAGTTTTTATATAGCTCACGAGTACTTTTTTTGTTTACTGAGGAGGGACGTCCCAGCTTTCCAAGGTTTCCATGTCTGCTTCTGTCTTAATTGTATCAAAACCTTTCTTCAAATAGATAATATTGAAACAGAGCGACCTCTCGTACTCCTGCGATACTTCGAGGATTCTTATTGTCGCGTGCATGCTGTTCATCGTCCTGAATCCTGTTCGAAACCCTGCTTGCTCACATGGCTGTCCTTTGTCCAGAACTCCGTCAATCCTGCTTAGAATGACTCGAGTGAAGAGTTTATAAATGATAGACAGCAAGCAGATTAGGCTATAGTTGCCGATATCATGGGGGTCAATCTTCTCGAACAATGGCACGGTCTTTCCAGTCTTATATTGAATAGGAACCTCGAATTCTGACAGGTAACATGTGAAGGGCAGAGCCAGGTATTCTATGAGGACGGGCGGAAGGATCTTCTTTAGTTGTTCAGATCCTATCTTGTCTGGACCTGTTGTTGTTCTGTTCTCCACCGAGGGAATTATATATCAGATTTCGGGACGGCAGAACCGATGGGCGACGCATCCATCCTTCTTTATTTCGCAATTGGGAAGAAGGACTTAGCTGCTGAATAGATCTGAATGGTAACCGTGAACGATTTCCTCCATTGCTTTCTGGAAGTTGTAACTGTTTCGTCTGAGCGTCGGTGCGCAATCATCTTGGTTTTGTAAATGGCGAAGATTCGTTGGGCTTTGCGAATGCTTTTCCCAGCCACTGACCGTAACTGCTGCTTACCACCTCTCTGCAAGCTGAATTGTTTTGCAGATTCGAACGTGAGTTGGTGGTTGCGTGTAGCTCGCGCGATTCCACGCTGGCACATCAGCTTGAGTGTTTCTGGAGACGGACATCTCTTGGTAACTTTCAAACTCTCATCTTTCATTGGAGAACGTGAAGATTTTAAATGAACTTATCGTATTCCATGTCCTTGTCGATGTTATGAAGAAGTTTATGGTGGTTTTGGGACTTCGTTTTTGAATTCAACGGCACTTCCTTCCTTTTACGAGAAATGAATTCTTGCACGAAAGAGGTGATGGCCTGATCCTGCGTAGTAGATAACAGTTATCCCGCATACTACACGGGATAACTGTAATAACTGATGTAGATCTTAATGAAATAGAAACCAAAAAATATTCACATAAAATACTTGGCTGTTCTAAAAGGGGGTAATCCCTGCCAGAGAAGATATCTTAGTAAGGTCTTCACTAAAAACAGCTTCTTTGGTGGAAGCAATAAACCTGATCCAAAAAATACCCTTTACAAATTACAAAGTACATGAAATATGTTTTCTCGTCCGATACCCTGTACAATATCTTCACTGAAGAGTCCATCGATAGAATGCAAATATAACTTCAATGATGCTGAGATATTTGCAAAACTCCGGACCGCAGGTGTCTGCGGTGGGGAACGAGCGCGCTAATGTTGTTTCCGGGGAGTGGCGCGTTCACCACCACATCATGCGGTTCCTTCGTTTCGCCTGTCTCTCAACTAATTCTATCGATCAATACCATCAGCAATCACCATTCAACGGGACTGATCTAGGGAGGCGAAACGAAGCAGCCGCATGGTGTGGTGGTGAACGCGTTACTCCCTGGAAAGGACAATAGCGCGTTCGGTCCCCACCGCAGATGTCGTCAAACAAATAACCGTTGGAATTTAGGCCTTTCGTCAGGACTCGGTCAAACATACTCATAGCATTCCGTGCTGGAAGTCGATTACTGTAGTTGATATTGTCCCCTTCATGATGAAAGATAAGGCGCCTTATCAGCGTACCTTATCAGTCCTGCCATGATAACTCTTTTGAATTCACAAACACTTTGCAAGCATATCATTTTTCACTAACAATGGGTAACGAGAGGTCGGCATGTAAGTTAGTCCACACATTCATTGAGTTGTCTCATAATATTTGATCCACTACGAAAACTGAAATTGTGTTTAATATTGGACATAGTAAAGAAAATTTCTCAAAAATATCGTTGATAACTAAAACCACTTATGGAGAACTCCTCCAGGTTGCGAGAGGATTGGCGATGGAAGAGCTGATCAAACAACTCACTTGAATTCGGTGGACGGTCAACCAGCAATAAGCGACATTTCCGCTCACTCGAAGCCTAATATTACTAACTTGAAAGGAAGTATGAGTGTAGCTAAGAACACCCGACTGACCTCAGATTCGACCCAAAATGATACTATGTCTTCTAAGTCACCTGATTTGCCCCAGCAAGAAGTAGATCTGATAAATGCAACACCAATACAAGGCAACCGAGTACCTACTGAATTTTCAACGAAAACATCTCAAAAGAACAAAAAAAAGTCGTGCGTAAATTCTAATCGTTTAAGAAGAACTGTAAAAAACCCCAGTGGAAGCGATACTCCTCAGCAAAAAAAGGAAGAACCCGGTGGAGTTAATGATGATGGGAAGACCACAAAATCCAAGGCCAGAGTGATTAAGGTTTGCAGGACCACTAAAAACGGAACTTCTAGACCGAAACTGGGCACAATCAGTGGATCAGCCACAGACGGAAGCAGAAGTCCGTTGCAGAATGCTGAAGTAACCGAAAAAGCAACTGTTTCGTCCCAGCCGAAACACGACGAGCTTTCGTTGAGTAGCATGCTTCCGGCGTTGTTCGGTAATGGTGCGCCTTCGGAACTGAGCATTAATGCATCTGGTTCTGCTGAATCACAACGCCGTCGGCGCCCAAGAATACCGATGACTGCTCCGCTCGAAATTCCAGAATTTCCGAAGAAAGCTAAAGATCCCAGAGCAGACATTAAACGATTCCGCTCTGATTACGCGAATGAATTTGCCATCGGCAGTAGACATACAGTGGAGTTTTTTAATGGATCCTTCGATGATGCTCAAAAGGAATCAAGAAATGCGATACGGCTGATGCTCGTCTTCTTTCACGATCCTTCCAGTGAGGTAAACTTTATTTGTTACTTACTGAAGAAACGGCGCGTGTGGCGCAATGGTCGGGTTCGCCCTGCAACTCGATCTCTGCGCCCATGGCCCACCAAGCCTTCCATCCCTCCGGGGTCGGCAAATTGGTACCAGACTTGTCTGGGAGAGTAGCAGCATAGGCTCGATACATCGGTAGGCCACCGGGAGTAACCGTAAAGGCCAGATATGCATTTAGTCACAAAAAAACTATACTTAATGAAGTCAAATGCATGGCGATCGCTCCGAGCTTGACCAACCTCGAGAGCTTTATCCTTTTAGCTTTAGCTTACTCGGGAAAGAAAACACTCACCAGTGGTGTTGCCAAAATCTGCTGAGTGTTTCTCGCGTGTTAATATCTACTGTAGCGTAATACTAACATAAGTTACTGAGGTTAATCTAGTTTCAAAATCTTATCTTTACGAAGTTAGCGTAGGAAGAAAAATCCCTGTGACAGGACTGTTTCCTCTTACGGAATCTAACACAATAACCATTTTCCATTAATGTGTCGTGGACACCACAGAAAGTTCAAAAAGCTTAGTCGTTTTTCAGATTTCAATGGACCTGAACTCTGTGTGATCTAATGAGTACTTTAGGGACTCGAAAAGATTTATTCACGAATCGATGAATTCCATAGAATTCGGTGAACTCATTTCACGTAATCAGCTCATCGTTTGGGGAGTAGCAAAAGATTCGGAAGAAGGAAAATATGGTATTGTTTATAAACTTGGCTAATTTTGAGACTTTCTTATTTCCCTAACGTGATGACCTAACAGGCGAAACCTCAAGATGATATCTCCACTACTCTCATTTATAACTGTTAAGCAACATGTGGGAATAATTGATATGTCAACTTCTGGAAGGAAAACGTAACGCGAAACGCTGGAGGCAAGAGGTGTTTTGCACTCTGTCCAGGACCTATCGTGTCTTCATAAGTTGGGCTTCAAACTTATATTTGGAGCATTCACTAGCAAAGCAGGCATTTGAACAAATGCCAATGAAATTGCGGACAATTCCAGTCCTTTAAGAACTTGAAAATAAAAATATAAAAATATTTGATGCAAAGGTGACTGCCAATAACACCAAGTGGGAACACCACTGAATCCTACTAGACGAAGTCCAGCATGGTCAATCGCTTCGTTGAGCGACATATGAGCTCCATGAAAGAAAAGGTGAAGAAAGCGACTAGTAAAATTCGAGTTCCAAGGTAATTGGACGACAAGGCTCGGGATCTCATTGCAAAGACATTAAACTCCAATGTTTTCCTGACAACAAAGTATTTGACGCGAATATAGAGCTCAGCAACACAGCTCTAGAGTACAATTAGTAGGTAATTACTGGAGAAAGGACAAGAAAGAGTAGGAATGAGTAAGAATAAAGGGAATGACTTTAGAAGTAAATGAACTCGCATGGCGTTTCGATGGAACGAATCGCACCACATTTTTTACCCAAGTGTCGATCGATGGGTCAAAAAGTGCAACCAGATCGGGGTGTTGTGGAAGAAGAAGCATCAGCAGTACGCTACGAAACAGGTATCATTCACAGCTAGGAGGAGATATTGCATCCTGCAAAAATGATGAAAGATGCAAAGGTCCATCATCCGCGAGAATCTTCCACTCTTTTCCATGTCGATTCGACTGCTGCTTGACGATTTCCCTTTCCGTTATGAATCTCGTTGAATTGTTTTCGTGTCGATTCTTCTGGTGTTCTTAGATAGCTGGGCTAGACTGTTCTCACATGGATTGCAGAGAGTGAACTTCTTTCAGACAGGTCTGGTACCAATCCTCGAGGCCCCGGCGGTATAGGAGGCTTGGAGAACCCGGTGCGTTATGAACCAGTACTGTGGTCGTGACGATCGGCATCACTGCCACTGTGTTATTGCCTCCCCCTCTCTGCAAACATTCTGTGTATAAAGAAACCAGAAGTAGTTACTAAAACATAGAGAAGATGTCTGTATAGTCATTTTGCATCAAAATATTTCGAGACTGTTGAACCATGTATAATTCATTGAAAGAACTGGGGGCTATTTCGGCCGGTAACGTTTTGTATCAAATCGATAGCTTCTCGAACACGAAGCAGTCGTGCGAGAGGAGCTATTTCCCTGCGCAATAAAATTTACAAAATGCGTTTGTCAGTACGAGTTTTTATTCGTCGCGCAGGAATCCCGAGGCGATTCCCTGTATACTGTGTACCCGGATGGTTCCATTCTGCGCAGCGAAAAATTGGGCATCTTGCTAATCTGTAATACATGAATCCCCAAGATAGTAGAAAAGATGGCTTTGTTTCAGTTGCTTTCATTCAACATGTGAACAAATTTCCTTCCTTGGCTCTGATGTGTCCACGGTCTGATGGACGATTCTTCACGGTAGTTTCTAAAAAATTCATTGTGTATTTGAGTGTGTTTCTGTTTGTATATGTGTATGCGTATGTGAATGTGTGTGATACGTGTGTCTTTTCGATTTTTTCGTAAAGTTTAGCATTTTTCCTAAATATTGGGACTATTTCTGCTTTTTAGGCTTGTCGAATAAGCGGTTTCACAGCAGCTAGTAATCTCGTCGACAAACTTCAGAAATCTATCGATACCTTACAAACCGAACTCAAGGAATTGAAAAAGCAAAGGCAAACTACTCATTTACTTGAATACTTAGGCGACCCGTCTTCACTAGTTGTGCAGGCCCCGGCATAATCACCATTTTTTTGAGTTTTGCTGGTTAAGCCATTGCGTTTCCTTAGAGTTTGATGGTCAGCCTAGCCAAAGTCTACCCCAGGTCGTCACCACCACAGGCAGTCGCGGCGCTTGTGGAATAGAAGGAGATTTGCCACCATGGGACTCGTTTCATACCAAGACGGTGGTGGATCCTGGCATCGGTTTACTCTTAGCCAGGCTCTTTTACGGAAAAAGCCGGACCCTTTCTCAATTGGAAGACCCTGCCGGGGGATGAATCCCTCCGCTGCATATCGAGGCCCGGCACCCAGGAACACCTACCAGCCACGATGAGGCGATAAACCGTTGGGAGGAAAGGCAAATTAAGTTGTTAAATGAAGGAAAAATTCTCCGTTTTGTTTTTAAGAGTTCTGTTCCCCTACTCTTAGATACAAAGCAGTTTTGTTGTGATCAAAACCAAACTAGCGTAGTCTCTACGTGCTTATTTCCAGCTCAATTTCAGTTATGTTTGAAAGAGAACATTCAGAGAACTTATCATGGAGAACCGGCGACTGATGCAGGAACAAGAAAGGGCATATGAGGAGAGCGCAGAACGTGATAAGCAAAAAATACTTGAGGTGAAGAAAGCTAGACAAGAAAAATTGGAAGCTGAGAAAAAGCAAAAGAAGAAACAGAATGAAATGGAACAAAGGAGACAGGTGAGCACAAACGGTTCTGTTGGATTTGGAATAAATAGATAAGCCAAAAATTCAAGTAGACTTGCTTGCCGTTCTCCTTCTTCGATACTAAGGACTTTAAAGAATCTGTTTGTTTGGTAAAGCTATACTGTTATAGCGAAAGAAATGCAAGAAGAAAAAAAGGTTTTACTTCACAAGCCGACTTCCCTTTAACTTCAGCACGAATGATCAATATACCTTTTAAGACGAGGAAAATGAAATAAATTTTATTCGGTTGATGTCTCGACGTCTTCGTCTTTCTTACAGCGGATGACCGGAGTGGACGATGCTCACAGTTCTTCGCACTCTCGATGTTGTGTCTTCGTCGTCGTATCGAGTCAGATCTTCCTCAGTGGAGCGTCGTTCGAATCTGTTTTTACACTACGTATTCAACACCGATTCTGCACGGAAAGAATACATCGTTCCTCCGTTTCTTCTCAACAGAGTTGCTCTGATATTCGTCGTCCGCCCATCAGTTACCCATTTGGTTCAGAAAAGAAGAGAAAATCCCTTTGAGGTTCCCATCTATGAGATTCAGTACTTCGTTTAAATGTAACTATGTAAATCTACTCTGCTTGCGTCCAACGATTATCTTTGAATACTGGCGCGTCATGAATGCTAATTTACAAAGCTTTTTCTCGACTGATTGAATAAGTAGTGTTGCTCTCATGGTTTTTTACCAGTTGCCAGCTGCTACGATTCATGTGAAATCGATTTAGAATAACTCCTTCCGAAATTCAGCCTCAACATACTAGTGATGTGTTACATTCAGAACTTGAGACATGTACTACTCCAATGCCAATAAACATCTAGCAACAAGTAGTACATGTCCATCCTATCGTTTACCGATGATATGTTGAAAACTAGAGCGATATTGTTATTGTTATAAAAAGAGGACACCTCGAGTTTGCGTTTCAGGTCCGTATTCATAAAAGAAGGGAAAATACGGTGACGACATTATGACAGAGTTCCCTAGGTGTAGTTCTGAGTCTCAACCTTGAAAAGAGAATACAGGAACCCATGAAAATACAAGGAATATTACCTAAGCCCTCAATTGAACTAAGTCTCTCCCTTTTTCATTGTCACGGACGCTATCTACCTATCATAAGTGGCAATGAAACGTTTGTCATTCACAATCGTCATCTTTGGACTTATAACAACGGAAAATTACAGGTGTTACTCGTAGTCTCACTAGTTATCCAGCAGAATAACCAATGATTTTTCTGACTTAGGATAAACGATAAATGGTTTCCTCTATGAAAAATGGGAAAAAAGTTTAATATGTTTTTTTCTTTAATACGCTATCATCGTTACACCAGAAAGGTAGATTATCAGAAGCACGACATGCAGGTGATCGCTAAGATGCGGGAGCAGCTGAAACTACAAGGTGAGCACCAGCCGATCGGGAACGATCTGATCAACGTGCAAGTCAGATTCCCGTCTGGAAAGAAGTTTGCGAAGAAATTTGCTCTTGACGACAATTTAGAGGTAATAACTTTTGGATGTAGAATTGAAATGGATGGAACGTGTGAAGTGAAAATATTTTAATGGGCTTCATTTTTTATTGAAGTTTTACATTGACTCATCATTTATTTGCATACACACGTTCAAGTGGATGTTAGTACGAAATTCTGCAACTGTTTCTCTATTATTAAAAACTCTAGTTTCAATAGAAATAGAAAGAAAAAATCTATGATATCACTGACCCATCCTCTCCCTATGGTAGTCGATTGGCACGTAATCGCTGACATATTGAACGAGTCCTAGTCTCAAGCTCGTAGAAGTCCTCCCCATCCACAAGGAGTGGCGACTATTTTTAAGAAGGTACCGCAGGGCATTGTCAACATTCCAGAAAGAACCACACTCAACTGCTACTTAATATACCAATAAAAATGGAAAGGAACGGATCCTTGAGCGAATTCCCACCATGACCCGGAGACTTCGTCAAATGAAACATCCAAACAACTAAACATGTTAAAGAATAGCTAGCTGTGGCCATCACCCCAACGAGACATCTTTGTATTTAAACGTACTTCTTCTTTTTGACCTCTATAGTGTTCATATGGTACGATTTTGCGATTGTCTTCAAGAGTTGGTGAACAAAATAAAAAAAACGCGGCTGAAAATAACCTGCGTAGTGACGCTGCAAGCTCATTTTTTTGAATGACGTTCCAATTTAGAGAAGTTATTCACTGCAATCCTCTGCCACGACACTTGTCCGGACTTCTTCACCGTGGCCACGGGCTTTCCACGTTCCGAAATTCATTGCGCTCCAGAATGGTCAGTACCTTTCCAGTTCTGATAAAATCAGCAGCAAAATTATCCATTTTTCTATTCGGTAAGGGTTTCTCCAAACCGTTGTAAGTTCATGGGTAGTAGGCCTTGACGTTGTATTTTCTATATTAAGCCAAAACGTCTCGAGTGGACACTACAGTGTCCAGCGCGAAGAGCAACAAACCACCTTGTGGGCACCATAATGTCCACATTGAGTTCAGTTGGTTCCAGAGTTTTTACCGGACCATGTATACTCAATTGATAACTAGTCGAAAGCAGATCAAAATAGTAAGGGTGAGGTCACGGAATCCATTCTCCATTCTCTACAGTTAGCAATTCACAAAAAATACCTTGTCAGATGACTTCACTTTGCGGCGAGAAGATAAAAAATGAGAAGCTCTCGGCTTTGATCAACCCCCTGAGGGATGGCTATGCATTCGAGTTCATTAAGCGTCGCTTGGAGGTGACTGAATGCATATCTGGCTTTACAATGACTCGTGGTGGCCTACCGCTATATCCGGCCAGTATGCTATCCTCCCAGACAAGTCTGGTACCAATTTGCCGACTCCCGTAAGGATGGAAGGCTTGGTGGGTCATAGGCACAGGGTTCGATCCCACGTGTGTGTTGCAGGGCACCTCCGACGACTGCGCCACGCGCGCCCTTTTTGCGGTGATACCTTGTAAAATACGACGCTTCCAAAAATAGACTGTATATAAGGGAAGTAAACCATCCAGAAGCCTTTATAGATGTTACTTAGTAATACGTATATAGTTGTGCAACGAAGTTGCAAATAGTGCCTAGGAATCGCCGCGCTTGAACAAACTAGTTGTCAACGATGTGATTTATCGCCTTTCACGTTGGGAAACAATTCTCAATTCTTGTTGTCACAACTTTTCACAGCTTTCTTTGAAAATAGCGCTCAAAGCCACTTATATTATCATCTAAAACATTCAGAATTTATCATTGTTCCTTCACACAGAACGACGGCTTTTGTTGGGCTGAGCGAAATCGAATTAAGAGCATACCGTTGGTATGGAAAAAACCTCATATTTTCGATCAACATCGGGTGTTCTTAGCGTTAATGTGCAAGCACTATATGGTTCAGTCGTGAGCTTCATCTGTCACATTAGTACGTAGTATTGGATTAATCGTTAATTCACTATGTTGACCCGTCCTGAAACGACTCAGAGCTCTTTTATTTCCCATTTGTTTCGTAACCCACAAACAAAAGAAGAGGTTCACTTGTTGCAACGAGTTGTTTTTGAGCGCATAGAGTGTTCTATCCTCACTGACATTTCTTACATACAACCTACAATGACAGTGAACAATCGGAAAACAACAGTAACTTCAAAATTGTTGCGTCACAAAATCCTCAACCGAGAGTAGGTGCAGGTAGTAGCAACAGATCCCGTATGCAACTAGAAAACTTTGAGTGACTACGTGGAAGAAGAGTTGTATGCCTAAACTAAGAAAACGAAAGATTCCTAGGGACTATTGAAAGAGAAGACAAATGCTCACGAGCTCCCTTACAACAGCATGCTACATTGTCCTGCTCTCCTTCACGTTCTTCCCATCCATAACTAGCAAGTTGATTGGATTTGACTCTCAACTCTAGAAAGTCCGATCGTTGAAACGGAAGACTACCATGAAGACCGAAAAAGCCGTGATAAAGGATTAATAAAGAAGTCAAAAAGCCGGCTAATGAAGTAAAACGGAATACTTGCTACAAAGTCGGCAAATTCTGCCTTCAACTCAGAACATGCTTTCTACTCAGCAATGTCTCCAGAAACGTCATCACCACTAACCAGCCAGAGCTCATCGAAGGCTCAGACGAGTTCAGTTTCGGCCATACTTGGATTCTATTAGAATTAAACCGCTGACGAACTCATAATGACAAACGAGTATCTCAGGATTTCAAAAACATGTGATACATCATTATCAATGCACGGAACTCATAGGCAGCATAAACGGGATCGTTTTCAGTGAGGTTCTATGAATAGTGTTTAAAAAAAGTTCCAAAGGCAACTACTGCTCATTTTTTGCGTTTACACCATGTAAACAAAAAACATTGTAAATACCGGATTGAACCACTGCAGCTAGCGCGGGGCACGAATGCGCCGAAACGTTACCCACAATAATCATCTCTTATTAAATTTATACAAGCTCATGAATAGAAAAGAAAAAAGCCGATTACTCATACAAAAAGTTAAATGCAAGTTGGTAGTTGAAAAATATTATTGTTTACTTTGTACCAATGATAACAACAATGCTATATCTGTGCTTGAGATTACAAACCAACCACTATTTGAAAGTAATTGTATGTAACACAAAGACGGAAATCTAATTGGATACTTAGCCTTATGTATGCATTAACATTCGTCAGCTTTATATGTTCAAATTAGGTAGTTTACCGTACAAGAACAACGCTCAATGGTTGCGATGTTTCTGCTCGATTCACTACTGTGGGCGCTAAATGACGGTTTAAAAAATGAAACTGTTGAAAACATCACAGCTTAAGCATAACAATGTTAAAAATGCCACGACAACGCTTTAAGTAGAAGCAGAATAAAAATTGAAATAAGGAAACCACTTACCACCGGAGCTAGCTGAGAGACAGGCGAAACGAAGGACCCGCATGGTATGGTGGTGAACGGCTTAGCCAGTCACCTGCGGTCTGGAGTTTTGTAAATATCTCAGCACCATTGCGGTCAAACCACTTACGTTTTTGCTCTGAGGCGTGATTGGATCTACAGCAGATGAGTTAGCCGATACTTCACCAGAAATAAAAAAAAGGAACACTTAGACACACATATGTGAAAAACAAGTAGCAAATGGTAACCGCAACATATGACGACTTACAACGTAGAGTAAACACATGGATACAAGGAAGAATAGCAATAAAATAAATAGTAGGTGTAAAAAATTAAACAACCAGTTCCTATAAGTGTGTTACGTGCTTAACCCGCATGTTCCTAGTCGATGAAAAAGGGATCGAGCATTGTAGAAAAAAGAGCACCGTATATTAATTTACGGTTCGAGAACTCCATAGTACATTACATATGACGTACAGTGTCCAATTTTCAATCAGTAACCCATATCCAAGTACGTGTGTGTGGCGCAGTGGTTGGGGACGCCACTGCGACACACATGTGGAATCGATCCCTGCACCCATGGTCCGCCAAGCCTTCCATCCCCTCTGGGGTCTGTAAATTGGTACCAGACATGTCTGGTAGGGTAGCAGCACTGGCTCGATACATCGGTAGGCCACCGCGAGTCATTGTAAAAGCCAGATATGCATTCATTCACCTCCAGCGATACTTAATGAAGTCGAATGCATGGTGCGTCCCTCAGGGATTGTGATCAACGCCGAGAGCTTTATCCTTTTCATACTTTTTTAACCCATATCCATACCATTTGGCAGTAATACGATGACACGCTGATTGCGTATGGAGTGCATAAATGTCGTGGTAAGAAAGAAATAACGAAATAAACTCAATTTTGCCAACAAAACTACATGCTGAAAGCAGTGCGGTCGCAGAAATTTTAAGGTCAGGACACCGAAGTCACTTAATTTGAAGAAAACATATGGCTCGTCAACAAAAAATTTAAAATGATGGCAGGCGGTATTGATTGGCATCGCGATAGGAGGTAGACGAGTTTAGCTGCTTTGTGCAGCAGACGGAAAGTTGCTTATATGGGATAGGACCTGCAATGGAAATGCTGTGGCGGGGTGCCGTGGGTTAATCAAAGTTAAGGGTCTGACTGTGTTCCTTTCTTTCATCGCCATTGGAAACATCAACGTCTGCTTATTCCTCTTATTGTGTTTCACGTATTGACACAAATAAGTTGGTTTATTAAGGTTGTCGGTGTCAGAATTTAAACTGATGAAGCGATGATTTGCAGGTATCATTCTCTCCTATCTGCTCAACTGGTCGCAGACGGGCTGGCACCAAGTCCGTTCCGACCGGCTTCGTCGTTCCGTGCAGTTGGCCTTGTCAAAGCTGTCGGAGTTTTCGTGAACAATCACTGCCCATATTCTGACCATCACTGATAAATATTATATTTACATAATGAAGAGTCTCGTTAACAACATGCAGAATGAGATCTGGATATTTGTTACCGTCTGGTTAACGACTGATCACTGGTCTCTACTAGTAAAAAAGACGTCGTTGAGTGTACTTCGCCTCGCCAAACAGAAAAGTAAACAAACTTTTTGTAGAATGAGTTGAGTTTACAAATCAGTGCCTGAGGAAAACGTAATGCATTCGACTTTATTTGTAACACCACGATGGTGTTGTGGTGTATATTTCCCCCATACAGTGACATCTGATGGCTGATGTATTGAATCAGTGCTTCTTCTTTCAAATTCTTCTCCTGAAAAACTTCAGTTCCAATTTATCAACACTGGAGAGAGAGGGGTTCAGCCAGTCCGTAATATGGGGGGTCGAACTGACGACCCTGTTTGTATTGCACAGAACAACACGAAACATAGCTCAATGCGTACGATGGGATTTTTCAAACGAATAAAACAAGGTAACATTTCTTTTCAGATTTATTCCCTCGTGAGCAGCGCCATGATAGATTTCTACCGTGTTTATTTTTTTACAATTGGATCGATTTATTCAGTTTGACCGATGATATGTTACTTCCCAATTTTTCTACTACTTTGACAAGTCGCTGATTGTGTGAAGGAGTCATCTAAGAATAGGAATCAAGTGCAAGAAAATGTCGAGCTAGAGTCACCGATTCTTCTTCGGCCCATTCAAGTTTTTTAGTATTCAAATATGAAACCATTGAATGATTTCTGCATCATTCAAGCACTTATCCATCTACTGTAATAAAATCCTCCTCAAATATCTGCAGCGGCCTCAATGGGTTTACTCATGCCACTCCCTTTACGATATTATACAGTATCCTATTGCACTTACTGCATTTTCAACACATCGTGCACATCCATTTTGTCAGTTTAAGTGGATATCAGGGGCTCAATAGCACATCACTAGAAGATGCTGTCGCCTTATTTGCACTCATAACAAATTGATCAATGGGCATTACAATGGATCAGTTACGGTTAGCTTTTGACAGTTTTTTGAGTGCTTAGAAGATTCAAGGGCCCTTGACTTAAGTCCAATACATTTTTTCCATAACACAAAGGAAACTAAGTAACTATGCAATCAACTAACAAATCAAGTAGAATAAGCAACTCCAAGAAATTTATGAGACGAAGGAGGACTTTGTCACTTGAGGCTTTTTTGGACTTAGCTGGCATTTTCATTTGTCTTGAGTACCTTTCTTAAAGAAATGACCCTCTGCAGGTCGGAAAAAGTAGGTAGGACCTTTTAAATCTATTCTTGGTCCGCATATCCTTCTATCCTCTGGATGGAACTCAATTATTCCGTGCGTGCGGTGCTATTGATGTATTGTCTATGTCTGCTATTCAACCAACAGTCAAAGTGACAAGGAGAATGACGCCAAACAACAAACTTGCCTCCGGAAAGAAGACGGAAAAGGATTTGAGAGTGTTTTTGACACACTCTTACTTTCCAGACCAACCTAATGGATTTTGCTATTGGCAAATTACAAATTTTAAACTTAAATTCCAAAAAAATATTTTCCGGGTTTCTGTGTTCTCCAAACAGCTAGAAAGTCGTAATTAACACTGAAGACGAGTGACACCTACAGCTGTCATAACGGCCTTGAGTGAGCAGCCGGTAAAATAGCTATAGGTATCATTTCCTCTCCGGCGGTTTATATCAACATGCAGAACAATTTTTCTATATTTTTTATTATCATTCGATAGCTTCTAGAATACAGGTATTGTGTTTGGCGTTTTTCAGGAAGAGGTCTATTCTGCGCCTATACATTACACAAAGTCCTTTTCCAGACGAGTCACTAACCAGAAATTTGGGTGCTAGTCAACTAGTTCAGTTTTGATTCCTATAGTGAACAATAGCGGCGCATGTGGCGCAGTGGTCTGGGGGCGCTCTGCAACACATACGTGGAATCGATCCCCGTACCCATGGCCCACCAAGCCTTCCATCCCTCCGGGGTCGGTAAATTGATACCAGACTTGTCTAGGAGGATAGCAGCATTGGCTCGATACATTGATAGACCACAGCGTGTCATTGTAAGGGCCAGGTATGCATTTAATCACCTCCAAACGATGCTTAATGAAGTCGAGTGCATGGCGCATCCCTCAGGAATTGGTCAACGCAAGAGCTTTATCCTTTATCCTTTATAGTGGACGACAGTTAT
Source organism: Angiostrongylus vasorum (assembly GCA_018806985.1). NCBI lineage: Eukaryota > Metazoa > Nematoda > Chromadorea > Rhabditida > Metastrongylidae > Angiostrongylus > Angiostrongylus vasorum. Next base: position 308,370 of record JADANN010000116.1, on the reverse strand, counting down.
CGCGTAGTGTGTGGGCACAAAATCCACTGAAATAGAGACCGATAAGTTGCATTTCAAGTGCTGATGGCAGTGTTCGTATAGTGGACCATAGTAACATATTGAATAGTACAATGAATATCATTCAAACCCAGAGAACGGGAGACAAGGTCTCTTCTATACTCTTGTCATGTTCATAACCCACAATTCCTCTAGTTATCGAAAACTACTTGTACTTCGAAAAAAAAAGAAACCCAGCAACTCCATAAAGGTTGAAAATTACGCGTCTTCTAGTCCCCAACAAACCCGAGAACAGGAGTTGTCGTGAAAGAGTTAAGAAAACGCAATTCAAATCCTCAGTATGGTTCATATTTAAACTCAGCTTCGCGTTTTCCGCACTTTCTTTGCACGTTTGATAACGAGCGAATATGATCAATCATGAGCTACCAAGCATGATTTTGCATATTAACAATGAGAGACGGACGTGAGTAAATTTCTACTCACAGGGTGCGAAGTTAACTGCCGCTTTCAGCTTCACACTAGCATATCTTACCTCGGAGTGAAATTTATTACAACAAAAAGTACAAGACTCGGAAAATTTCTGCCTATGGGTAAGTTTTCTTTCCATATTGCGATTCATTTATGACTTTCTTAAGCTTACTTAAGGTATTTTTGTGCACTTTTTAAGTCGTCCCTTATTTCAAAAAATGAAACCAATTCAACCAGCGCTATTTCGTTCATTAGAATACGATGATGCCCCACAAATGCGTCTTCAAGGTATGTGCCCATCGGAATTTCGTTTGATGTCCAGTAAACCTAAATCTATGCGTCGTTTTCTGTCGATCCTGGAAACCGTTAAATCTCTGTTTTATTTCTCTTATCAACTGTGAAAACTGAATGACGGCCATAAAAAAGTAATGCTTGCTAAGCATACAAGATGTTTTTAGACGTCTCGGGCACTCTAACTGCCAAAAAATTTGCCAACAGTTTGCGAAAAACCACCATGGAGCCTTACGTGTTCAACAAGTCTGAAGCAGGAAATCTCATGAATTTAGTGTGTTTTAAGAATTCTATAACACTTCCGATCATAACTGATTTTTCTTTTTTCTTTGCTTGTTTTTTCAATTAATTGTTCATCAACGATTTCCGTTCTACCCGCCCAAGTTCAACGCTGACGTTTTCGCTTTGGTGCAAAGTTGATCATTCGTCCGAAAGAGAAAAAAAAGTGATTAAAGGTCTACTTTTTGTAGACTTCTTGATAGCGACACCATTACTCGTTCCATTACTTAACAGTAAAGAATTAAGTGGTAACATGAGAAATGTCCGATTTTAAATGGAAGCTTCAAATAACCATAACTTCTTTCATACTCATTTTACTATTCGTGCTAAACACTATTAGCATCAGAACATTTTTTTCACAAGAGGTATGTTTATTTATTTTAACTGCATAAAATTATGGAGGTCTGGAAGCGACGAATTCGTTGAAGGCGTTTTTGCGTCATCGTCGTTAGTGAAGCATTTCTCAGCTAGGAAGTTGAGAAGATGCTCGAAGAAGTAAAAGTCGGTAGACGAGATTCTGATGAATGTGGCGGATGAGGCAAAGTTTCGTAGCCCAACTCGTTCAACTTCTGCAGCGCTGGTTCCGCAACGTGAGGCCGGACGTTGTCGTGGAGAAGGATTGGTCCTTTTTGTTGACTAATTCCGGTTTTAATTATTGTAGTTTACGGTACATTTCGTCGATTTCTTGGCAATGTCTCTCCGTCGTTAACGTTTCGCACGGATTCAAAAGGCTGTGACGAATCAGCTCGGTTGCTGACTACCAAACAACCACCATAACCTTTTTTTTGTGCAATTTTGACCTTGGGAAGTGCTGTGGAGCCTGGTCGCAATCATTGAGTCGAACGTCGCCGGTTGTCGTACATAATCCACTTCTCGTCCCACGTTACAGTTCTGTCAAGAAAAGGGCCGTTTTTTGCTACGCAGAATAAGAACAGACGACACATCAAAAACAGTGATTAATTTGATTATTGTTTAATTCGTGCGGTACCCATTTGTCGAGTTTTTTTGTCTTTCCGATGCCATTCAAGTGAGTGGAAATTGTTTCCCTGTTCATTCCAAGCTTTTCTGCAAGCTCTCGAACAGCTGTTTCTGTGTGTGCTTCCGGCTCCCGCTAGTGCCTTCAATTCCTAGTCGTCAAGTTCACTGGGGCGTCCGCGGCCATCTTTAACTTTCGAGGAAATCACTAGGTCGGAATTTCCGAAGCCACGTTCGCACTGTTGATTCACCAACACTACTTTCACGCCAAACGTGATGATATTCTGAGCTCCTGCCGCAGCAATATGTACACTCTTCCACCCGTACAAAAAGGTCACGAATACCGTTGATTCATACGAAAGTTAAAACCTGTAAAAAATGTTAAGATAACAAATTTTCAGAAAACCAGTGCTAGACCTAAAAGGAACAAATTTATGCTTGAAAAAATATACATTAACATATAAAAAAGAACAAAATTTTTTTGCAAAGAAATTACGTGGGATATTAAAACAATAAAATCAAACACTTCGCATTTACCAACCTAATATTTGCGCGCAATTCGTTCCACTTCATAAGCCATCGTTAGAAGCGATTGAATGCATATGTGGCCCATGTAAGAAGTTGACGTAGCTTATCGATGCATCACAACAGTGCTGGTATCTTCCCTGAGATTTTTGGTACAAATCTGCCGACCCTGGAGAGATGGATAGCCTGATGAGTGCTGACGAGGGACTAGAAGCAACGACCACATGTGTGCTGCAGGGCACTTCCGACCAATGCGCAAGCCTCAACTCCACTGCGATTGAACTGCTTGAAATTTCCCAGTGCTTCAAAGTCATTCTTATATTTGTATAGGGACAGAGCTTCCTTGGTCTGGTTCGTGTGTAGGTCCGCCTGCGTTATAAGGTCTACTTTTTCCTCCCTGACATAAAGAATAGTGGCGGAGAAGATTTTCTCATGGAATCCCAAGAATATTAAAGCGTACCCACTTTTCTTTCATTATGAGAAAAGAACTCTACTGCCATGGCAGTGGGTTTTTTCTAAAACAGCAGAAACTTCCTAAGAAAAGTCAACGAACCGATCCATCCAGGAAGCCGAAAAGTTAATAATGTTATACTGACAATGTTTACCATAGTAGACGGCTACGACGGTTCTGTAGTGAAAACTGTGAACGTGAACTTAGCAACATCGCTTAGTACATATGCACTTTCCCTAACGTTGTTACACTAATACTGCAAAAGTGAAGTGCATAGAGTTCTTAACTGAATGCATGACATGCTTCCAGCCGATCAGGATCGTGGTGAATAGAAGAGCTCAAGTTGATTTCAAGTGTATGCGACATGTACCGCAGATGCGCTGGTTTCTCCACCACAAAAGTATATTCACCTTGTCCAGAGACATTCGTCTACTTCAGCACAAAAAAATCAGCGGTGAAATAACATTCGCCGAGAATGGTCCAAGTTACATGATCTATCCATAAAAAAACACTGACGTCTTCTAATGCCATAAAGCCTCGTTCGATTCTGCTAAAATTCTTGCCATATAAGAACTTCATCCTCCAGGTGTCTAAAATGCATTGTTCGTATCCATATCACTTGCGATAGTGATATTCGTTGAACAAGTGTGGGACGAAAGTCGACATTTAACCTTGGATAGAATAAATCCATAGCTGAAATAGAAATGGACAATAAGGAATGTTTGGATATGGTAGAACGTCTCGTTTAGCAGATCTTCGGCATGAAATCGCCCTTCCAACAACGTAAGTACTTTGTTTAAGAAATTTTAGTCCAAACTAACTGCAAGACAAGCAGCAGATTTCAAGAAGAGAATCTTAGTGACGAGGGTTGTATGACTATGTTGGAGTTCTGTACGTTCGTGAGAGTATTTTGCAGAATAATCTTCAAAGCGATGCACTACAGGAATACTTTCAGGGCTAAATAGACCGCTTAATCTAAGCAGAAGAATTGTGGAAAAGTGTGCATTACAACTCAGTAATAAAACCCGTAGGGCCATTCCAAATTTACGCGTGCTTTTTTGCGAACACTAGGATCGATATTCATCACTTGCGAAAGATTTACAACCTTTCATAAACTGGGTTTCTTTCAGAATGTTTCATTTATTAAATATCAGTTCAATTCCATCTGTCCCGATTTTTATATTTAATGTACTGCTAAATGGCAATGATGACGTCATAAACGTAGTAGAAAGTTGCTTCGTTGAGAGATGGTTAAACTGTAAGCCCACTAAGCAACCTACCCGAAATCGAATACTTATTTCTTTACATATAGTAAATTTTTGAAGCTATCGATGTGTCACTTCAGTCTTTCTAAGTCTGGTACTAGTTTGCTAACCACATGAGAATGAATGGGGTGGATATCCTATGGTCCGAGACCGAACCACTATGTTTCTTGAAGGACAGCTCTAACCACTACGCTACAAACACTTCATGTTTACTTGAACTTTAACAAATGAAAAGGTAGTTTATTAACAAATGTGGTAATTGAGAGAGTTATTATTAAAGAAGCCGCTAAAGTTATTTTCCAAAAGGCCTTGTTAAATAGCCCATTTTTGCTCCGGCTGGTTCAAGGCCGCCGTAAAATGAGGCGCCAAGAGAATAGATTGGTTCATTTCCTTCAGAAGAGTCGGGTAACACATGCAGGTAAGAACCCATTCCCCTGAAAAGTTCTTATATTTCAAGTGTTTATCTTACTGACTATGATCATCATTTAGCCTCATTTCAACTCGAAATTTCAATGCTAATAGTGACGCTCGATTTTTCTCTCTCAGGCAAAAAATGTGGCTAAAGGCTGTTATAAGTGCAACTGTGACAAGCTACGGAACTCCAGGTTTTTGAAGAACATACGGGCGTAAAACCCTCAAATTTCCTGCCCAGAAAGTAAAAGAATTCACCTGCTTGTTGCCATTTGCCGACATGTCGACTATCGAGTAGTACGGCCTAAGCATGCCGAGTAGCTCCGAATCCCCACCACCAACCAAGCCACCCACCTGGAATTCAAACTGTTATACAAGAAATTTCTAACGTTCTCAGTACGAGCACAACTATTTCGTAATGATTTCCGTTTACAGACAGGCAGGCAACACGCCATTCTGCAGTTCGGCGTTATTTAAACCATTTTGTCCGATATCATATTTTGCACAAATATTTTGCGAACCTGGCGTCTGCATGAATCTGTAAATTTAGGGTACTTAACGACAGCTGAAATCAAACGGCGAAGGCAAAATTGCGTAATCTGCACGTATTAGTTTTTTGTGGAATGTTTAGTTAAAAGGAGTGAATAATTTTCAGCTCCACTTAAATTTGTTCAAGTAACTTAGCCTGTTATTAATTTGAAGAGATATTTTAGTAGTTAGTAGTGGAATGTGGCTTAGTGGTTAGTAGTGAAGGATGCCATGCAATACAGCTATTGTCTCCGGTTCGAACTCTCACGGTGGTCAACCAAAACTCCCATCTCTTCGGCGTCGAAAAACTAGTACCAAGCTTATATGGGAAAAGCTTCCTCTGATTGATAATAGCTGGAGTCTACCAATGATGACCTCGGAAAGATTTGATATTAGTGCCCAAACGTTCCATGGAGCACTAGGCGGTTTCATAGATGGGACGAAAAATTCTCAAGTAGTAGCTGAACACCGACGATAATCGTAAAACCTCTGTAAAAGATGGATGTGTGGCAGTAAACCGAATGAACGAACTGCTAAGATCCGTAGAATACTTGATGTTGGTTCATATGAATGATTTCCTTAGATTATTCAACAGTACCTAATGAATGTGTGAATATTCCAAGTTTTACAAAAAGGGAAGCATTATTGCACATTTTACTAATCAATAACGAAGCCATCATTCTTCCGCTAACACAAGTGCAGAACGAACTCTGAGACTTCGCGGGCCACATAAATAAGGCTAGCCGTTAATGCACTATGTAAATATCTATATTTTCAAAGCACCTATTCCTTCATGACTGCTTGATCCCGACTGTGAATATGATCCCCAATCGCGCATTCCCAAGACTTCCCAACTGAGTAGCGGTGCGGTCAAAGCGAATCAGAATGCTCTGTGTTTGTTCAGAAGATGCTCGACAAAACGGCTGCATCCCACTAGTGGAAAAAGAGTGACCGAACGCAGCTCGACTACTCAAACAAAAGTGCCGATGTTAGCCCGGATATCGTCGATTATGCCCCTCCGCTTACTTCCACTCTACACCAACACTTTCGGCTTCTTACAAGGTCAGCTCCTAGGAGATCGTTGAATATGTTCAGAAAAAAAGGGAGCGTAGAGGTTTGTGTGAGCTGAATGAAACACATTTTGCAGAAGAGAAAATCGTCATAGTTTGAATGGTTCCTAAAAAATAGAAGACATCAAACTTTAGGAAAAGCTACTAATTTGATGGATTTTTGAAGAAAGATATGACAACCAGATGCGGCGTTGTGAACAAACGCCTACTAAAAAAATTGCCGAGCAAATATTTTAGCAAGTTTTTTAGAGGGAACGAACGTCCTTACAATAGGACGCAGAACAAGATATTTCACAGGATGTAGGAAACAGATCACTAATTTAATGTTTAATATAGAGGCTTCAGGAGAGCGTGTGACGCAGTGTCGGAGGCGCCCTGTGACACACACGTGGAATCGATCCCCGCACCCATGGCCCACCAAGCCTTCCATCCCTCCGGGCTCGGCAAATTGGTACCAGACTTGCATGGGAGGATAGCAGCAGTGGCTCGATACATCGGTAGGCCATCTCATTGTAAAGGCCAGATATGCATTGAATCACCTGCAAACGATGCTTAATGAGGTCGAATGCATGGCGCAGCTCTCAGGGGATTGATTAACGCCGAAAGCTTCATCCTTCATCCTTTATAAAGACGTCTTTTATTCGGTGTCGGTAAAGTGTTGACCACATTTAAAGAGCCAGGTGCAGATTCTGATTTCTTAAAAAGAAAGTGAGTGCACTAGTTCTAACCTCGTCCAAATCCTTCACGCCTTGTTCACTGTAGCCGTAGTTGTTATCCTTCGAAACATCCACTTCATCGCGTTGATCTGAATTTGTACGCCATTCACATCGGTTAACTTCTACTCATTTATTAAAAGTGCGATCTACGCCTTCTAAATTGGCGTAATCTTTTAGGACTGCAGATTCTTCGATACTTCGTAAAAGAATTAGTGAAGAAGCATTAACGAAGTATTTCCAGGATATTTCAGAAGAAGGGCAAGGACCGTTGCAAGAGTTCAAACAGCTTAGTGAACTGGTTTCTTTTGACAGACTCAATTTTTTATGGTCCTAATAGCCCTTTTTCGGCTGTGAAGATCTCTGCCATCTCAAATTTTCGCTGAAAAAATTAGGTAGTTGGTAAATTGCTTAGCTCAAAAGCACTGTTTGCAAGAAACAGTAAAAATCATTGGATTCATTGTGTACATCCTAATTATCGCGCCGATACAATGTTTTAGTGTGATATTTTGCAGAACAATCCGTTCCATCCTATTTCAAGCGACTCTTGACCCGTTGCATTCGGTTATTTTACACCATAACCCATCTTCCCCCTTTCAAATACATAAAAAAGGCACGGACTACAAAGGATAGGAAAAAAACAAACACTGGACTCGAATGATTTTGTTTACTACGGGCGCCACCGCAGTCAACATCAACCCTGCGTGGGAAAATTCTCTGTTTCATTACAATCTATGACCTCGTCGCCTTTCGGTTATACCAGTGTCGAAACTAGAGGTCTCTGCGTGTACTTTTGCGCCCACAAGGTGGAGCTGCTATGTGCTCTGGTGGAGCATCCAGACTGGACAATGCGCTCATTGGGAGAAGGACCACGCTATCAAAATAACATCGTTGCGGAGAACCTAAACGCGTTCTACTACGGTAAAATGGTAGGCTGGTTTACTCCACACCAGCTGATGTCGTCAGTAGAGCTGACTGAACGCCATTTCGTCATTCGTAGCGACCTAGCCTGGATAGGAACGAGTTTCTAAAAGACATGATGGCGGCAATCAACAGCTAACTGCTCTACCATGCCTAGACGACCACACGTTAATTGGCTTGAATGAGGGAATGAATGAGGGTCACCTTTCGCTGAAATCGAACCCACGTGACTGCAAGGTTGTTCCGTTCTGATAATCGGACGAAAGCGACATATTGTTCTGCGAAGGACACGCGTCGGATTATGGATAGATAGGCGTGAAAGTCCACGCGCCTCATCTTCATCCTGTTGGGTGCCAGACTTCGAGCGAAGTAGGTGGACAAGCACATGTCTAACTCCGTATCAAATTTTATAAAACATGGCTTCGTCAGTGTGCTAGCGGTTCAGCTTGAAAACTATCGCAAATCCCACCAACAGCCAAACCTTGCGCTGCTCGATTTTCATTGTTTTTCTCGAAATCTGTAAAAATCCTCTTGCGAAAATCGTGTAGCCAACATCGCCGACGTCATATTGGGTCTCGAGCAATTACCACAGTTGTTGAAGAAAAGCGCGCAACCTTAGCGTGACAATTGGATAAGCACTACTGGGCAACTAAAATAAGTTTCAAGAACAGAAAACAAGTGGAAATGGTACATTATTTCTCGTAAACACAAAGGTGCTTCAAACCATTGTTACAAGAAACACCATGGTTACAAATATGTAATAATCATTTTAGAAATAGCGAAGTTGTTGGTTGAAACTTTCGAGTTTGAGAGTTTCGAGAATCAAGTTCGAGAAACGTTCGTCGATTCAGATAAAGTCTGACTTATTGGTTATCTGCTCATTCTTGTGCGACGAGTAAGTTCCATAGCACGCTTTACTTTCAGATGTTGTATAAAAAAAAGCTCTCGTCGTTGATCAATGCCTGAGGGATGCGCCATGTACTCGACTTCACTAGGCATCGTTTGGAGGTGATTGAATGCATATCTGGCCTTTACAATGACTCGCGGTGGCCTACCGATGTATCGAGCCAGTGCTTCTATCCTCCCAGACAAGTCTGGTACCAATTTGTCGACCTGGGAGGGATGGAAGGCTTGGTGGGCCATGAACGCGGGTACCGATTCCACATGTTTGCTGCAGGTCACCTCTGAGCACTGCGCCACACATGCACTGACATGTTACATAAACTTACAAATTTCGTATTACGAACGAGTTAAAGACCCCAATAATGTTTAAAGAGGGAAAAATGAATAGAAAGATAAAGCATTCGGCGTTGTCCAATATCTGACTGATCTGCTCTGCATTCGGCTTCATCAGGCACCGAAAAAGGTGGTCCATGTCTGGCAGGAATCAATACTCGTGGTGGCTTGCCGATATATCAAGTTAGTACTTTTATCCTCTCATACAAGTCTAGTAACAATTTGCCTTGCCGAGTACAGAGGGATGGAAGGCTTGATGAGCCCGGAAGACGGAATCCACCCGAAGATCACGTGTTTAGTGCAGAGTATCTCTAACAACTACGCTACAAAAGCGCTATTTAATGAATGGTGTTCTAGTTAACTCCACTTTATTACAACAATAAAATGGACCATACGGGCCGGAAAGGCTCCAAAAACCTTCGAAGATGTTGTGGTAAGAACTTTTACCTTCGATGATCTTCTTGTAGTTGCGTGGTACAAAACGGTCCATCCATTGTGAATCGACCATTTTCATGAGATCGCATCGACCTCGATTAACTGCCGCAACAACAAAATTCACAAAATATCTGTACGAAATTTAAAACACTCACCTTGAAGTACAGCAAAAAGTGCTATGAGCATTGTGTACATCACTCTTTCCACCTAAAGGAGGTCCAAGATAATAAGATGTTGAAGGAGAATGGAAAAAAAAGTGTCAACGAAAAGTACTCGGCGACAAAGTGACCGTTGCTAAGGTTGTGACTATGGTGTGTTCTGAACGAAATGATTGAAATCCGCGTGAGAATGACCTCGTTTGAAGCGAACGTGATCAATGATGATGAATTGTTACACATTCGATTAGAAAAAGCATTATGAAGAGAAAACAACGACATTTTTAAGAAAATAGGTAAGCATCTTATGTATTCCATAAGAGGATAAAAAAAAGCTCTATGAAGGATGAAGCTCTCGGCGTTGATCAATACCTGAGGGAGCGCCATGCATTCGACTTCATTTAGCATAGTTGGAGGTGATTGAATGAATATCTGGCTTTATATGCATGACTCCCGGTGGCCTACCGGCGTTTTGAGTCAGTGCTGCTATCTTCCCAGACAGGTCTGGTACCAATTTCCCGACCCCGGAGGAATTGAGGCGGGGATCGATTTCACGTGTTTGTTGCATGACGCCTCCGACCACTACGTCACAAGTGCTCTTTTCAATAAACAGCAAAATAGAAACCATTATGATGTAGAAAAGGACATTTTAGAAAGTGCAAAATACTCTCCATTTCTTGATCAGTGGTGGACAGATCTGTTTTATGAATAAAAATATAATTTAAAAATGATGACGTTGTAAAAAAAGACCGCTTAGTTTAAAGGTATGGTTTTGGTCTCCAGTTGAACGGAATCATCAAGTGGATGTTGAAGGGTCGATGAAAATTGAGGAACAAAGCGGAAAGAAAGTGGCGTCGAAATTTCCGTTTCAGCCGGCATACAAATTGCGGTCTTTGAACGGATGAGATGATATAGGATTCGTCGAACCTCTGGAGCACCTCCTAGATTCTAGCCAGACCTAGTTTCTCATTTGTCCTTGGAAAGAGCATTTCGTTACTACGCGTAAGTACTTGTTAGGAGAGATTGGAGATAACAGATAAAAATTTGTCAGTTGTCCCATAAGTTATAAGCGATGAATTTCTAACCAAAAAATGGAAGAAAACGGAAGTAATATGTAAAGAAAGGGATAGAGGCCAAAGCATTCGAAGTCTATCAATTCTTGAAAGGTGCTTCTTGCACTCGATTTCACCAATCATCGTTAGAGGTGATGGAATGTATATCTGGCCTTAACAATGACTTGCACTGCCTACCAATGTCAAGTCGGACTAATTGCTTTCTTAGATAAAGTCTGGCATAAATTCCCTGATAGTGGGGGGATCGGACTCTCAAATAATCCGTGTTTTGAGATGGAACCAGCTACCACGCGTGTATTACATTGAATACCTACTCATTACGCCACAATCGTCGATAATAATAATAAATTGACAAATGAACAATAGCAATGGTTTTTCTTAAACATTATTCTGTTCTGTGGTAGCCGGGCTGGGTTACCACTTGAGTTGCAAACAGTGGACTTTTCGCAAACAAATCTGTTACATATCACCCGATTTGGAAGTATGTGACCTTGGTGACCCAGGAGCGGAGTCGAACCAACACCGTGCTCGTGATAATCAACGTCACTACTGCTGCGCTAAGCAAACCATTGCACCAACTGTGCAAATATTGGGAAAAAAGTCTATCGGTACTAAATCTTTTCCGGGCAGAACTTTGCACACCACTTCAGTTTTCTTCTGTGATCGATCAAGGTAAATCAAACCCACTGGAAAACTAACTAGACTGCTTGGTTGTCTTTCTATGCGGCGCAATTGGGTGAGCAACGCAAAATAATCGATTAAAATCTATAAGATTTGCCCAAGTTAGCAGACGTTTCGAACTGCAAAAAATCTTTCTAACTGGTTTTATTAGTCTTACAATGTGGTTACAATAGAAAGGTCAGCTGAACGACGTGGTGAAATCAACTTTGACAAGGCCTGGTGGTCCAGCCTAACTCCTTGATTTTACTGTAAATGCTCGAAGATAGGACGAATACAGTGACGAGATTCATCGATGCAGCACACTCGTAAGAGGTGCTCTGTAATCGTTACACACAGTCCTGTCACAGTGGCACAATCCGCACACCTGAGCAAACGAAGTTCTTCATTTCTTAAAAGTCAGCAAATTTATACCAGTGTCAGATTTCTGTTAGAGGATAAATTCATCAACCTGATATACGGTGTGTCAGTGTATAAGCTGAATCATTCAATCATCTCTACGATGCACGAATGGAGTCGAATGTACGGCGCCTGCTGAACCACTGAATACTTTATGTTTTTACAAGAAGTAGAAGGACCACACGAAAGATAGAACGTGGTCAATTCTACCTCCATCAGTTCTCCTTCTATCCTTATTCTATCTATATCTTCTTCTATTTATTTCATTTTTACAAGAAATCCTGGAGTATTCACCAACGGTTGAGCATGTTATCGTCACAATTTCTTCACCACTGACTGGTCTTGGTGGCGTGATAATCGTAGAATTACGGAAATGATTTAAAAAAGAACAGTGACTGTCAAGAAAAGCAGAACGAGGGAATTGTATAAAATTATATATAAACTTAATTATTAATAACTGTTATTTGTTAATTGATAGGCTAATTAATTAATCAATTAATATTAAATTAAATTAACTGTAAATTACATATATATATATATATATATATATATATATATAATTATTATATTATGCCATAGATCAGTTAATGAACAAATCAATTGTAAACAATAAGATAGCCATGCTATATATGAAATTATATTATAGAAAATGTATTCGCACGGTTAGGTGTCGTGTTAGTATCGAGCCGACAATGACAATGAGCGTTTGCCTTCGGCATGACGGATAGTACTGGAGCGGATTTCCGGAAGAGAGCGCGTTTTGCTTGCGGGAGACGAACAGCTTTCATACGTCATTGTTGTATTGTTAGTTCAAACTCTGTCATCCGCAACTAAGTAATGAGGGATGAAAGCCTTACCGCCTGCTGGCTCTGACCGTTGTGTACTGTGGTAATGCCAAGCAGTGCGTGCATATTCTCGCCACTCAGCTTCGTATTTTCTTCCTTTTTATCAGAAATTTTAATTCCATCTTTAGAATAAATGATTTTAGGACATACGCGAAAAACTTCTATAAGACAACTCACATGGCTTCGCGAGTTTGGTTTCATTGATCCATAAATCTCTTCGTTCGGGTTACGTGACCAAATCGACTGCACATATTACAGTACTAGTTCGCTAGAACTTTCTTCTATTTTGTGCACTATTTGCTTTTATAGCTATTTAAGCCACTTTAAAGCAAAAGCTATTACTCTGTTATTCAGCCAGTAGCTACTCTTATGGAATTCTTGCTTTCTCCCTAATTCTTCGTATGATTAACAAAAAATGGTCTGAAGCTCATCAGCAAGGTTTCCATGATTTTTTGTGTTTTATCAAACAAACAAAACACTAAATGGTAAAAAACTCGAATTTCGGTGACTCTTAAGGATTCTGTGCGAGCGGGCTTACTTTACTCGCTCATCTGCCTTCAGCTAGTAACAAAACGCATACCACTGGCCTGAGTTCCTATGTTAACCTATTACATTCGCGGCGTTGTCATTTTTTCGAAAGCAAGAATTCTTCGTTTTCCCGTCAAATCAAGCAATTTGCTTTTTCTTTGGAACTTTCGGTAAGGCTCAACCTTTAATAGAAATTCATTTGGCTCAAGACAATTTCAAAAAAGGATTTACAGGCAACTTTGTAAGGAACTTCTTCAACATTTCTAACAGAAAGCTCATTTTTGACAATTTATAACATTTCCCATGTTGAACTCAACCAGATTATTTTCTCCGAAAAAGATTTCATCATTGTTTCCTTATTTTGATTCGTTTTCACGACACGGCAACACCTTGCTGGCTCTGCTGAGGGTGGCGCGGTTGCACTCAGCTGCTAATTTTCGGTCCTGGTCTTCCAGCCGAACGAAATCCCAGTCGAGTTTGCTACCATTATTCTATCTCTTTTTTTACATGCACTCGATTAGAGTTCATTGCACACTGGAATCTCAAATCTTTACGAATCAACTATGTGATCAAAGAATGTCCGCTAAAAAAAGATAGGTCTGCTACTTTTCAAAAAACACTGTTGCTTTCATGCTCGTTGTGTTGTAGCTTTAATGCTTATCACTTCTAATGAGCAGCCTTAACCTAAGCATTCATTAAATTTCATAGAAAGTTCCGATGTTCGATGGCACGAAAACGACCATTGAGGAGTCGTGTATTACTTCTGGCTTGTCGAACACTATTAATGGTCTTCGCCCTTCCTACTGAAGAAGACTCAATAGAAACTGCTGAAAATTGTTGCGTTGACGGCCTTGGCCATGGGTGCATACCGCCCGTCCGCATGCAGTCGAGTCGAGTGCGTCCGCAGCAAATCGACCAATAGAGTGCATGTTTAACGTGCGTTGTTTTTGCTATGCTTGAATACGGTATCACTTGGCACAAAGCCAAGCTAAATGGGAGTTCATTTTGTCTCAAATGAACGAGAAAACGAGATGCACCTTTAAAAACCAATCACGATTACTGTATTCGATGGCGTTGTGTTATTACGACGTCCTCAGAATTCTCTGCACCTTAGGCTAATTATGGTTCCTTGAAAAAAACAGACGAAAACCAAAGGAACATAAATAGAAAATATTTCGTTATTTTGACGTTGCTATACTTGCAGTTTCCACTCTGTTGATGCTGCTAAAGATCACCTACGGTCGAAGAACACGCGTCGACGAAGTAGCAAACAATTGGTTCCATCTGGAAGCAAAACGAGGTTTCACTTGATCACGGGACTTTGAGCACCTCTTTGTGAAGTTCGTGGCCATTGTGTGACAATCAGGCTATTCCAAAAATTTTTTTTGGCTAATGCTATTGGTTTCAATATCGTTTGGAAAAAGTCCTGAAATCACGAATAGAAGAACTCTTTTTGTGGTCTAATTGTATAAGCAGCTGTCAATAATTAGCCGCATATGTTTGCATCTGGTCGAAGTAAACTATAAGTTTTAAATGCGTGGGAATCATTTGAAGACGGATTACGGAAGGTTTTGCAGAAAATTGGTGCCAGAATTTCCTTGTAGGTTAATTGCACCACTTAGAAAATATTAATAACTACTATCTTTACAGAATAATAGGTGAACTCCGACGACGAAGTTTTCAAAAAATGCCTAGTCGGAATTTGCAAGAACATTTTTGAAGCTGCTTAGATCAAGTGTAGTTATAAGATCACACTAGAAAGGACGTAAACCCAAGATCTCATCCTCTGTACGGATACCATAGGCTCGTAATTCTGGATCTGTTCGAAATCCAAAACAGTGCCTCTGAGCCTCTGACAGTGCACGCAGACAGTGCTGACCATTCGGGTGCGTCGAGAGGAGGGGCTCGATGTTCGGATAGTCCCGCCTCCTTTCCGGTGCGCGCTCCTCTTACCATCCACTCATATAAGAGGCAAATGAGCACTGACGGCGTGGCTCAAGTATCGTGGCCAGTTGAGTTCTTCACGGGCTACTTTCTCCTGAAAAGCACCTTAAGATGGTCTGAGTACCGCTTGACACTGTGGCCACCGCCCCCCTGGCAGTCAAACCCTTCGGCCGGCTGCCTGATTAGGGGAGGCGTGGGCGACAGCGTCTGGACGGTTCCACAGACATCATGAGGTGGGAGTTCGTTCAACCCATTCGTTATTTGTTTATGCATTTATATACCAGTCCACTCCTTATCGCTTAGGGTGAGATATAATTAGAAGAAAAATCTTTTCCTTTCGGTTTAATTTTTTACGTGTTATGCACACCATGCCTCCTTCTAGTTATTGCAGTAGTATCTTAAACAGTTTTCCTAAGTAATAGAATCCACGTAGGTTATGAGACTTTCGTTTGTAAAGTGTATTCGTCTTCCTTTATGCATGGAGTATAGAAATATCAGTCATTCGTTTTCGCCACAACCTCACAAGTGTCGTCGTAGTCTGTCCATACCAAGTACACCTTTAGTCTTTATGATGTTCGCTTTCGCATATTCCAAGAAAGACTTAGCTAAACAGTGCCCTATTAACTTTGAATTGTCAGATTTTTCTACTTTCCATATTCACCTTTATAAGATGGTTATTTACTAACGAATCTGCATCATAGGAGTATAATCATGGTAGGTTACAGCAGCCACAATGACAGCGAACACCTCATCGGGAGTTGTCGACAACGCCTCTTCGAATGCTTTCAGTTTTCCGTCACAATCCGGTCAAATGCCATATTTCAACTTCCCATCGAATTACAACCCAACGAGCGACTTTTCCAGGTACTACATTTCGGCTACGCAAACAAACATTTCAATCACTCTATCTTATTTTCTCAGCTATTTTCTTAGAAATATTGAACACTGATGTGCAGAACGTTTATGCTTTTCCTTTATTGAAAACTCCTACTCCTTACCTTTCCTGCAGATTGCTTTATACTTGAGTACTTCGAAAGAATTCATCGAGCGATTATGTATAGACCTCTTACGTAAGACATAGGAAAGGAAGTTAATTTATCTCATCCTACGTTAACCCACTTCTCCCCCAGCTGGAAACTTTAAATTGTCATTTGGCGTCTTTGAAACCCCCTTAAAAATTACACCTCTATCAAAGTAGTAACCAAACGGTAATATGATAATGACCTCTCCATAAACCTTTCATAGCTTAACCACCATTGCTGTAGAGTTTGGCTCTCTTCTACAAATGATTTTCTTCTCCAATGCACATCTATCCTCAAAAAATCGACGGAAGAAATTCAACTGTAGGCAAATACTAAAAAAATACCTTATTAGAAAGATATTTTATCCCAAATAAGTTACTGTGAAATGTGCTACGTCATAGCCACTTTGCTCTTCCACGGCCAATAATTCAGCTGTTGGGTGATTCCTCCAGTACTTAACCAATTTCAACTGTAATGACCTAACTTTACAGTAACCTTTTAAAAGATTCTTACTGTGTATTATACGACTAAAAACAGTCGCTTTTCTTGTTATCTGAAGTCTTAAAGATCAGTGAGGAGTCTTTTGCAGTTGGGCGAACGCACAATCGACAGCTAGCTGGTACCAACCCGATCCACGATTCGCAAGTAAGTAAACACCACACCGGATACGGTAGTTCTTCGCAACGAGCTAAAGCCGTATTTGTGCGTGATGTTTGTGTGCGTGTGTGTATTTGTCGAGTTACATCATAGGTGTATTGCCATGGGTTTCGAAGAAGTTCACGGGCGCTTAGCCACCATCCAGTGAATTTGACGCAAAATTGGCGGCGACCAGCTAGGATGGCGCCGGTCCCGAAATCTGTTTGGTTATTAGTGCCTAATTGAACACACCATGCTGGTGTGAGAAACCGGCTCGAAGCAAATTATACTCTCAATTTCACACCACTCATTGAATAAACTCGTTTCTTGACAGCAGTTAGTAGAGTTATGTTCATTATCAAACTAGAATATTCGACTCAAATCGCCACCAAATTGAACGAATATACATCCAGTGTGTCTTTACAGTAATAAGTGGCAGCAGAGAGACCTACACCGCCTTTTGTGTAGTACCTGGAAGCTTCATTGAATTTCGAAACTAATGGAGAACACTTAAATGGATCTTTCTTCTATATTTTAGAAGCAGTGGGTGCGTGGCATGGTTTTGATAGGTGTACTAAAGTACACATATAATCGTTGGCTTGGTCCTCACCCAAGCATAGCGAGCCTCCATCCTTCAGGAAGCGGCAAATTGCTACCGGACTAGTCTAAGAAGATGAACAACACTGGGCCTATTCAGCGATGTGTAACCACAACTCGTTCTAGGGACCAACTATACACTCAGTTACTTCTGATTTGAAGAGAGTTGCAAAGCTGGTAACTCAAGGATTGTTGATAACACCTAACGCTTTGTCCTTCAACCCTTTTCCTTGCCCTCTAGTTTACGCTTTCAGCATGCTGTCAAAGTGAACTACTGACTAGGTAATATCCCATAAACGTTTGCAACTTTTTTCGTATTTCACTGTGTTACCACTACAGTACTGCGACCCCGGTAGATAGTATCGTAGTTTAGAGACGCAGATGTCAGCAAATAGAACAGGTTGCGTTTCTCATGCCCACGAGTTCTCACCTCACTCTACTCCCTTCTCCATCGCCATGCATAAACACACTATGTGCCACAATGCAAAACCCCAAACATTGATTGAATTGATGAAACACATCTAGGGTTCGTTCACAGGCGATATGAGGCTTGTTCAGGTCTGTAGAACGCATTCAAACAACAATGATCTATTCCCGTCTACGGTTTTAGGTCTTTTGCGACTGTGTGAAATGAAGCCTTCTTGAGTTGAACTTTACTTGAACAGAAACAAGTATTGCCCCCTAGTTATTTACGATTTCGTTCCTCTCCTCTAACACATTTTCCAGAAACAAAGGTTATTGAAGTTTACTACGCTAGAAAGGTTATTCAGTTATAACCGAATGTGATCCAGAACCTTTCGTGATTACTCGGTGTTTCTGTCAAAAAAAAATGCGCAGCAACCCATTTCGATCTCCTGGATTATGTTCTCACCTTCTAATTGGTCGCTTCAGTCGGAAAGCTATTAAGACTTAGAAGCACAAATGCTCAGCCCTAGTCAAAGAAGAAGAAGTCAAAATTAGTGAGTAGTTTCGAAATCATATTCTAGAATCTGTTGTAGGAACACCTGCTTTTGTACCTACCACTTGTAACTTCCCTTATTTCTTAAGATGCTAATACGACCATAGTGTGTGAAAACTTGGGAAATAGCTGTCCAAACATTTTTAGAATGTGGAATTTGGCGAGAGCTACAAGAAAGAGGAACTTAGGAAATATCTTGGCTACAGGTAATGCTGCGATTCCTTCACCTATCATGATAAGTACTTCCAACCTCAACATTTTGAGTGATTAAGTAGAAACAATCGGTCATCCTCTCGTTAACTAAATCCGCCCAGTGGGTGCTGGAACAGAGGTCAATTGAGTGTGATTCTAGCCCACTACGGGGTGCCGTCCATGTCAATATGGCCCAACTAGCGCTCTCAAAAATCGCTTAGCCCTGGTTGACTACACGGCCAGAAGGGTGAGAAACCCTGTGCATTAAGAGAACTGCTTGGTCAGCTACCGTAGCGGTGGGGTGACCCTGTTTAGCATATTGGATTATCACGCATTACCATTTCAAGAATTACGTAACGTGGTCGGTGAGCGAGTAACTCGATCATGCACGCAATAGTGCCACTTGAGGTAGACGAGTAATATGAATGGACTTGCAGCAGGTAAGCGATCATGTACACTTAGAAAACTCCAGACCTTGCCCATTGTTAAAAAATTATTGGCAATCTTGAACATTTTGTGGCAGTGATGGCATTCTGAATGCTCCTAATAACAAGTAGCTGTAATGGGCAAAATAAAGCTGTCAAGAAGTAGGAAGAAGAGAGTAGAAGTTATTTGCCATCGTGTAGTGATTAACAGTTGATAAATAAGCCTTATATAGTGGAAGTACACCTTGGCAAGGAAATTTTTTTCTGCCCGATATCATGGCAATTCTGAGCGGAAAGCTGGATGACAACTATATTTTTTGACTGTAAAAAGTGGAGCAGATTCTATGGCATTCTGCTAACATCTGTGACCCCAACCTTAGCGATCATTCGGTGCTGAACATAGTGGCGCGGTGCAAGGTCAAGAACGTCTGCCATGAACTCACCGTGTTTGTCTTTCCCTCTTTTTGTGTTTATTAAGTGGGACACCAGAATTCTGCAGCGTTACATTGCATCTCCATAACAGCTGGTAAAGGAACTTGTCCTGAGAAAAAACACGAAATCGCGTTGAAGTTTTGGAGATTTTGAGAAAAGTTTGTAAGACGAAAAATGTTCGAGAGCTGGGTAAAAGTTTCAGCACCTTAGAAAACAGTCGCACACTCGGAAGACGGTCTCCTTTTTCTTTCTCTTTTTTAAACATACGCTAGCAACGGTGACCAAGAATAAACTGTTTCGTTACATATCTCGATGAGAGGATCGAAGAGCTGAGTGCCAATATCGTGGTTCTTCCTAAAATCTCCGGAAATTGACACTTGTCCGATGAACAATTGACAGCGTACCGTAGTCAAATAATGCCACGAGCACCGGAAGCGTGTGTTGTTTGAGATGTAGGCTAGTAAACAGTTGTCATGACACAGGTGTTCAACGTGAATTTTCTAGTAAACCGCTTCGGTGGTCCGAATCTTGGACTGAATATTGCCGCATCGCAAGGACTGGTGAATTCGATGAGCCGGCGAAAACGACGAGTGCTTTTCACACAGCAACAGGCAAGTAAACGTATTTATTATGACGATCAGTTGTTTACAAAGTTAGTAGGATTAATTTGCTTTAAGAAAAGCATAGGATTTCTAACAAGGCATTATATGTAAGCTTTCACGAAGTTGTAGCAAACTTAGAATTTATGAACTCCGTCATTATGTGAATTGGATGCTTAAGAAAAACGATGTATAGTTAAATTTATTCAAAGCGTTATTCAAATCAAAGATTTCGCGATGAAGCCAACCTGGATAGGGCATGGTGGGAAGAAGGGAAAGACGTGCCAGCCATGACAGAATCACTATATTCCCTTCTATATTTTCATTGCATGCCTTAGTTCTGTCATGAATAAAGCTTTAGAATAGGCTGAAAGCACTGGGCACTGACCATCATCAAACTGAGTGAAGATTTTTCGAAGGCTCTGACCAATGGATCATGGAATTTCCTCATTATCTGAGCATTACTGGCATTTCAAAATTTCATTCACTCAAGTGGCACTTCTCAAGTGTTCGTACGAAACTGCGGTACTAAATGAAAATGTCAAGCTAAGAACTTGTGTTCTTAATTAAATAGCTCGTTCTTTATAGGTTAATGAGTTGGAGCGACAATTTCGACATAAGAAATATTTAAGCGCTCAGGATAGGGAAATCCTTGCCAAGAATATCGGCCTATCACCCACTCAGGTATGTCACCGTGCTTCAGAATCCTAGCTGCTGAAAAACACTTGACGATTGCGATGCACCTGCCACTTATGACGTAATCAGCGGTCAAAGAGCACCGACTGACAAATGATTTGCTACTGGCTTTCCCATTCCTATTCTTTCATTAATGTCCCGTAACCACAATTGTATCGTAGTTAGGCCACAGAAAGTTCACCTAGAGGTCATCGCCATTTGAATTCCTAAAAATGTCCAGCAGTAGTGAAGATTTCTGTAGTTATTTCACAAACTATTTAATCACGAGAAAGGTGATGTTTTGAAGAATAGCTTTTGAAAGCACAGAAACTTCTAGTCTCAAAGCACTGCTTCTGGTATTTGCTGTGTGCTCTACCGCTAATCATTGTTCCTGTTCCTAATAACCTTCTTCGTAGCATTTCTTTCCTGCTTTCGGATCTATCCAGTCTTTTGGACGGTTCTGGTTCCGCGCTAAGGCTATGTGTATGTCGCTATTGTCCTCAAACATGTCTCAACTAAATTTTAGCCAATCATGAGTCGCAGCAGTTCGCACGTCCTTCCAGAGGCTTAATAGAATTCAGCGGCAACAAAAAAATACACTAGTCTATTTTAAGGTGAAAATCTGGTTCCAAAACCAACGTTACAAACATAAACGGCAGGATAAGGAAAGGGCGATGAGTAAGGGTGGAAGAGAGAACAGTGAATCTCCTGGAAGTCATGACGAGAGCGATGGCGAAACCATGACATCTGAGTGAGTTCAGAAGATTGCTGCCTTTTTTTTCAATTTTCTAATGACACTAGATGGCGGGATAGGCGACATCCACTTAATCTCATCTTTTTATTTAAACCCAAAAGTACTGGAAGCGGTGGAGGGTTAGACAGTTCGACTGTGCGTTAGATCGGAACGTACTCGAGTTGTAACTACTCCAGTCAGAGAAATCATGAGTTTTATTACACAAATCGCTAGGAAAAACTTACTGTAAAGTTTTGATGCATTAAATGTAAAATTGATTCATTAGTGACTCTTCAGTAGTATTAAAGCGGAAAAGATCGACTCTGAAGAAAAGTCATCGGCATTCCCATCTTCGGCCGTCAACGACGCCTCCTGTCTTCCGGATATCAATAATCCGATTTATCAGCAGGTGAATTTAAATTGGCTCCAATTTCAAATTACCGTAATCCTATCAAGCGTGCATCCTCCTCGTTCGTCTCTGGCTAACGAATCTTGTTTGGTCGATGTTTGAAATCAAGTGGTGTCCCTAGTCAGATGCGATTTGAAATCCCACCACTTATGTATTAGGGACTACGGTGTGAAGAATCTACTATTTTTTTTGTACTTCGTTGGTTTTCCATCATTAGTTTCTAGCGCGGTCGCCCAAATTATGACCTGAGACCTTCATCTGAACCCTAAGTGCAAAGAATGCAAGGGGCAGGTAGAGCTGTTATTTCAAGTAAATTGATGAAGAATCATGCGAAGCCTGCACTAAGGATGGCGCTATTTTGGAATCTGCGTTAAAAAATTTGGGATCTTCTTCAAGGTGCTAAAATTCCCCTTCATTCATGTCTATCTATTCATGGCTGCTTACTGGTTGCAGTACAAGTGTAGGATCCATACGAATATGCAACAAGCGCTGGAAAAACTGCTAAAATATCCTGAAAGTTGAGCTTAATGATATTAGATGACTTGAAGCATAATTAAGTAAATTCACTTTCCTTGTTTTAGTCATAGTTATTGTTTTAGTTATTGATTTATATAGTTTTTATTGCTGTTTCAGGCGATGTATCAACAGCATGCGGCTTATATTCCACAAGGCATTCCGTTTCCATTCCCTCAGGGCTATCCAGGTACCGGTCAATATCCATATTCACAATATCGATTGTGATTGTAATATTAGGAGAACCGATGTCGCTTTGACGCCTACGCAGGATATAATCACCGTTTCTGCGTTACTGTCTTTACTATGGTGATTCTAATTTATGATTTTTAGTGCATATGCAGAGTATTGTCTGTAATAATTCGTACTTTGCGTTGAGCTCAATACATCCATCAATTCGCTGCTCGAACTATGTACATTCTATGTGTGTTATGCTGTTAGTGATGATGTCTGTCCGTCAAGGCGACAACCATGGTGTTTGTATTAAATTATTTATTGCAGGTACTATAACAATTATTGTATGTATGTATTTGTTTGATGAGGCGACGAGCACTTGAAGATGAATAAAAGTGTGTGCATTAAGAGGGAATGCCCACTTAACACGCACATCGGGGATCTATTCACTAGACCGATCACTTGAAGTCATTCTCACTGCCTCTGCCGTCATTATCATCGTCGTCATCATACGGAGAAAATCCGGAGAACAGATGGCCGACCGCCTGCGCACAACAACACCTTGAGAACGAACCCGTTCGTATTGTACTACTACCATCCCTCTCTATCCTATTGTTCTCCATCACGGTGAAAGTGTTATGGCACACCTCTTCATTACAGTAGCTACGATGCTCTATCAAAACAACAACAACTGTAGTGCAGACATATGAAGAGCGCTTTAGTCATGAGTGCACTGTTCATTCTTCAATTTTTTGCTCTTAAATGGCATACATGCATCTCAGTGGAATCTCCTTTCATAAATAGATTACTAGCTTCTTCACTGGTTGCCATTAAAGTCATAAAAACATACAGCATTCACATTTATCATGTAAGCTAATTCGTAAAGAATAAAGGATAAAGCTGTCAGCGTTGGTCAATCCCTGAGGAATGCGTCATTCATTTGACTTCGTTCTAGCGGTGGCTTACGTCGCTGTTGCTATCTTCACAGACAAGTTTGGCACCAATTTACCGACAACGAAAGGATACAAGGGTTTGTGAGCCTGGGGGGCGTGATCGATCCCATGTGAATTGCGGGGTGCTTCTGACCATTGCGTCATACGCATTCCTAGCCAATTCATACATGCATATATTTTGCATATGTAAACTTTTTTCTCTACCTTGTCATTGAAGCTGAAAAGGCATGTTCCGAGTTTCTACATATGCATTTCAATAGGCACTTGTCTCTGAGAGAGGTCTTCCTGAAAAGAAATACACCAAACGATTTGAGGTTAGCTCGTGTACAAAAAAATTCCACGACGGATTTGAAAGGGGTCATACACAATTCGGTCTATTTAGCACGAAAATACAGCAACGTTACAAATTGAGTAGGGATCTCAGCTCCAGTACGATATCTTTTTTTTTCTCCTTTTCATTTTTTTTGACTTCCTACTCCTTTTGCTTATTTCTCTTTTTATACTCAACCACTTGGCTGTAACACATGTCCTTTTATTCCAAAGCCTAGGTTGACAGAAGCGGAAGCACTCGCATTTCCTGAAAATGAGAAGGAAACGTTCCATTTCTGTTGTTGATTCAATACTTAACTATCAAATTAGTTCTATAACACTAGCAAATATGGTTTGAATTGTGTCATAAAACAAATGCAAAAGGTGAAGTCTACGAACGGAATGAATTCACAGCCCTGCTCCTTAGTTAAGTGAAAGATTTACCGAAATTTCAATTTCACAAAGACCTCAAGTTCATTGGCGATTGGTCGATCGATTAAACAATCGACGACATCAATCTTTTTGGGCCACCAGTAATTCGATGACTTTTCCATTGGAGTTGGCGTTCACAGTTGTTCTCTGTGAACTCAAATGATGGGCGTTTTCCTGAAATAGTTGCTGACGAGCAGATTTAGACAGGTTCCCCCCAAAAATAGCATTCTATATTGTTTTCTCTAGCTAGAGCTTTAACACCGTGAGCTACTTCTCTTTAGATAATGTCAAAGAAGGATTGTATGAGATGTTGTAATAAACGAGATCAATGAGAAGTCACTTCTCTTTTCGGTGGTTAACTAGTAATCCGCTATAAATGTGTTCCACTTCTCTACGAAGAAAATAAAAGTGGCTGGATTTTGTCAAATACTTGTACTATTCCAAATCTGTAGGCTTCCATTTTTTTTGCACAGTTTTATGCCAATGTGATTAACCACGGGGGCGGTGTAGGGCGGTAGTCAGGGCTGTCACTGTGAAGCGCGTGCTCACCAGTTCCATCTCACATACTGCGCTAAACGACCCACCGATCCCTCTCCAATTAGCAAATTGGTGTCTACAGAAGGATATGAACACTTACCTACACTTAGATAAATCAACAGGCCATGCACATCATTGCACGCGGTAAATATGCATTCAATCACTTCAACGATGCAATGAATGAAGTCGAATGCATGTCGCGTTCTTCAGGTGTTAACCAACGTCAAACTTTCTACACTTCTTCAAACCGATCAATTTTTTTCGCCTGCTTGTTAAATAAATCAATTGCTTATTATCCAAACCTTCTCAGTAACGTCTTTACTTTTACGGAAAGTTCTAGAAAGCAGTCCAAGTAAAAGGAAATGAAGCATATATTGTGAAAAACGATCAATAAGCGTTTTCTCCATACCGTTTTGCTTGCCGTTATTCTTTAGCAGAAATTCTTTCATCTGTGCACCGGAACCGTCACCCACTCCGACATTATTCGACAATTAGGTAACATTGTGGGACTGGTTAAAAGGTTTGCCCTCGCTTCGATTACCGTAGTCCTTTGGCGGTGGATCGCGCAAAAGATGCGCTTATGTTTGTGCAAACTAATTGACCTAAGCGCACTACCACAGCGAATCTTCAACAGAGATCTGTCAACGATACGGTCGGTACACCCGGTCGACGATTCTGGTATTCCGCAGAGTAGGAAGTAATGTGGTAAGCGACAATGGTCACTTCGTCTTTCTTTCATTATTTGCACATAAGTGAAATGCCTTTTCACGTTATGTGAAGTGCTCTGTCAAGAATATACTCGAACGAGTCACTGTATCCACAAATCACGAAGTATGAGAACGTCGGAAGTGGACTCGACCGCGTCTACATCATAAGTTATGATCAAACTGAACCATTAAAGCAGGGGGGAGTTTTCCAGCATTTAGAATAATTATTTCTAAAATATGGAGTAATTTCGACACGGCAAATATTCGGAAGTGAAATACAACCACAAGGATACTAAGATATGGAGAGAAGTCGGACCATCAGGAGGGCTTCGAAAAGGTAATTGCAATTTTCGGGCGCTCACGTGCCACCCACCACAATAACCGAGACCCTTCTCTTGCTCTCCTCTCGGCCATGATTTTACTCTGCCAGTGCTGTCAGCAATTACTCGCTGTCAATTAAAAAGAGCAAAAAATTAGAAACAGTTAAAACATTGTGGTTTCCACTCCCGCTTCGGCTTAACTGGGTTCAATGCCCATTGGTAATCCTCAAATTGTTCGCATTGACGGGTGATTGTTGATGCCACCGTTAGAGTAAAAATTGGCTATGTAGATGCAATGCAAGTACTCGGTTGGTTTTATAGATAGCCGGGTCCGAAGCCAAGGTCAACCAGATAGCTCAGATATATCAACCTAGGTTGATATATGGATCACTCATGTTGACTTTAATCAAAAGTCCGCTTTCAAAATAATCGTACACAGATTTGCACATATATGTGCTTATATATATATATATATATATATATATATATATATATATATATATATATATATATACGTATATATGTGCATCAATGTGTACTGATGGTGCAAATACTAACAATGCAACTTTTATTAATCCATTTTGACTTCAAAGGAACCATTTCCACATATAAGGCGCCAGAGTGCAGAAATCGGGAAATCCATGCGGAATCAATCCTTGCTGTCCGGTTAGGATGTTCCGTAACGGTGTGCTAATGAGATTATCGCCGCTTAGTGAGCATTGTAACTCAATAGGACGTACTCAGTGAACCACGGGCTCCAGATGCTTTCAAGTGCCGACCCTACAAACAGAAAGCTAGAGTGCTCCGGCTAACCGTAGTTAGTTTTTTCCCCATTCTCGTGAATGTAGAATCGGAGGGGGTTGAGCTTACGCAGACGGCCTTGATATGAAAACTAATCTTTGGCTTATTTTACATTTTTTAAGCTATTAATTTTAAGGCATTTCGATCATTTTTAAATGCGCGGATACAACCACAATGATGCTGAGGCATTTGCAAAACTCCGGACTGCAGGAATAGGCAATAAATAAAAACCTAGTAGATTATGTGGATAGAGTTTTTCAGAGTTCCATTGGATACGAACTTTTCACCTTTGGAGTGCAAAAAAAATGATTAGAAACAAGAATCGTGAGAAGAGTTTCAGTGGAAAAGCCAATGATTTCAAAGTTCTGCAACGTAGACATTCCGTGAGAACATAAAGTCGGATGCAAAATATCCACATTCTGATTGAAGTAAAAGCTTGCCATAAATGCCTAGCGAAAAATCCTATCAGCAAGCACTCTCCGATCTTGTGTCAACCAGCAGTCAGAGTGAAGAAACCTTAATGGATAATATTTTCTAATATTTGTTTCAAAATCGGAATCTAATAGTCTACATCTGTACCGTTTCAACAAGAATTAGTTCTCTCTTGCAACACTTCTCACCTACACATCGAGAAGGAAGAAAAAAATCGTTTTGATTCCCAGAATTCTGAAGCTGCTCTTAGTCAAACAATCCACTGCTTTCTCAATGAGCAAACACAACCTTGTTATTTCATTCTTTATTCACAAAATAACCGATGTGTCGGCGGATTTCGTTTTCTTCAGAGAGTGAAAGTGAACAAAGTCTAGTTGACCGCAATCCAGTCAGAAAAAAAAACATCCCATAACCCAAACAAAAAAACCGCGAACCAAGGAATCGAATCACATTGGGAACAAAATAGCTTTCTTTTGGCCCAAATACCATTTCCTAAAGGCCTTTCGCATGTCGTCAAGGTAGTCAGCCTCATTTCAGCTTGCGCCTTTTGGGTGAGTCGTCACGAATTCATGACCGTGTCGTCTCAACGACCTCACTATTGTCTCGTACGGAATGGAGCGCTTTTACCACTACCATATAGTAATTATCGCTTTTCACCTGTAAATCGTAGATTCCCATGTGCATACGGCCTCTATAGGGATTTCCATATGTTGTCTGTGTACAGTTCCAATTAGACAATTGAACTCGATTGAACCCCATCATGTAGCTGTGAAAAAGTCACTAAGGGGTCAATGATTTCGCTACTTTTGTTCTCAAGTTCTTAAAGAAGAGAACAGCACAGCAGACCCATTTGTTTTCGCCAGAATTCATGAATTAGTGATTTTCACAATCATTTTTAAATTTCTACCCGGTATTTCTCGTTTTCCACTTTTTTTAAAGCGGTGAAGATGAAAAGGTACTTGGCGCACCTTTCGTGAACATCCTCTTGTAACAACTGTACTTACTTTTGCTCCAGTTTCGGCAAAATTACTTACAAGTATAATGAAAAAATGAAAAGTATCAAAAAATGACATGTTTCAGGAAGTGGTCGTAGAAAGAGTAAGGTGGCCAGGACAAGATCACCTTTTGCTATGAAGGCGTATTTTATATGCCGAGTGACATCCCACTTAGTCGCAACATAGACATATCGAATGGAAAACTTTGAGCAAACATGGATGGAATTTGCACAACGAGAGTTTAGCGGCATTAAATTTCTCCAAATAAAATGGAATAAGCTTTAATAGAATTCAACTTTGGTTAACTTGTATTTACAACACCACGGCGTCCTCTTATCACACCTCCTCCTATCTGTGCTTTCTTCATTAGCACTCTGGTACAGGTGTTGGGGTTCCCATAGCAATCATTTGGGACGGCCAATTGACGAACAAGTCATTGTTTTGTTCATCAAGTATCCTTTCACTACATCTGCAATGAAAAAAAACCTTCACGATTTTGTATGCGAAAAAATATACGAAGGCACGACTTGCTTATTAAGCTGACTTCTTATCGACCATTAGAGCTTTTTGGTCATTAAAGGTTCCGCTTCTTGAAAATTTTTGCTATGAATTCATTCATTTTATGTAAAAATAAACAGAATAATGATAAGAAACTACAGAATAATGATAAGAAACTATGTTAGGGAATAAAAAAGAACGATGCAATGCTGGTAGTGTCATAGTGGTTGGAAAGAAAAGAAAGCCTAATTTTGAAATAGTTGCAGACTATCGCATACAGTACTCCTCAATGAAGGCGTTCATTACATTTCCCTTTGACAGATGGTTTCTTCCACTTCACAGCGATTTGCGTCCACTTCACGATTGACCCATTAATTCGCCTGCGAATCAGGCGTTTAGTGACGAGAAATGAACGCAATTGGCCAGATAACCGAAAAACCATAAGGGAAACCTAGACGGAAGCCGATCCGCCATCGTCCACGTCCGCAATCGACTTCTTGGATTGTTTAAGCATTTGAAACCAAAACAGTGCAATAGGACCTCATTTTTTCTCGAACTATCAACTTGGTGATCTTGGTCGTTCCATGTTTGGCCGTGGTTCCACGTTATTTAGGAAATCATGGTTGAATTTTCTCATACCAAACCCAGTTCTTTACCTTTCATCACCTTTGTTTTATTAAGGCCATATAATGTCATGAATATCCGAAAGAATGACGGATGAACTGCTAACCCGATTTAATTCGAGTTAATTAGGTGTCTCTCGACTAAGAGGCGACAAATGATGCGCTGTGATTAAAGGGCGCGAAGTTGCGCAATACCGTACTGAATACGGTAGTCACAAAATCTTGAGAAAATAAGTCGTTATTGCTGGAGATGCTGAGGCTGTTCAGTGCAAGGGGTATTCGCCACTGACCAGTTATTCCTAGTAGGAAATTCCGGCTAAATATTTTAAACGAAGACATTCTATCTTATAACAGGATATTCTTAACGGTGATACATTTTTTCGACATAAAAGTTGATGTTTCGAAGCCATGCAAAACTTCAGATTGATTTGATTTCATGGAAAATTATAGTGTAATGATGAAACCAGTTCACTGCCCATATCCCTTGAACATGATTATTTTGCTGATATTTCATCTATTTAATGTTGAAATTTCCTCATTACCATTGTAAGTGGCAGATTTCAGCAAGGTAAATTGACAGATTTATGTTATTTTTATTCACCATCTATTACTAATTTTCAAAGGGTGCGTGTGGCGCAGTGGTAGGAGTGTTCCTACAACACAAATATTGGATCAATCCCTGCACCCGTGACCCACCAAGCCTTCCGTCTCTCCGGGGTCGGAAAATTGGTACCAAACTTGTCTGGGAGGACAGCAGCACTGGTTCGATACATCGGTAGGCCACGGCGAGTTATTGTAAAGGCCAGATATGCACTCATTCATCTCCAGACCATGCTTGATGAAGTCCAATGCATAGTGCATTCCCTCAGAGATTGATCAACGCCGAGAGCTTTAGAGCTTTTACTACTTTTCACGCCAAGTTATGATATGAAATCCATTTTTTTTTCACGGTTTTAACAAATTAATGTTTGAAAACTATCGGGATGCGGCATATACTACCTAATCCGTAGAAAACTGTTATTTCTTAACGTGTCCATTTAGGAAAACTGATAACTTTGGATGTCAAAGAAAATAGTTGAAAGTCGTTCGCGATGCTAACGATTTCAAGAGACAGCCAGGGAATTCCTAGATCGAAAACAATTAGTGTATTTTTTTCACCAATTTTATAAGTTTTCAAGTCCAAGTGTAAGTCCATTTCGTGGGTTATTTTTTTCTTTGCTTAGAACTTTTTGCTCCGGATTCCTACTGATGATGACTTACATTTACCAAATGCCCTTATTAACAATCATGCAGTCCTTAAATGACAGACGTTGCTGAAAAGCCATGCGTACGGCTTTCCAGTACCTTTGTTCCCACTGTACGGATCATTATAGTAGAAACAGTTTTTTAATAAATTGAGGTAACAGAAACTGAAGTTGAACATTGGGCAAAATGATAACCGGAAACTTCATCGATTCCAAGTTCTAGATTTGATTACTGTATTCAAGTCGTGCTTTAGTTGGAATCCGCCCACTTGTTGACTTAGTTCAGCTAAGTGAGTGAACAAATTTCTCTATTTGGTAAGTTGTGTCTGATGAACGCCGTGAGGTGGTCATGACGGTGAGAACAGCTGGACATGGCAGTGTTTGAGTTCGTTTCACACCTTTAGTCAACCAGTAAGGTGCTAAAAGTCACACGTCAGCGGGATACAACGACCCACTGCTTCATTTTTTTCATTGTAGTGCAGATCGTGCTTAAGGGCTTATTTTTTCACTTGAGATTTTAAAAGACAATGAGACCTTGCGAATAATTAACACAGTCTGAAGAGGAAAATCAGTGGGATTACGTGGTCAGTTAAAAAAATCCCAGCACGGGAGCTAAGGATATATTTATTCCTATGCGGTCTATAATTTTAGATTTGAGGTTTCACGAAGGACGTTTTGCTGATTAGTACGTCAGATGGCCTTGCCTAAAACTTGCAACAATAATTTGTGTATGGGTTTCCACATATGGTTGTTACCAGTGACTTTATCAGTCATTAACCACTGTTATGGATGACCAAAGTGATTCCGCTATTTTTTATTCTCTTTCTGTCGTGGTCTGCACACATTTTAAGCAGTTGTCAATGTTTTTCACTTGTTAATTAATGATTTGCTGTCGAGATCCAGTAAGAATCTCTGAGAACAACTCTAACAGTGTTTTCTCTTAACACACAATTCTCGCTCTTGACCTGAAGTACCTTAAGTGACTGTTTACAGAGATTAGTGTGAAGCGGACAGGATTAAGCTCCGATTTCATCTCGAACCAACAAATACACACGTACCTACTCATAGTAAACTGTCAGAACGTCAATGCCTGTCAAGGGGAATTTTCTTATCTTTTGTCACATCAGTTCTGCAGCTTGATCATATTATCCTCATAAAACAGCGGAAACTTCATTAAGAGACTATTTTACATTTTGTAGAACACAAGCAAGAACGACAATTTGCTGACGTAGGTTAACCCAATGAGGGTAAAACAAGAGACAAAATGGCAATGTCGAAGAAAGCCTCCAAAGCCCTCCTTATTTCTCCTTCCTTGTTTTTTTTTGTGATTCCCGTTCCATGCCGATCACTTGGATCAAGATTTGCCTTTGGTTTATACTGACACATTCCACGGGGAGGCGTGGTGCAGTGGTTGGAAGCGGCACTGTGACACACACGTGGATTGATCCTCGCGCCCATGGCCCACCAAGCCTTCCATCCCTCCCCGAGGTCAGCAAATTGGTACCAGGCTCGTCTGGGAGGATAGCAGCACTGGCTCAATACATCGGTAGGCCACCGCGAGACATTGGTGGTCGGATGTGCATTCAATCACCTCCAACGATTCTTAATGAAGTCGAATGTATAGCGCATCCCTCAGGGGACTGATCAACACCGAGAGCTCTATCCTTTATTCTTTACTGACACTTTGCTTTCATCAGTGAATAAGCAAGAACGTACTAGGTGTGCCGCTTAGTCCCATAGTTTTGCCCCACGTAATGAAAGGGATTTTATTAATAAAAATACTTAGAAACGCTTCATATAGCCTTATTTAAATTGATAACTAAATCACAATGCTTTGGAAAAAAAATATTGCACCTGAGGCTCCCTAAAAGTTCTAAAAAAACGTTCCGGCATAGAAATCATTTCTATCATAGTTTATTATCAGGATGGCATTGAACGAACGATGACTTTTTCACCGATGTACAAAGAATGAACTTGATTGAACTGAATTTTTCAAGTAATGTTCCTTCGATGTTTTTCTTCAGTGAGCGGATACGAGGTTGGTATTACAGAATATATTACAATAGAATAGCTAACGTTTCGGCGGTTTCGCCTTCTTCAGAGCCGTTTATTCGTTCTAAGTATTTCAATTAGTTGGTGGATGGCAGCCGCACAGATTAATACAAGTGTGAGGACTGTCCTCTCCAGCTCACATAGTTTTCGATTCTCTTACGTTGCTCATGACTAACGACTTTTCGAAGCCGTACAGCCTACCATAAAAGTTTCCACTGACTTAGAGATGCTATCCAGAGCCGAGAAACTTATTTCACCAACATGATCGCCTACCATCTTTTCCATCAAAAGCGGAACTTTGCATTGAAACTGATTTCCAGTGAAGAAGATCTGTTTCGTTCTCAACAGCTCAAATCTTGCAAGATACGAAGGTATCAAAACATCAATTATCTATCGCTAATAAGGCTTAAACATTCTAGTGAAGCGCAATTCCCTTCATGAGTTTGTATATTACGGCACAACGCAAGCAGCTGACGTTCGTTCGTCTTAAGGATTTTTTGAAAATATACCTTTTAGAACCGTTTTGAAGTGTTCTATTTCTGTCTAGCGTTCTATTTCCAGACTAATATTTTTTCAATGCAGTTCATTGTGAAGGAAACAAAGGTTTGCCAAGTGTCATAGGACACAATGAAGCGAATAGCTAGCACGAACCATGGCACTGCACTTCCCAGCCACCTGAGTGATCGACAAGACCACTGGCACGCTCTTGGGGTGCACAAGACCAAATCCACTCGACCCAGAATACGTTAAAACACCTGCGGAACACCGATTCAATATTACTAAAGTGATTCGAAAAGTATCACCGTCATCAACCTTCACACATATCTATCATATCTCTTTCGGTTATCCGTAGTGAAGAGGTATCCGTGGATTTATAAATTCTGTGCGAAACTGATGTGTGGTTCCTAGAATCCCGAGGACAGCCTGGCCAAAATCTCCCTCAGGTCGTCACCACCACAGTCGCCGCCCTTGTAGCTCAGAGGGAGATTTACCACCATGCGACTAGTTTGATACCAGGATGGTGGTGGATCGTGGTATTGGTTTACTCTCAGCTGGACTTTCTGAGAGAAACGCCAGACTTCTTAATTAACCAATTGCACAGATTTAAAACAAGACCACGAAACTTGATACATGATACTTGAATTTCAGCTCAGAAAATAGTATGATGTTGCGAATGATTTATATATTCAAGCAGCTTTTATTCAAATTATTAAAGCTTACTATGATCTGAGAGATATGGAATCAGAACAATCTCCAGGTCCTCATGCATTGAATTCAATGCAGTGACTGCTAGTGATCAATATGTTTTTTTCGAATCATATCCACTAGTAAAAGTAGTTATATGTATGACTGCAAAGCATGAAATTGACGTTTAATGGTTTGTGATCAATTTTTGACAAATTCCAGCCCAAGGAAAAATTATTCCCCTGAAATTTCAACGTAACGTCTCAATTATTCAACTGCTCAAGTTTATAACAAGACCACGGTACGGCCTATCGTAAGTTTTTGATAGTATTGTTCAGCGAGATACTTCGACAATTATTAATGTACAGTACTGATGGTCATAAACCTGCAAAAAATAATGAAAACCTCCCAAAAGTGTACAGCTCTTTGATAAGGAAAGACGTTAAAGATTACGAAAAGGTGAATGATGCCATATTTCTTAGATTAGCTTTTTAATTTGGGCGATATCGAATTTCGTTACTCTTTTTTCCTTTTCTAGAAATTGCCGGCGGGAGAAACTCGTCAGGGTCAGCGTGACCAGGGATGGATTCCATTCAAAAAAAACATCAGTGTGGCCCCGTCGCACCATCGTGGAGCCGCTGCTTCGGCTCCAATAGTGTTTTTCGGTATTCTTATTCAGATGTACGAACTGATAACGCCAGTCGAACCGCATGTTTTTGCAAACTGTACATGCTGACTCGACCTCGATATGTCTCTGCAACGCACCTTTTTTCGATTCAGCATTGCTAAAACCACAATGGAAGTGAATCACTACGGTCTTTCGCCGCCGTAGGCTCCAAGAAAGAAACGATAACACAACCGATTATTGTGGTTGCACTATTTCTTGGTTTTAACGCTATGTAGCCCTTGCAATTTATCACATTACGGAAATTTCGACTGAGAACGACCGAAACCGAGATCTCACTATGGACCGTTTTAACGAAGAGCGATGCAAACCTGGAAATTGATAGGTGCTCCTTCTGGATCGGCTTTTGACCTACAACTTTGTAAAAGGTGTCAAGCGATTCAATGTATCACTTCCCCTACACTTTAACCAGCAGTGTAAAACGCGATGATGACTTAGAATCAACGGTAATGAAGAAAAAAAAACGAAAGAGAATTGGGAGAAACATGCCTGTTTAGTTCAAGATTATGAAGAAAACGATATAGAGGGAATTGTGCAAAAAGTCGATATCGAAGCAAATAGTAGCCGTTCAGTTCCACTATCAATCAAGTTTGATGGATTCGTAACTCCTCTGATTCCTCTTCCTGATAGAATCAGGATGGCTTCTTGAATTTAACCCCATCCACTTGATGAAAACCGATAGCTTCATGGGGTTCTAAGGTGACCTTCACATGTATACTTTAAGTACGAATTTTTTCCCTAATTGATTGGAGTGATGATAAAGGAAGCTTTAGCAGTTCGTAATCATTCCGTCTGTCAATCTTAATCACTTCGTTGACTCCTCCTAAAATTACTTTGCAACAATAATCGAACCATAAAGGAATTTTTATGGCACGTTTCTTATCAAATGCCACTATACCAATCCATTGAAAAAAAAACTCTTGTTGAATTGTTGGATGGAATATAAAGCTAACATAAACTCATTCGTGAATATCCTTAAGAAACCGAGAAAAAGGGAAGTTCAGTATCTAGATGTTTAAGGAACTAACACTTCAACTTATAGAAAACCACGAAAATCTACTTGAGAAACGCAGTTCACAAACACGGTCTCATCAGATCGATCACACCCACGGCTAATTCAATCCTTTCTTCCATCACGACTAGTCAGTTGCTGGGAAAAGAAGACGAAATCACAATCTGCCGCCTCTTCCACCGGAATCACCAGCATTTCAATTCGTGCTACGACAATTCCATCCTATCTCCTTGGCGAGTGGATAAATGTAGACATAAATTCACAATACTTTAGTTCGAAAGCTACGCGAAACCTACAGCGTTTGGACAATATTATATCCTGACAAATTATCTGGGAAAAATAAAACAGAAATCTACTGCAAAGTTGCAAGCACCTTAACCATGATTTATGGTATTGCATTGTCGTTATATACCTGTTTGTTCGATGCTCGTTCTCTAGTCAGGCAAGCTGACCTGACTACCTCGGATTTTGTCCTTAATAGCAAACCAAACAAACAACAACTCGTCAAAGATCTCACCTACTTATTCGAATGGTTGATTGATCTGCCTTTATGAGATCGTGAGATCGTTGTAGGTCCTAGTAGTTTTTCGTACAGTTATTGTTCTGCTGGTCAGACAAAATTTCTTTCCAAAATACCAAGAACAGCGCTATATACAAGGCTACTCTGCCACAGATACTCGCGTGATTCATCTGTATGACTAGGTCTCTTCTAGAACGTCAGTGACTCGTAGCTAAGCTTACCAATAGGAATTTCAGGTTAATTCACAGTTTGGATGAAACAATTTGAGGATTATCTTGCTGAACGCCATTTCCTTCCAGTATGGAGTCCGGTAACGACCATTGGTGTTTCAACGACCGTATTCACGAGAATTCGTACACATATCAGCTGACCCTCTAAAATAAATATAAAGCAGGAATCTATATTAAGAACCATGGGAGATGCATAAATATTACATGATGCTGATATTTGGTCGAATCAGAGTGGAATTAAACATTTCAAACGTCGACCTTCTTTCCTGTCCACCTGCAAATAAAAAACACTCCTAAAACTTTGTTCCTTATTGGCGTCATGGTACTGAGAATTCCCTCTAAACGACTCCATTGGATACTAAACACGGGTGACTAACTGTGTAACGATGTTATCACTTTATATTTTCATCGAATCTTTACTAATAGTTGTGCTATCCTGCATTTTTTCTGCATGAATCATTTTTATGTCAACAGTGACATTGCAGTAAGAAAGTGCAGACTACATCTGACCTAATCTACTGACGTCGATTCTTTCATCATTGGTTTCCATGATAGGTGACGCAAAGGGAATTCTGGAGCTTCTGGGTTGCAAACCATTCATTTTTGCACTTTGCACTTTGGAGTTGTAGCTCTGCAGATGGACAGATTCCTGGAATTTACCTCCTCTTTATCCATGGCTTCGCACGGCAAGGTGAAAGTTTTGGCATCGGTGCTGTCGACGTCCTTCTAGCTAGTTCTCAACAATGAGAATTTGTAATACGATTCCATATGAACTCTGTGCGGTTGGTCTCCACGTGAAATACTTAGTGGAAGACTCATAGAAAGCGGTGAGTGTGCGAAGATTCCGTGTTCAATGTGATTGAAATTTTGGTTCAACATTTTCTCTGTTTGCTTATGGAGGGGTTTGACCGTGTATATTGCAGTCAACTTGACCTTTCCAGGCTCTGAGGAAGGCGAAAACCGCCGAAACGTCGGCTTGTACGTAAATAAAGAAATAAAATAACATCTCGTGTTTACTAAACAGAAGCAGAAAGAAAATGAGAATTAGCTTACATAGAATGCATTCAATCATGCCACGAGTAAATATTGTACAGTTTCTTCAACAGCATCATTAGTTATGCAGCACTGAAACTGTTTAGGACTTTAGCTTTAACCTTTAAGGTCTTTACGCTGATTTAACTTAAATTTCTGACGCCGGGATTGTTCACTCCAGTTTGCTTACGTATTTAAAACTAAGCCCTCATAAATATTGGATAAAAGTTTCACAAAACATTGACCTATAACAGTGACGATCATGTTTTCGAAAATGGTGCTTTCTTCCCCTTTGTAAATCCCAAACACTTTTACCATTTGAATCTTAAGTAGTTCCAAAGACTTTGGACATGACTGAAAACACATCTTTTTCTCACATCATTAAAAAAGATTAACAGAACTGACTCCAGAATTGCTTCACTGAACAAAAACACTAGCATGCGACGTCCCCAATGTTCTCGAATCCTTTGGCTTCTACTAGCGGATTTATTTCGTAAGAAAAGGTACTACGCAGTCATGAAAGAGAAGCTTTCCTGAAATTCAATTTGCCCATTTTAAGCGACATCATTATTTCTGTGAAAAACCTTAATTTCTTTGTGCTTCCATGAAATGGAAACAACTGCTGTAGTGGATCTTTTTAGGAATCAGAAGAAAAAATCGGAAAATGAGATGGAACCCGAAGCTTGCGAAGTTGACTGTATCTAAGAGAAGAACACATTCACTAATTACATTGTTCTTCTTAATCGATAAATAAAGTTAAAGGAATAATCACTGAGGCAACTTAGATAAACAAAAGAAAAGTGGAGAGAAACAACGAAAGAAAAAATACAAACGTGGGAAAAAGGAAAAACAACTCAGTGGAAAGTGGGATGGGAATGCGTCCCTGCACTATTATTTTTTGTTTACGGTAAGCTTTATAAGCGATGCTGGTGAAATTTTCTTGTAATTCTAATAAAAATGTCTTAGTCATTCATTCAGTTTAGTTTCGTTTACTATTGATTGATATCCATAGAAGGAGTGGTTCACCTTCATCATCCACCTACTCAGAACTGAAAGAAAACACGAATCACACGACTTCTGATCGGCTTTCTATTAACCCCGGCATTGGATTATAAATTCGTCGTTTTCTCTCTCAGCAATCGCGAGGTTGTTAAGCAGCATTTGTTTATTTCCATACAATAACCCACATACAACGCAATCGCAGCTGACGTTTCGGCAGTATCGCCTTCTTCAGAGCCGTTTTTTACGTGCCTTCCACTGAGGAAGAGCCGATGATCAGCGTCGCACATGGTTGACGACTGTGCACCATCTTATCAGAACAGCTGGCAATTGTCACTATTTTCATAACCATGACGACCCTTCATTGTATTCGTAAGTCCGCATTATAATTTTTTTATACTTTGTTGTTTTTAGTGAAATGACCCGGGGAACGGTAGCATAGTGGTAGTGATTCCGTTCATTACGCGAACGACCCAATTTACCTAAACGATGATCTGATCCTGTATTAGGAACATAAAACCTGTCACCTTCCGAAATCGGGAAATCGGTGCTACACTAGTCTGGAATAAGTTCACTTCTGTTAATTCATATGTCAATGTCTTAGACCAGCTATCTCAGAGAGAATGGTCTCTACCGGCATTCAGCGAAATTCTTGACGAAATGGGAAAATCCTCGAGCAGCAACTGAACCTACACGGAAGAAAATTCCTGAGACCTTCGTTGATGATAGATGTGGGAGGAAACGAATCGAATGCAAGAGGTGCTCAGATCCGTACGGTGGGGTAGAGGTGATATCAGGTTATGTAATAATGGAATAAAGTAAACAAATGACCCGATTTCACACGTGGAGATCGCAGCACTTCTTTTATTCGATTCGTTGTCTCTCGTTCATCATTAGGGCGCGTGTGGCGCAGTGATTGAAGGCGCTCTGCAACACCTACGTGAAATCGATCAACGCGCCCATGGCCCACCAAGCCTTCCATTGCGCCAGGGTCGGCAGATTGATACCAGACTTGTCTGGGAGGGTAGCAGCACTGGCTCGATACATCGGCAAGCCACCGCCAGTTACTGCAAAGGCCAGGTATGTATTCAATCACCTCCAAACGATGCTTAATGAAGTCGATTGCAAGGCGCATCCTTAAAGGGATTGATCAACGCCGAGAGCTTTATCCTTTATCCATTCATCATTCACGAAGATCTTCGCATTTGCATGTTTGCTCGACAACCACTTGAAGACTTTGTCTTCTTCGTAAATGTCAGTGAATTCTAGTCGAATTGGTTTTTCTAGAATCCTGGCACAGCTCCCCTTAGAGCCTTCCTACATTTTCACCATAGCTACAGTGGACAGCACTTACGGGGCCGAAATTTTTTTTCTGCCAAGGAATCAACTCACAGGCTACGGAAGAATAGGAGGCGTGGATAGTTTGGAGCGTAGTCGAACCATCGATTAAGCTTGTGTTATTGCACAGAATCTTTAACCATTGCGCTTCCAGCGCTCCTGATTTACCAGTTTACATTCTCTTTCATCACAATGCTGTATTATGATGCCCGTAATCCGTGGAGGGCATCGAAAGTTTTCTTTTTTGTTGAGCAACTTCAAGGCTCTTTTGCTATTTTCAAAGAGGAGCCAAGTAGAAGAAAAACTTTGAAAATTGTAGCTGATCACAAAAAACAGGTAACATCATCAAAGCGACATTATAAAGAAATAAATAACACAAATATGACCTAAAAACCAACTTCCATTAAACCTCGGCAACAACAAGTTTTGCACATGATT
Source organism: Angiostrongylus vasorum (assembly GCA_018806985.1). Classification (NCBI taxonomy): domain Eukaryota; kingdom Metazoa; phylum Nematoda; class Chromadorea; order Rhabditida; family Metastrongylidae; genus Angiostrongylus; species Angiostrongylus vasorum. The sequence goes on along the minus strand of JADANN010000116.1, from coordinate 268,476 downwards.
GAGCTGACCCGTGGTTAATATAAAAACCGTTAGGGGTTACAAGGTCGTCGTTGTTGCGATGTGAGCGCTCGTAGTCCTGTCGAATCGAATCCAGTAGAGGCGAAAGCGTCGAAACATTAGCCGAATAGAAGTTTTTGTAATGTTAACTTTTTATTTACTGTCTATTATAATTTTTTACGGTAGGGTATTATGTGGGACACAACCACAACGATGCTGAGATATTTGCAAAACTCTGGAACGTAGCTGCCTACAGTGGGGAACGAACGTGCTATCAGCCTTTCCGGGAGCTAACGCATTCACCACCACACCATGTGGGTCCTTCGTTTTGCCTGTCTCTTTTATTTCTTTTAAAAAGTTTTGTGTCGACCTCACGTCAAACTGTAGTAAATTATTACACCAGTATAATTCTTCACATTTTCCCAAAAATGAACTGTCGATATTGCAGTTTAGTATCTTTTGAATTCCAAACAAAACCCTTGCGGAAACAGCTATCGTGAAGTACAGGAAATTATCTGTAATTTCAAAAACAATAAAATCCACCAGTTACGTTCTTTCTTGGCGCCGCCTATTCCATGGTTTTGTGAACAGTTGTTATCAGAAGCTTCCGGTGCGTATCAGTGTTCATAAGGGCTATAGAGGACATATCGTTTCCTACTTTTCGTCACGTGTTCGGAATGAAATCGGAAGACGCTGCAGCATATCACCCACTATTCCCTACGATACCGGAACCGGATGGATTATTAGCTTACCATCTATCTGAAGTGCCACAACTGATGATGTCAAATTCATTTCTAAACCCGTACTTGTTCTCTATTCTGCCATCATTCCCGGATCCAGTGCTCTTCACACTTCCGGTTCCCACTTCACAGTCTTCTCTTTGGTAAGTTCTTGCACTCATAGACTCTCTAAACTCGTTAAGGTTGTGAGCAAACCTCCATTTTCTGCCAGGCTTTTCAATTTGTGGTACTCATTTAGTCCCCAATGCATGACTCCTCAGAAACAATGCCACTTTTCCTATTAAATAAGAAAGCTTTCAGCGCTCACGCTGTGACCTCTACGGATTTCCCACACGACCTGCAAAATTCGGCAGAATGTTCCCCACAATCACGCGGTAATTCACATTCAACTGAACCCGGAGCATCATCGCTTCGAAACTCACGAGAGGTGAGTTTCACTTATTTGAAGCAATCAGCGCACTTGTAGTATAGGAATATGGGTTCCCATTTTATTTAAATTCATTGTATCTTGTCAATTTTAGAGGGGCCCAAACACCAATAGGTCACAATAAAACTACGGTACGAAATCTTCCTACTGAGTGTTATAGTGAAATACATATTCAGAGGATAAAATAAGGCTCCCGGTGTAAATCAACCGCTGAGGGATGCGCCGAGCATTCGACTTCATTAAGCATCGTTGGAGATGATTGAATGTATATATGGCCTTTACAATAACTCGCGGTGGCCTACCGATGTATCCAGCCAGTGCTGCTATCCGCCGAGACAAGTCTGGTTCCAATTTGCCCACCTGGTAAGGATTGAGAGCTTGGTGGGTCTTCAGCGCCGGAATCCACCTCATGTATATTGCACCGACCACTGCTCTTCACTCGCCCGAAATACATATTAACTGATGATAAAGTTGACTTTCGAACTCTTTTATATCCGCAGTGTTCATAACTTTACAAACGAATGTAGTAGTGATACAACAAAGCCTTCTGCGATGGGAACCCTTCTCAGATCGTATGTAGTCCAAAAAACAGCATATTAGCTTTACTTTACTCATTACTCAATTACTCAGCTTTTCTCATAGTAAGAAAGTTGATTCAGGATTTTTCAATCTCGTTGTTAAAAATGCCAGATAGTTTGCCAAATGGCATTCTTTACGTTTTTTTAAACTTTCTTTTGTACGACACCTCTCTGAAATCTACTGTGGATCCCAGCTCTTCTTGCAATTGATTCGTTCCCTCGCACTGATCATCCACGAAGATGTTCCAACTTCTGCTTGACTCCCGGTTAAGGATTTTCCTTTCGTCATGAACGTTATTAAATACTGGTCGATTTGAATCTCTCTGGAATCCTGAGATTGCCTTGATAGAGGATTCCCACTTGGACTGCAGAGTGAACCTTTCCCAGACGAGTCTTGAACTAATGCTTATGTTTAAATACATGAATTCTCCAATCAAATGTGCTCACTATATTCTATATATCTATTCTATATCTATATTACCGACTTTTCTTGAAGTGTAACAACTGTCCTTTATCAATGTTTTAAGCTTTTCCAATTAAGTGTGTTTCTTCTGAAGAAAGCTGCCAAGTAACGTCAAGACTTCGAAGAGGACGGCCACAACAAGACATAAGTGATGATGATGATCCAAACAGCCGGAAACGACGCCATCGACGACTGTACGCCCGGCAATACAGGTACTTTTTGAGGATGTCCTTCACTGTTCAAGGGACTCCTTAAACATTTCCTGAACCCTTCCACTTCAATTCGTGAACAGTGTGATTTTAGAGCCCAAATACGGCACAAAGTCGACGAGGTGAAGGTACTGAAGGGGAAACTGGATGAAATGAAGCGAACCATTGAAAAGTTAGAAATGACCTTGGAAAGTGAACGAAGAGAGCATCAACAGAATACCATTCTCTTGAACTCAATGATCCAATCGAAACTTATACCCCAGGTCACTAGCCAATGATACTTTGCTATGAACCACCCGATTAACTTTACCCTTTCCCTGGCTCAATGTTAACATGTAAATTTGAAAACATTTTATCAATAAACGTCGAAATGTGGCAAAGAATACTAATGTTAAGAAATGATATTTCGACATCCTAATATCAGAACATCTCACTGTTCAAAATCAGTAGAGAAATACAATTTTACAGCACGAGGAATGGCTAGAAAATCTGACGAGAAGCCATTTTTTAACATTGCAGTGGTAAAAACAAAGTGGTGATTAACAAATAAGAGAGTACTGCAAGAGTGAAGCCATACTTCCAGTAGATTTCCAAGTTGGTAAAAGTAAACGGGTGACAACAACTGAGCATGAAACTTCCTCTCCTTTATTTTGCTAGTTCTTTCCCGAATAAATTCGGTCGAAGTACGGCTCGAACGAATTAAACCAAAAGAAAAAAAAACAAAGTAAACTGGTGCCTCTATGAGGATGCAGAAAGAAAACAACGAACGACACAGTTTAAAAATATCAGAGGTACCAAAAAATTAAGAAGCAAAAAAGAAAGAAACAGCGTCACGCATCACCTCAATGCCGTGACCTTTTTACATCATCGCGATCACCATCTCGATCACCTCCCCTCTTGTTCTTCACCTGTTGGAAGAGATCACCCAAACCGAACACATCTTGTTCGCGTTCGAACTGAAATTAAAAACAGCATGTGCTAAACACAGGTCTATTCCTTCTTTCCTTCCTTTTTTCCCTCTCCTAGTTTGTTAAACGCGACGGTGGGTTATAGCCCAAAAATAGATGGTGATAAACCCAACATAGTTTACTTCTTTGTCGGAGTAACAAATTTCGAAAAAATTTGAGTCAGGATTGCAATTGTGTTATCAATTGCGGCATCCAGACCACAAGTGACGCTTATCAGCGCTAAATATGAAAGAACAACTGCAGCGTGCAAACATTAAGGAAGGTCAATTTAGACAAACATAGATCGAATCTTCACTTAAAAAAATGTTAGAATAGGCATCGGAAGATGTTGGTGATCCGCAGGCGGCTTGCACTTCTTAAATCTATTCTCCCGAACAATCAGCGTAAAAAAGTATCCTAATCGTCTGAGCTGACACATACGACGGAGAAGATGAAAATATTAGCAGCATAATGTTAAACTTTTAATTCCTGCCTATTACACTTTTTTTTACGGAAGAGTATAATGTGAAATACAACCACAACGATGCTGAGATATTCGCAAAACTTGGACCCCCCGGGTCAGAACGCACCACTCAAACCACGGCTTTCCTTTCCGGGGACTCGCGTATTAGGCACTGACCACGAAGGCACTTGCTCTGCATTTCCCTCAGCTAGTTTTCTACGTAACCCTGCAATCAGGAATCACCCGTTAGCGTTACTGATCTGGGGAGCACAAATTGGCATTGAACCCAGTTAATGGTTGTTGTGGCTGCATTTCACGTCATACCCTGCCGCGAAAAACTATAGTAGGCAGAAAATAAAAGGTTAACGCTGTGATTTCAAATATAGCCTCAGCTTAACTGGGTTTAATACCGATCTGTGTCGGGTAGGAAACTAGCTGAGAGAAAAGCAGAGCAATGGCCTCCGAGATGCAATATGTGATACGCGAGCCTCGAAAAGGAAAGCCGTGGTTTGAGTGGTGCGATCTGACCCGGGGGTCCAAGTTTTGCGAACACCTCAGGATCGTTGTGGTTGTATTAGCGGCATATTTAAGGAGCGTCAATTTACGTTGTTGTCACTTAATAATCACTACGCACAAAGGAGTTCGGAACACTGACAAAACTTCTAAGAATTACCCTTCAACTTCAAATGCCTATCAACGGTCTAGTTTAAATATCGAAACAATCCCCGTAAAAAACAGTCAAAATTTTCACCTCTATTTCACTTGGCTATTACAAGCTATAGATGTAGGGATAAAAATAGCTGTTGCCAATCATCCCATTCGTACTTGCATCCATATTCAGTTCAGACATAGTGTTACTGTACTTATATATAAAGTAGAAGCTCGTGTTGTGAATTGCGGGCGTTTCTGTACCACAACAACAGAGCTTCTTTTTTTGAAAAGCGACTGATAATCTCTGTAGCTCTCGGAACACAGAGGAGCTTTTAATACACATACAATAATCATTCTGCTGTCATAGATCAGTATCTATAAATATCAAAATTCAACAAACTAAAAAAAAACTGTAGAAATCCTTCTACGGGACCACATACTTATGGAGAGCTGTAACTAACTCAACTTACGCTTTCCAAGAACGACCATTCATTTTAGTATGAGCGAGGAAAAGCCTTCGTACAATAAATCTAACCGGTAGAAGTAATCCCTTTTCTAAGGCGAGTAGTGGCGAGTAAAAGAGAATACTCTCTAACTATAGAGAACTTCTCTCTGGGAAAGTTCTCTATCTTTCTATACAATAACATTTGATGTCCATATATGGCCGCCTCACAGTCGCACATCAAACACCGTTATGTAACTTTTATAATCTACTCGGTCTATTATGTTCAATGTTTCAGGCACAGTAGCGATTCAGGTTTGACTCCAGTAGCACACCAACGATGGCTTATCCGAAGGAGGAGGAGTAACAGTGGAACAGTTTACTACTTCCTTGCGAAACAACGAAGCCAATGACGTTGATACTTCAGGCAGTTAGGTACAGTCTACTGCAGTCCAGGATCGACGATCCAGACCGTCCGCGGTCGCATACGCACGCGGCTCCCGCAGCCAATATAAGCCAGGTGCCTTCGACAGCGGAGACATACCATCACTCACCTCACCCCCGATCGGTAGCGCGGATAATCCGCTCCTCACAACATCATTCATTGTCACTCTCAATCACCACAATTCATTCACAGTCATACTCACTCATTCTTATCCATTCACATTCATCCTTCAGTAATCAGAAGATTATTGTATCTAGTTTCTTAGTGTTTACGGTGCAATGTCAGTAGTGGCGGGTGTTTCCAAATGCGTTATGCTTGCAACGCCATCGGTGGCATGTACCATTCCTCCCGCAATGTACGCCATGCGTACAAGGCCGCTGAGCGGCAAACTTATGCTGTGTATTCTGGTAAGCCGTTATAGGCTTATCAGTTTCCAGCCATTTTCATATTGGCCCTTGACTCTTAGGGCAATGGTGGCACCCATAGATGCTCAAACTTCACGTTGCTGACATAGCGTTATCGACGACCAGCCTCCGTAGATGACTCATCACTTACTGTCCTCATTGATCCACTAAAATGTACCTCATCGTTATAATGTTGAAATCTTAGCTCAGCCGAAAATACGGCCCGTCTGTAACCCTCTCCACCTCAGCATACTGTCTCCCTCTCCGTCTCAGCGTACCGTCTCCTTTCTCCGCCCCCAGCATACTGTCTCCCTCAGCCGCCGCGCTGGTCGCGGATAGACGCGACGCGGCGTCGCTCACGGCTAACCAACGGTTACTTCTTGGTAATTGTTCATTATTACTATTGACGTAATTGTGTTAATTACTTATTAATGGTATAATAATATTCGAATGCCATTATCTCGTTGTTAGCCTCACTTCACTACTAGCCTTCGCACCTCATAGCTTTAACTGACGTCATTCCTCTACCATTACTTCTCCATCGTTACTATTATGTTATTAATGTTATATTTGTGTATTAAAGGTTTAATTACCCAAGTTTGAGGCTGGTAGATCAACACAACAGCTAAAAGGCCCGCGTGGCTAATATTCTACACAGACCGAACCGCTAGTAACCGCCGCTAACTAACCGTTACACTAACTACTAATTTAAATTGAAAAATCACACCAGGAACAATGAACTAATACGACTTAGAAGATAATCTGCTACCAACCTGGACCGGTCCTGCTCCACGAGAACTTCCTTCCGCTCCAGAGAAACCTTTATCCGGAACAAAGCGTTGGGTATTGATGATTTTATCGAGGTCGTCACCGTAGACATCCTTATCGATATTTTTACCTAAATTGGCAACAATTACCGGAGATATGCATAGTTTGGCTAGTAAATAGAACCGTTGATATTTTTTGCATCGTTGACTCTGGTGAGTATAAGATAAAAGGATAAAGGATAAAGCTCTCGGCGTTGATCAATCTCTGAGGGATGCGCAAGAATCCGACTTCATTAAGGATCGTTGGAGATGAACGAATGCACATCTGGCCTTTACACCTTTACTATGACTCGCGGTGACCTACCGAAGCATGGAGTCAGTGGCGATATTCTCCCAGACAAGTCTGATACCAAATTACCGACCTCGGAGGGATTGAGAGCTTGGTGAGCCTGGAGCGCAGGGGATCGATCCCATGTATATTGCAAGGCGGCTCCACACCTGCCCCTACTATGTATATCAAAAAAGAGAAACCTAAGGGACACTTAAAAGTCCAAGCGACTTCTAGGGAATAAATATTTCTTGGAAAAATGGATTTTTTTCCAAGCAGTTCTTAATTTCTCTGCCAAAATTACTCCAATCACGTTTTGCCCGTAGTAGTCGAGTGAATAGCCCATCTTTACAACCACACAATTCAGTGAGTAACTATAATAAAATTCCTACAGAACATACATTCATACTATCGATCAGGGAACCCGTTTTCAAATTCATGAGCTGTTAGTAATAAAGCACGTATATTGCTGAATGCACAACTGATAACGCAAGCAGCAATAAATAAGTCATCGTGTCACGCTACGAACACTATACGGCACTGCATGATATCATGCCGCCTATGATGTCATGATGTCGTTCTGATAACGAGAGTGACTCGGGTAATCGGAATAGGATTTAAAACTGATATCATTGCAGATAAAACCATCGATAAGCAGTTATTCCAAAGAAAGAGAGTCACTGAAGAATGAAACACTCAACGGAAATTACAACACAAATGTAAAAAATATCAACTTTTTTTTTATTGTCTTCTACAGTTTCCACGACAGGGTATTATGCGAGATCCACCACAATGATGTTAAGATATTTGCAAAACGTATCGAGCACGCTGATTACACTAGCAGATAGAAAACTAGCTGAGAGAAAGGCAAAACGAAGGACGCGCATAGTGTGGTGGTGAACGCGTTAGCCTTCGGAAAAAGGTAATAATATGTTCGATCCTCAACGCAAACACCTGCCACCCGGAGCTTTGCAAATATCTTAGAATCATTGTGGTTGATTTCGCATGTAAAAAATAATATAGTAAATATAATTAGGTGCACAAATTCAACGAAAATCTGGAAGTAGTTCCCACAACATGATGAAGACCAATAATACAGAACATTTTGAACTCACTTGGCCTATATATGTGCTGCTGAACATTGTCACTACCTCGCCAAGCCTTGTCGTACGGGTTATACGTTTCATCGTCCATAGCACCACTGTCTAGACCCTGAAAAAAAAGGGAAAAAAAAACTTTTTCTCCGTCTGAACACATCTGTGACTTTTGTTAAAACCTTGTTCTGGTCAAATAATCTCTGATCAAACTGAGTTTCGTTTGATCGAACTTTTGCATCTGGTAAACCAAGAACTATCTTCTCCGAAATATCGCGATCACGATCTCGCATCAGCCTATCCACCTTGTCTGGTCTGTTACGAGCAATATTTCTTTCCTTCCTGATGTCATCCAAACGATCACGTCTACAAAAGAATAAATAAAAAATTTGTGCGAATTGATACCAAAAACTGCCTCTACAGGCAAACTTCGAGCATCTTTTAAAACCGAATTTCATTGCGACGGCATGGATCTCACTAAGTGAGGAATTACTAGCCAATTAATACCGAAGCTAAGTAACGCTCCTATAGGTAGCAGATATCTTGTTAAACACAGACCAAAAATGACCATGTGCTTTCCTGAGACGTAGTTGGATCCATGCATAGTGTGGACACACAGTTTGCCCTGCACTGACTTGATATATATCTCTTGGATTTACGCAGACATGCCCATGGAATCGAAAGTGGTTGTGCCCGCACATGCGCACACTGTATCCTACAGGTCAGTTCGGGCAGAAATATGTGAACATGTGACTGAGAAGGATGTCGGACGTGATTAGGAGCCCCTTCCAACAAATAAGCGCCGTGTCTGCTCTGTAATAGACGGGTAAGCTACTTATGAATAAATCTAGGCCGCACACTGAGACCTCGGCAAACTGTCCGTCGGTCTAAAAAGCGAAGCACCGTAGAATAAAAAATTCTCATGAAAGAGTCTCTATTATAGCAGCGTTGGGTAGTAGTATGGAGAAGCTGCTAAAATCACGTTCCAGGCTGCCCAAATATGGAGGCACTTTAATGACGATCGGCATGTGTAGTGCACTAATGGCGGCACATCAACCCTTGATCGAGTGCCTGTGATGAAAGCTGAAAAGAATAAGAACGAGATCAACGGACTGGTTCAGATGAGAGGATGCCGCTTATTCAATACTGTCTACGATTCCGGAGAACAATTTCTTGAAAAACACAGCAACTGGCGACGTAGGCGTACTCAATAAAACCAATAAAACAAATATGTGTCATGAATATCGAGACCGTTCAACAGCTAACAGTTTGACGCTTACGGTTAAAGAGATGTGCATCAATGCCGGCTTCGACAATCTTCATCGTCTACGCAGCCATAACAAGGTATGGTGATGATGAGGTCTAAGCATTTTTTTTTTTTATGGACTTGAAGTTCTACAGAGAGGATCATGGTAGTCATTGGCTATTTTAACGGCAAGATAGAACTGAGGAGAATGCCTGAAGAACATCACATTGGCACCAACGCACTCGAATGCAATGAAGATGAACGGCTTACTGAGTCTACTACGATGAACGAAACCAATGCATGACCAATGTAGCTATCGTCGCAAAAATTTACACATTATCGGAGCCATCGCCTGATTCACGTAAGATTCTTCCTTTTTACAAAAAGAGAGGTAGCAACAAAGTTGAAGAAACGAAAAACTACCATAAATTCGGATTTGGTGAGATCAGTGGTAAGTTTTTGTGAAGATGCCGTTATCGACAACATGAATAGTACAACTGGTTCATTCATTATTTTATGTTAATGTTATGGAAGCTGACAGCCTGAAAATTATCAAGAAATGTCTAATTCCATGAACAATCCAACTAATACGAAACTTAGAATTGCACGAGAGGTGGAAACAATCACAAAGTTAAGTCAGAACTTATAAAGCTCTGAAGGAAGCCGACAAAAGGATAACATAGAGGAAGAACGTAAGCAATAGCAGGTGAAGAGGTTAAGGAGAAGACTTGCAGAGCCTGCCGAAACTCCGCCATTTATAAAGCTAAGATGACTGCATCCCAACACCCATACGGAGGTGTTGTGGCTTCTAAAAAGCCAAAAGAAAAAACATCAACAGCTACTAGTCTGATCTCTTCAACAGCAAGGTACCCCTGCTTCTATATGGAATTACGAAGTGTGGGTCACAGAGGCTCCCTCCTTCAGAATTCGCCATGCCACTAAGTCGATGAAAAGATGCACAACACCCATTGTGCACAAAATTAAACCGGAACATCTGAAGAACCTTCCGCCAGTCTTCAACAACACGTTAGCACGGCTATACACACGGCACCTGTCAGAATCCAACGCTTCTAACCAATGGAAAACCAAAAGGATTATGTTGCTGCAAGAAAAAGTTAGTTTTGCTTCCACGACATCGGCAACAATTGTCCAATCAGCCTGTCTGTCTTGTATGAACTCTTCCATCGAGCCATCATTAGCAGAATGGATGGGACCCTGGATGAAAGACAGCCACTTGATCAAGTAAGGTATTTTGGAAACGATTTAGCATGGTGTACCACATTCACTCGATGCTAAGAATCACTGAAGCATCGCGAGAATATAAATGCCCGATCTGTCCACCTTTCATTGATTTAAAGAAAGCTTTTTAATTCATTTGAGAATGAAAGTCTTGAAATCTCCTGACAGCTTTGATGTCGCTGCTCAATAAATAAAGATTCTTCGTGATCTGCAGGAAAACTTGACAAACATAATTCCTCACCATTCTATAACGTTATTAACATCGACATAATGAGACAGGTGTCGATAACATCTCGACAAAAAACGTTAACAGTCATCTTCGAGAACGTCGTGCGAGGATGGGACAACATAGGGGTGAATGTCGGCGGCTGACAATTTAGCCACCTTCGATTCTGATGATGCCGTTCTTTTAACACCAAGCAATAGCTAGGCAAAATAAATGATGGTTAGCCGACAATAACCTCGGAAAAAACTGGTTTTTGACCTAAATCTCAAGAAGACGATCTTCACAATATACGAATTTCCTTATCGCGTCCCTATGATGCTCACCTGAATCGAATCTTTGACTGCTGCAGCAATGCAACTGTCGACAGGTCTACATGGCGAACGAATAAGCTTCTGTGCTGAGCGGAACGAGGTAAAGAGCTTCCAAAGTTTCGAAAATGTAGTGAACAGAACAAAAAAAAGAAAACTCACGAAACCTGTACATATACGGTCAACTCTCGATTCTTTCTACCTTAAAATGCTCATAAAAAACCTGGATGCTAAGCAAACACGTTGAAACATTAATAATAAGCTGTATCAAATGCGCAATCAAGAAAGCAACCCTGGGAGTAATACGCAAAAAGCTATCGAGTGGAGCGAATCCGATTTTCTGATCAACGTCAACGATCAAATATCAGGGAAGTCGCTACCTACGCTAAAATGTCGAAAATTAGTTGGGCCGAACACGTGGTACGCATTAATGACAAGCGGTCGACCACAACCGTTAGCGAATGAATCACGCCGGATGCGAACAGAAACCACCAAGCTTACTCTTTCATGAAGATTCTAGAAAAAGAATGTGTTCGGCTCAACATTTAGTACGAACACAATCCACTAAGCACTGTTCCAGGCAACAGAGACATATAGCGACTTTACATTCGCCCATTCCAGTTACCGGACAATCAACAGGGAGGATAGGTGATACAGGTAACCAACCACTTCATCGATCCTTCAATATAATAGCCTACAACGAGTATTTCAATATTTTCCACAAATTTGTATCACAGACTTCTCCTTTAGTATAATAAAGAAGTCACTAAAATACTGAATACCCTAAACAAAAATAAGTTTAGGGTCAATGATGTATTTGAAAAAGATAACCATGGGTATCGGAATCAACGCTATAGTACAAGAATTGCAGCTTACTGAGAAAGATTTCTAAGCCCTGATAGTTCCTATCCCAACTAATAATTCTCATTACGACCTCATTACGTTAAAGCCCCAAAGTTGTCTTCGGTTATATATGAGCCACAAATGATAAAAATGGTAACAAACAAACTAGAAAATAGTATTTAAACAGTAAAATGATGCAGAAATGCAACAACCACATCGTGTGTTTGTGGTTTATAGGACCAGTGGTAAATCTCACGGCATCAATCAATCTCATGGAGATGTGATTCGAAGTTTCCTGTGACTATACACCGAGACAGAGGTCCTGCCAATGGAAATCCCAGTTTTACCCACCGGTAGCTATTGTCACTTCCATTTTCATGAAAACCCCTTCATTTAACAATGTGATCATAAAAATTTGAAAGCATATCCATAAATACCTAATTTCCTCTCGTGCCTTGACAGCTTCGTCCTCATCTTCACCTTTTTTCTTTATACCAGCACGTTCCTGGAATACTTTTCAATTGATTAATAACAGGGGGTGGGAGGTGAGGTGACAGCAGATGATTAAATGAACAGTAAGTTAGCTGGCAATGTGTCACATTCCTAATAGAATGCTTCAAGCTTACCAGGATCACAAAACCTCAGAAATAAACACACCAACTACTCATCACCGTCGTAAAAATGCGGAGCAAACCTGTCGTGCTTTGGCAGCCATCTCTCGCATGCGAGCTTCTTGCTCAAGTTTCTTGTGCTGTGCTACTCTCTTTTCCAACTGGGCTCTAGCTTCTACTGACTCTCTTGCTTTTCTGTCGGCGATGTACAGCGCTTCGGAAAGCTTTGCAAATCCTTCATTGATGTGAGTCTAAAAAGAAATGTCATCAAGAATCAGACCGATGCTCTAAAAACAGAAGTGAACTGCACCTGTTGTAATCCTCTCCCATCGGCAGCTAAACGTTTATCAAGAGAAACTGTGAAACCTACAAAAAAAGTGATTTACGAAAACTATCCTCTTAAAAAACTATATGTTATATAAGCTAGTCAGCTGATTCTAACCTTTAGGATTCTTCCAATTAGAAATACATGGCGGTATCTTCCAGTCGTTCTGATCTTTGGTTGTTACCTAAGAAATAATAAATATGAGAAGAAAACGGCACTGTATTGTTGATACAAAACCGAGACGATGCGCATACTTTCCTTGGCGGACTATGCATTACTGGAGCAGGAGGCGACGGAGGAGCTCTTGGAATCTTTTGGTTGATCCTAAATTCCATTTAAATTTTGAGGATATGATAGGAATAACACGGAACGAGTAGAAAATGCACTGAAATCCTAGAAGCACTAAAAACAGCAGCATAAAGAAAGCACCTGAATTTCGGTGGCTCCATGGGATCTTTTTGTTCTTCTACCATTCGGATGATTCTCTGCTGTGAACCTCCGGCATGCATTGAACTTTGTTGACTGGGAGTATACCTAATGTACTGCACGGGTGCCTGTTTTTCTGCATGACGAACAGGAAGAGCTGATGCTACCTTAAGGGAAACATAGGGAGTCAATACAGCCTCGTAAGACCATTATACACCTACTCATCCATCCTATCACTTTCATTCACCAAAATATTCCTGGCTTAGATCTAAGCTTCGTAGATTTACAAACCTTGCTCTCAGTAATTTTCTCTAAGGCTAATCGTGTTTTTTCCGTCTGCTCAGCTATTGTTTCTTCATCGGGTCGCTGAACATCGTCGTCATCTTCATCCCAAATTTTTGCGCGCATGTCAGACAACTTCGAGTAAACAATTTTGTTCTTATCGTGGCCTATCCGCGCAATAGCATCGTGCCGCAGTTTGCCGTCGGCATCGTACTGCAAGGAGATTTGACCGTCACTCTTTCCTCTTCGTTCACCCAATCCCATTCCGAGAGGAAACTGTGCTACATGTATCTCCGGAAATGCTCCACCATCGCCGAAATCCTACAAAAGAAAGGATCTGGCAAAGCAATGGATTAACTTGATGAACCAGATGTCAACGAACAAATTTGAAGATTAAACGGTTCAAGTGAAATGAAATTGGCATAAATTGTAATTTGATGTTAGAAATGAGTCGGTTCAGAATATCAAAAGTGATAGAAACCATGGAAAAATCTTACGTCAGCGTTACGTGGTTTAAACCCTTGACGTCGACCATAAGGTGGTGGTTCCTTTACAACAATAGCTGTAGAAGGCAAGGCATCTTCTCTCCCACGGAAGAATGGATCTCGGCGAACCTAATACGAGTGGGATTTAACCTACAACTAGGGAAAAAAAACAAAGCGAAGAAGCTAAAACAGTATCACAAAAAAAGTACGGCACAAAAAAAGACCAACTTGTGAATATTCGTCTGTTATTGAAGACGGGGGTGGAAGAAGCCTGAAAACTATTATGTAACGTTACAGATATTCCCTCTTATACTAAGCTATAAAAGATCTCGCCAATAATAAAAAGGATAAAGCTCTCTGTGTTGATCAACATCTGAGGGATGAGCTATGTATTCGACTTCCTTAAGCATCGTTGGAGGTGAATGAATGCATATCTGGCCTTTACGATAACTCGCGGCAACGTACCGATGTATCGAGTCAATGCTGCTGTTTCCTCAGAGAAATCTAGCACCAGTGTGCTGACCCCGGAGTGATGGATGGCTTGGTGAGCCTGCGCGGGATCGATCCCATGTGTATTGCAGGGCGCTCACTGCGTTTCACGCGCAATTTCGCCAATAGATAGAATACTGTCTTCAGTTCTCCAATTCTAGCCAAATTATGTTGCGAAGAAACTACGACTTGAAGAAAGCAAATCTGAAGAAAAGAAACGAAGAACTTACTCGGTCAGCTTCACTGACATGGTTTACCAAATGGAGCCGAAAGAAGAATGCTGAAGCGAGGTAACCATGTAGGCCAACATAGTAGCGATTCAGAAGCACAGAAAAGAATGTAGACAGAATGAAAATTGAAGATAGATGTTTGACAACCAACAAATTTCCTCACAGTAGGAAAAACATTAAGCCCAGTTTATCGTGACGGCATTAAATGCTTACAATGAGACCATAAGTTCATTACAAATGAACCAAATAAGTATACGAATAGGCACAACTGATGTTCACAACATGGCTGTAAGCAACTGCTTTCTTGATGAGTAGACACGACATTGTTGTGATTCATTTCACTTTTAACTTATACCTTTCTTTTGTAAACTGTTTACTTCTAGTGTTTCGAAGGCTACTGCATCTTTTCCGAGTATGAAAAGGTTAAGTTGGAACGCGATCTACTGAGCCAAATCCTTCCACCACCCCAAAAGAAGAAGCTCGCAATCTAGATTTCAATCACATGGAAACATCTCCAAGCATTCGTCATTTTCTTTAAGCTTTCCGCTGAATGTTAGAGATCAATCGCATACAGATCACTTGGATGAGGAATGTGCTTTTCTTAGCTCAAAAAAACAGTCTGAGATATTGTGCGAGATCATGCGTAGCTATAAGGAACTAAACCCAAAGGGTTAACTTCAACTTGAGCACCTAGGTGTTCCTTTACATGGATCCACAGCGGTCTGTTTCGCAAATATATTCTTCCTCGACTGCTTTACAACTTTTTCTGATGAGGTTATGGCAATAATCAGATAAATACATCGAGTATTCATGCACCGAAGAAGGCAAAACCTTCGAAACCCTAGCGAGGTTAACAACCTTGTGCCTGCTTATCAAGAAAACAGTAACCTATTCATCGATTCATAGGGTTAACTGAAAATTAACCCTGGAAAGTACATGGCAGTTTCAATCGTGGTACTTATACAACATTTACGAAAGAGATGAACATTAAGTGCAACAAAAGAAACTACTTTGTGGATCTCATAGCTCTCATATACATTTGTCCAATTTCTTCACAGGCAGTTTTAAAATCTTCAGCCGTTTCTAGTATGGTTCGCCTCTGTGCAGCAGCTATACGACCGGACAACAACGAAAGGAAATCGCGAACTGTCCAGTCCTTCTCGTCAAGCTTATTCAATTCAACAAAACTACAACTCTTAGCGTGTGCTCGATGTTCCTCCCTAAAGAGACAGAACACTAAAGAAATATCAGACCTTCAACTAACTCATAAAGAACCATCCACTTACCAGGGATCATCCTGCTCCTCAAATATCATCTCTTTAAAGCAGAACACACATGTTGCTGCCGCAGGATCGCGTCTGCTTCCAGAATAGATAAAGCCGGCTTTGGCTAGCTAAAATCAAACTGGAATATTTTCGAGGGATATTTTAAGCCAACATAATGAAAGGAAAGAACTAATGACGGCTAGTAATGAACTCAAGACTTACTGCATCAGAAGAACATGGAGAAGTGCCCTTGTCAAAACACCACTTCTTAAAAGTCGCCTTACGATGTGTATAGAACAGGACATTGGACTCCTCACTGACGATCTCGTCAAAGAGAACAGACTTTAAAGTCTTATTGCTCATCTGCTCACAGGGGATAGAACTCTAAAAAGTACTTTGGCTGAAGAATGTTTTGCATACGGAGACGATACGACGACCGAATAGCGCCCATTAACTACAAGTCTACGCGACATCCACGAATTCCTTACATAAGGCCCATCCCACTTTCTAACAAGCTTGCCAAGTTTCCATAAAAGGATAAAAAGGCCGCCAATCAACCTTGTAAGGATATACGCCTTTCTAATACAATAAGTTTATCACGAACATGAACAGAAAAGAATGTAGGGACCACATAGGTTGAAAACGTGTGGACAGAAAGCTATGATGCTTAAGAGTGGTTAAAAATAACCTCTAGATGGATCCCTACACAGTCATAAAAACAACATTTCTTCGAAACATCGAGGTAGAATTTTGCACAGATCTGATTTACTTAGGTAACAAACTGCTGTGAAACCAGTACGTAACCTGGTAGAGAAAAAGAGCACTGGGAAGTTAAGCACATACTTTTCTCGAAATAAAAATGTACTAAACTGGCCACAAGATAAAAAATATCCACCTGATCCAGAGCAATATTGGATTTGCTGTATTGATTTCAATTCGGACCGCTGAAACACTTCCGCAACGCGACTATATCACACTGGAGCGCACTTTCCGCTAAGTTAGCCCTAAGTAGCTGGAATCTGTTAGTATTCTTGTAAGAATCACTCCCTAAGCAGTTGCATTATAACGATAACTGAAAGAATATACAGATACACTTTTAAAGATGCTTCCCTTGTTATCTAAAAGAACCAAACTTTTATTTATTCTTTAAAGCCGTCGCTTCAGCATTGTTAAAGCATTCACGACCACATGAATCATATATCACTCATATGTGGAGAGGGATATATTCCGCAGGGTAGTGCTTTTCTGCCGTACTTTTTGTATTTATTCCATCGCCTCTCCTATACAGATTTTTTTCTGGGCGTCATTTGGGAAAAAATTTTGTTCTACAGGCGATGTTAAGCAAAAAACGTTTTCCCTTCTTTTTTTACCAGTTTTGTCGTCAGTTTTGAGTCATGTGGTAGGAAATCGTTGATGCTAAAGCGACTGCTGAAATGTCTTTGCTGGAGTTCCGTACTGAGGGGCAGAACTTAGGGCATACATTGCAGTGATAAGATAGTAAATCACTAGGAAGATTTGTATAGATGCGAATGTACTGTAGACGTTTACGTCGAAGTGGATTGATGTTCACAGAATACCTGAGTAATTCTCCACTCCAGAAGATTCAACTCGGTGCGACTACGAAAACCTAAGTGACAGACCACCCATGGATAGTCTACTCGAATCATCGTGGCGCTGAAGAATTTAGAGACGCCGAAACATTGGCCGAATAAACGTTTTAGAACAAACTAGCGTTAGCTTAATGGTCTGAAGAAATAGATTGATTGTTCAGATGAAGATGAAGTGAAAGTAGGTTTGGGAAAGTATCCCTCAATAGCTTATCGGACTCCACCAAGCTAGAAGTTTATCCTATTTGGTGAGCGGGTCCTCGAGCCATGCCTGATGTATTAATGCTTCTCAGCCAGCTGACTAGATGCAAGATAGGGGATGATGAAGCTCTCGGTGTTGATCAATCCCTGAGGAACGCGCCATGCATTCGACTTCATTAAGCATCGTTAGTGACTGATTGCATATCTGGCCTTTATAATGGCTCGCGGTGGCCTACTGATGCATCGAGTCAGTGCTGCTATACTCCCAGACAAGCCTGGTACCAATTTGCCGACTCCGGAGGGATGGAAGGCTTGGTGGGCCATGGGCGCGGAGATTGACTCCACATGTGTGTTGCAGGGCGCCTCTAACCACTGCGCCACACACGCCACACGCGCCTCTGCAGGATACAGTCTTCATATTCACAACCACACCCATACTTTTATGTACAAGTATAGCTGTGGGCAGGGAAGATATAAGCTACTGTAACGTAGTGGAAAGGGAACAATTTCTCGAATCTATGTGCCTGTTGGGTAAGGGCAGAGTATATTTTGGGATTTTTGCAACTTCCTATTGACGACATGGGTAAGCGCTCTGTAACCTAATGAGCAACCTAAGTAACGCATCCGAGATTTCTTGTATAAAAGCGATTCATGTGGGACGTGTTTATTGAATAATATTACGGAGAACACTTCTACAACGTGTTGCCGATCAACCCAGTGATTGATTTTCAAAACATTTTATCAACGTTCGCTTAGACGGGACTTCTTACTCTCTAACTTTCCTTTTGAATTCTTGGGCCTCATTCTTCCATATTTCCCATACTGACATGTTCTCTAAAGAATCCCAATCGATGTTGCCATAAAAAGGTTTTGGAGAACCTGAACTGAACATAACTTAAGAGTAGCAGGTATGGTGGACAAGACAGAAGAGCTGCGTTGTAGATAAATAGGGATTACTTGGAACTGTAACATTTGTTCTCAGAATTCTCGAGGTGCTGAGATCGCGACGTCTAATGCCAACAAGGAATCTGAACCGGCACAGGTAAACACTCTGCTTTCCTAACACATTCTTTAAGTTAATTAACTTAGAATTAGGGGAAAGGTGTTTCCTAACACCTCAGAAATTTAGTCGTATCTGAATAAGTAAACCGTTGGGGGATTCTTAAATTGCAGCAGCGATGGTATGAAACGACCAGCACAATTTCAACACTATTTGTCCTGCTGATCTGCTAAGGAACAGTGCATTCAGTGTCGTTTAACCTGTCACACATCCGAGATGACACAGATTACTTTACTTTAGACAATTACTTGTATACCTGAACTATAGAGGATAAGAGCATCAAAAGTGGACATGTCACTTGGTCGGGGATAACTGGAAAACCCATCCACTGAATTCCTGGCGAACACATGGTAACTTCTAGTCCGTTCTTAACCTGTTAATCGATTGCTCGATTGAGCACAGCGATGCGCTGTGTACAGTCATGGTTTCGAGATCCCTCACTTTACAGAAATCTGCTTGTCTAACTAATATACGTCAAATTTCCATTCTAATACACAGATGAGCTCAGATAACGAGCTTTGGTATTAGAAAGTATTGTTTGAAGGCGGAAAAGAAAGATTTTAGTAGAGCCATAAGAAACCAATCAAACTTTCCAACCCTACAAGGACACTGTAGAATGTAATCTTCCTAACGAAATCATTTGTTAGGTTGACGCAAAATTACTTGCAAAATTTCTTACCATGAAAAAATTTTTCTGAGTGATAAAAGAGCTGAATTTGCAAAGAATTAAGTTGAGTTTTTTGTGGCGCAGTGGTTGGAGGCGCCACTGCGACACACACATGGAATCGATCCACGCGCCTATGGCCCACCAAGCCTTCCATCCATTTGGGGTCGGCAAATTGGTACTAGGGGATAGCAGCACTGACTCGATACATCGGTAGGCCACCGCGAGTCATTGTAAAGGCCAGATATGCATTCAATCAACTCCAAACGATGCTTAATGAATTCGAATGCATGACGCATCCTTCAGGAATTGATCAACGCCGTGAGCTTCATCCTTTATCCTTTATCCTAAATTGAAGCTGAGGTGTAAAGTCGAGGAAATCACACATAAACATTTAAGAGGTGAACTTTTGATACAGACCCATGGAAACAACACGAACTGTCATCAAGGCATAACACTAAGTAATCGTTTATCAATGATCACTGTGGATATGTTTCGAAAAGTTCTGTATCATAAATATGAGTCTTAGTGACGACGAATGTCATAGGAGTGTATTAGCAGTTGATGACCATCTGACTCCGGTAATCGAAGATGACCCTCTAAATACAACAAGATGGTTCAAGAAGAATCCAACTTCTACGTTTACTTCTGCGTTTAAATAACCATCGTTAAAGTTCGACAAATTAGTGCTGAAGAATTGCAGCGACGATAACGAGATCATCGTCATGAGGTCTGTCTCACACTCCTTGTAGGCCACAAAAACGACAAATTCCTCGGTGGCATGAGAACGTACAAGGATAGTCCTTTCTTACACAACAACCAACGACGTTCATTGCAGTGTTTGGAACGGCATGATGCCCCCAAACCCTGCAAAGCCGAATGTTCCCTAGATGGTGATGGTGTCTTTTTTTTAATTATGGCAGAGGAAGCACCTACTAGAGTTTCTTGAAATTTGGTGAAATGATCGCAACAGAGAAGCATCTCCACTAACTGATGAAATTCCTTGAAAGCAAAAGCAGTACACATATTGATTACTGGTTGTTAGAAAAGGTTTATTCCTACTGTGCGACAATGGTCGATCACACGTTGTGATACAGGAAGAATTAAGCTACGAAGCCAGAGGACCCATCATGGAGCTCACCAACTGACTACAGTTTTTTTCATTTACCTCAACAACTACTTGCTGATTAGATATTCAACAATAAAACGGCTGATGGAAACGCCTCTGCGGAATTGCTTGACTCTAGAATTTCAGTGATTTATGCTACTGGAATAAGTAAACCTATATCGTGTTGCAAATGATTCTGTAGATTTTAATTTACTTTGATGAACCTAGTTGGCATAGATGTTTACTCCGTTTAAGAATCCAAGAAATTAGTTGTGTTTCAACCAAGCCATAGTATCTTAGAGGGAGCTGCTTTTAATTTTACTCCAACTGTGCAGTTTAGCATTTCATTTCCACCAGTGGTTTAGCGCTATATTGTGGCCATGATTGTTCATTGGTGTTCAGTTTAGATGTATAACGGGATTTTTGTCTCCTCAAGGGTCGCAAAGTTGAGATGAAGGCTGCAGTTCTCATCCAGGAACTTAGCTGAGAATAAAGAAACGCCGCGAGAAGCTGCCCTTCTCGGGGAAGCCGTATCGAAACGTGGTTAATCTCCTATCGGTTTTCAAAGGCTGGCAACTGCTTATAGCTACGACATCGCAAGCCCTCTCTGAAACTCTCTGTAGCCAAGGCAACAATCCCGCTAAAGCAGTTATAGTACTGTAGTATCCAAATAAGGTCGTGACCAGATCATTTACGCTGTCAGCCATTGAGAAGAAACATATAAATAATGGCAAGATGACAAGTTTAATAAGGCGGAAAATTGAGAGTCAAGGACTGTTAGCAAGCTCATACCCTTACCCTTCGTCAAATAACGCTCCCAAGCAAAATACTTTATCTAAAAAAAACGATAAGGTTCTGCGAATCTCTTAAACAGATCCCAGTACATAATCTGAGCTCCTGCTTCGTGCACTTGAACTAATGCTCCTCTTTTTTTCTTGGTAGCTCAGCTGGTTGTTGTAGGCGTTCCATTTTCTAGAAAACCACTTCATGTGGCAGAAAGTTTATAGAGCTTAAACTCCAGAGGTTTTTGATTCTAAATCTCAGAAAAATACTCGGGCTTGCCATTTTAAACGCACGACTATGCCAAAAATCTTCGAACCAAGGATATTTGTGCTATCGATTTCATAGGGCCTATAGAAGTGTGGCGAAGTGGTAAGAGGTGCACTGTAATACACAATCGATTAGTCTCTAGTTCGATACCGCGCTTCAGACTCACCAAGCCCTCCACCCTGGCAGGCTGGCACATTGCTACAGACTTGTTTGGAAATAATGACTTGGTAGCAGCGCAAGGCCACTACAAGTTATCGCATAAGGTAGATATGCACTCAATCACCTCTACGATGTTAGGGTGGACTCGAGTGCTTGGCGCACCCTCAGAGATTGATCAACGCCGAGTGCTTCACGCAAACTAACAAACACTTGCGGCCATTACAACTAGTGATTTAGTCATTTGAAATCGAGTGCATTGGTTGACGGATGTCCGAACTTATATCTGCTCTTAAAAAGAAAAAGCTAAAGAATTTTTGCAAAATATGGAAGAGGGTACAGGAATTATGTAGACGGTGAAATAGGAACAACGAGTGGTTCCGGATAGTAAAAATAAGTAAATTAAGTAGAAATAAAGCTTTGCTTAATATTGGCATCTGTAAAACTACTACGAAACTTGGGTGCAGTAGTTGTACATTATAGTTACTCTGTGTCCGGCTGAGAGCAAGTCAGCTGAACATCTCAACGATTGGTGAGCAATTGGAATATGGCATCACTTCTGATAGATTCCTACGTCCTCGAACCTCATAAATTTTAGTCCTCACTTCAGATTTCTGCAGTCGAATTCGGTTTGATTCATTTGTCGTCTGAAAGTAATTATTTTAGTCGCGTGGAACAGCTGTGTGGTCAACTAGTGTTCTTTCCGTTGCCGCTTTATTGATGAAATTGTCCCACTCTATCTCTTTTTCATCGGTGATTTCAATGATGTTCTCACAGCTTCACTTTCCTCCGCGGTTAGCAAACACTATATCGTTCCAGATGGATTTCTGTTAAGAACTAAACAGTTTCGAACTCCAAATAATAGGTAGAGATCCAGACGAGACCTCATTGAACTTCGAAATTACTCTTTTTTAAAATAGAGAGGTAATTCTCGTAAAAGAGTGAGCGTGTGTTCGGAAGAGTTGAGAGAACTGAGTAATTTCTCATGAGGCTGCTTCTATGTGGCATTCCTAGACGACTCTGTGAAGTCTGGCTTCTCATTTTTCTGGACGTACTTCGTCTACATACAGTCAGTCCATGGGAAGCTTTTGTTGGTCAGAGGATATCCGGAATTGTTTTTTAAGCGTGGCTGGTAGAAGAAAACCTATAAATAGTCCCAAAAATGAGGAATATCGTTTGCTTTTCAGCTGGACTGATATTTGAGTCACCGCTGAACAAAAAGTAGCACTCCGATTTTGATTTAATTTTTCACTACATATACATAATTCGGATCCATACACTGTTGTCGAGTGGGTGGTTGACGAATTGTGGGAGTCGCTGTCGTCATGAAAGAGTTCTGGTCGCAGGACAGAAAGCTCTCCTCCGATCCACGAAAGCTGACAACTGTCTGCAGTGTCGAACTGGGAATTTTCTAGCATTGCCTCTTCGGCTTTCGAGTGAAAATTATTCTCGACCAGCATTGCCCGTCCGTGAAGAGAGGATTCTCAAGGTACTCAAGTTGCAGCCGAGTTACGCAGAATGCAAGCAGATTTATGGATGGTGGATGCAAGGCAACGAAAAGAATGGAAGTCTTGAGAGTCATACGACATGTGTGGATGTGGCTTATCGGTATCTAGGCAGCTATGTATTGTAAAATGTAATTTTCTCTTACATCTATGTTAGTACTCAGCTTCAATTCGTTAGCTTTCAGAAGCAAGTAATGTAGAGACGTTGAGAGGCAATGAACCAGAATTCGTAGTTTCAATTCGTAGTGTTTTCGAAAGCACTGAGATGAGTTGGATCAAAGCACAATCAGTTATGCAAACAGTCAACCGATGAGAAAGAATTACAAAAAAATGGCCAACCTTTCTGAAAATACGGCCTGATTTATCACCAGCTGATAGTTTGAAAGCAAGTTCTCAAGGATAGGTCGGCCCCTTTCCATTGTAGCACGGTTGAGATAAAGTTCTTGAAACAACTTGGAAATAATCTCTTACGAACTGCGAAGGGTTCATTGAAGGGTTCATTGAATATGTTGAGATTTCAGCTTGTCTTTTTTTTTCAGAGATCCTTAATCCTTCAAAAACACTACGATTCTGGCCATCTTTAAAAAACACTGCATTATTCACGCAGCCTGTGAGAACCTTAAGGAAGTTTGAAGAAGAATCTCAGAATCAATATCTATCTATGGAACATATTTATCCAACTATGTTAACATAAATGAAATGCAATCACAATGATGCCGAGATATTTGCAAAACTTCGGACCATAGGTGTTTCACATAATACCCTACCATGAGAAATTTTAGTATTCAGTAAATAAAAGGTTAACATCGTTCATAAGCGGTAGTGCTGGTCAGTTTGTAATCCGAATTTTGGCAAGATGAGTGATATAAAAAGCAGGACATACTTCCATCATCGTGGGTGGATTCCAGACGATTCATTAAGGCCTTATAAAACTATTGCTTAGTTGTATTACAATTTTCTAGTGTTTTAAAACAAGAAGCACATGTAGCACTATGATTTGAGGTGGCCTGCAACATACATTTGCTTTTTGGTTCGATCTCGTGCAGCGTTCAAACTAAGCCTGCCATTCCCTGGAGTAGGCAGGTTTGTATCAGGAAAGTATGGAAGAATAAGAAAAAAAACACTGGATTCATAGATCCGTGGACTCCAGAAAATCACGGACTAAGCCATATGCCATATGAGCCATATGAATTCAACCACCTCAACGATAATTTAATGAAGTCTAATGCATGGCGCTTCCCTAAAGGATTGATCGATACAGAACGCTTTATCCTTCATCCTTCTTTGTCTGGAAAAAAGGAATTATAAAGAAGCTTCAGGAAGACGATCTGGTACAAAGAATTCCTGTCAACAACACTAAACATCTTAGTAGGCTACGTACGAGACGGCAATGACACCAACAAAAACTCTAAACGAAATCTTTTCGAGAAAAAGAAAAACGATGAACCTTCGTCAGAATGATAATGGTAGTGTACTCATTTTAAAGCGACTACATTGGTTGTCCGGTAGCTGAACATCGGTGGTGAAGGAGAGAACTTCTTATCAATAAGTTAGTTTTACTTTTAAGAAGTGCTAACGAAGAAGAAGACGTAGAAAAGACTGTGTACGAGAGCTTGAGTTACCAACTGCAAAATAGAAACAGCTTGTTGACTTGATCAATGAATAGATCTGAATTTCTGATCGTTGATTTTCTCCTTCTTCGTTATGATTCTTAAGGGATTAGCCTACTACCAATAGTAACCATGCAGGCATATTCATTGCATAGGAGGTTCGTCTAAAACGAATTGTAGAACTTCGTATCCTCTTCTCTTCAAATTTACCGGGATATTTTTTTCCATTCCGATGACCCATGAACTATCGAACTATATGAGCAGATGTGCAGAATCGCACTAGTGGAGAGATTACATTGCCATGAAGATATTCAAGGTGTTTAAAGAGTCTTCATCTCCATTTGCGCAAGCACTTGAACGAACCAGTGCTCTCGAATCACTGAGCTCTTCAGCTTGGGTATCGGGCTGCTCATCCTTCGCCCCCTCAGGGTACGAATCACCGACCTCTTTAGCTCGCTCAGCCTGCCTTCGTCTCTCGAGCTTCGAATCACCGACCTCCTTAGCTCGGGCTACTATCTCCTCGGCCCACGCCTCTCAGCGCCCAAACCACTGAGCTCTTCAGCACGGGCTCCGATCTCTTCGGCCATCACCTCTCGGCGCGATGCGCGTAAATAGGTGTTGCCGCATACATGGGGGGCGGGGCGGATATGATTCTCGCTGAAGCCCTGTCGCCGAGAGCCGCGACGCGTACGCGCGCGTCGACGACAACCCTCAGGGCCAATCAACTTTGTCGTTCACTCCGTCAGCTCGAACGTATTCCTCTCAGGATTCTTTGTCTTTGTTAGCGCTTCTGCTTATGTCCTCTTTTCACCGAAGCCCTCATTACTTTAATTTCATATGGGTGCACTTCGTTCCTAATCCTTACCGCTTTCACTTCTCCGGAAAGTAATCCATAATACCTAAGCCTTTGTCGACGTCGTGTTCATCGTGTTCTTATGCTTCAGTGGGAAATTGCATGTCATCTCCTGAAACTACAGTAAGAAATCGTTGTCGTATTCAGGGAAGCACTGTACTCTATCCTGGGCTCTCGGCTACCCATTTCTGTGAGGCTGGATCCAATTTACCACTTTCGAACTCAGCTAATTTCCTCTAAACACTTTCGTTAGCCCAACAGACTTGCTGTCCTTCCTCACTGGACTTTGTTCGATGTGGCCGGTTTGTCATTGTTCTTCGTAAAACTTCTTAAATTAAGCGCCTTATGAACAAGATATCTTAGTCATGTTAACTTTGAGCCAGGAGAATTTCATGTGACGATCAGCTCTACTTCGCCCTGAACATTTCATATGTGGGCGTATGTCTGCGTAGTTATGGAAATATATGGTAATTTTGTCCGTAGGATCTAAGCATATGTTATGTGTATAGCACGTAAATAGATGTGTATGGACGTATGGGTTGGTTGAATGAATGAGGGAATATTCGTCTCGAGTAGTGGGTATTCAGATGAGAACTACGTACTATTATCGTAGTAGATGTGTGGACAAGAGTGAGTTGATGCTTTTTCTGTTCTCGGGCCCGGTTCACACCTATCGACTTACCACCTACTTATATACACACGTATATACAGAGCACATCCATATACACATGCACACATATACACACGCACGTATATACAGGAGAACTCGGATAGCTTACTTACTGTTGTCCAACTCTAATGTATTGAGAGTGAGTTCGGAAATCCCCCTATGAAGGCCAGTTTTCTGCTGACTAGAAGTCTCGTTAGAAGACCACCTGAGTGGTATATTTCATTTCCCAGGACCGACTTTCTGTTTAATTCTGCGTTGTTCAATAAGTCTGTGTTTCATTCCTAAGCAGACACGAAGTTGTCAATAAAATATTTACGTATTCTCAACAAAATTCACAGCTGAATCCTGCATATTTCTCCAGTACGGTGTAAAAGGTGCTTGCTATACTCTTCAAACACTTGAGGGAAGCCGTTTACAGAAATATTTCTTGAGAATGTCAGAATAGAGGACAGTGGTATCTATGAATTCCGCTGAAATTACCGCATATATGGAGTGAAGATTCTTCGTGGCATGATATATTCAGCGATTTGCTAGGAATGGCATAGGGAAGAGAGGAGAGTTAATGGATATTTCTAATGGAAATCCTTTTTGCTTCTTCTTCGGCTGCTATTCAATATTGCCTCATGCCTCGGCGCTTCATGTCCTCAGTGAGATGAGCACATAGCGTTACTGACCGCTCGAGCGCTTTACAGGTGTTTTCTGTTTTCCATAGATTCGTAATCTCATACCTGCTAATCTATGTATTTCGATGCTGTTCAGATCGTCGTCTTCTGTCTGTTCATTTTTGTTGCTATGTTTCACTTAAATAACCTTACTGAAAAGTAGATTTGCTAAGCAATCGAGAGTTGACCCAGTCATTCTGATTATGATTCCGACCATCGATCATTGATTAGTCAAGAAAAATACTTGTTGGCTTGTAGTGTCCTCTATGAAGCTTGGGATTGTTGAGTGGCGGTCTGATATTCTGGATTAAGTCAGCGGATGAACCGTTGAAGCTCGTCATACTTCGGTTATACGGTACATTTCCTGAAGTCACGGCAACATCAAAGAACTCAAACTTTTTATTATCACTGTGAGGCTTTTTTGTGATTTCACGTTTTAGCATAGGAAAACGTAAGGCGATGATGTTTCCTTTCACTTTTTTTTCTTTAAATTATATAAAAGAAGACTCAGGAAACTGGAGGGAAATGCGTTTACCAATGTGAATCAACTTGGGCATAGTTGTTTGATGTTATTGGTGACGTAAACACAAAGTGCCTTCTCCATTTACACGAAATCCTTGTACTCTCATGAAGGCTTGAATAAAAATAATGAGGTTTGTCCCTCGATATTTAAGTAATTTCGTTCGTACTTCTGTTTTGGAGGAATTCTACTACATCATGCATTAATAATCCCTAATAACCATTATCACCTTTCTAACACGGTATTTGCGTTTCCCCAGTATTTTGTTTAGCTTTTACTCGACATCCAGGGCAGATCATCCTCTCGCACTTTTTAGTAATCACGCACGAAGTGGCCGGTTTTTCTCCATGATTTCCCGTAAAGTATGGGGAAGTGCAAAAGTATCGAGGAAGATTTTCTACACTTTTAATATTTCCCACTTAACTTGATTAATAAGGCGAGTCCTGACATAAGCTGCTTGACTAAGTCTCTAACTATGCACTGGTTCATTCATGCTTTCTATTCTTTTAGGTCTTGTTGTGCAGGAAGTGTGATTGAAATTGATAAGATCAATTCCTAATCACTTGTCATTGACACCTTTACAAAGACTTTTTTTGCCATTCCTTATGCTTTGGAGCACTTTTTCGTTATGTCGGATCACCTGTGTCACACCTGTTTTTTCGTTGATCGTCAGGTGACTCAAGCGGTCACCAGTAGATCTTCCATTTCTCCCTGTCGCTTGCGAGAGTAGTCCAGTGGGTCCTTCGCGCTCAAGGGACTCGTTGAGCATCATATCCTTCTTCTAGAGTTTTTGTGAGGAACTCTGACCATATTATATCAAATAAAGCCGAAAAATCGCTCCCTCACATCGAAGCGTCTCCTCAAAGAGCCGAAGAGACTCACGTCGGCTCCGATGCTTCCAAAAGCGGCGTCGGCAAGAGGACACGGTAGCGATGATGATGTGCTTTAGGTATTTGTATGCGATTATTTTCAGAAGTCTCACCTACAGCGGGGCTTTCTAATTCACCATCGTTGTTGACAGATTTGACTGCTCCCTCCATACATCACTGATCGCGCCTCCGTGTGCAAAATGGAGTCCGTTATGCTCATTGTCGCATTTTCATCATCCATTGTTCGAAGAAAAACTGTGACTGTTATTAATTGTACTATTTTAAATGCAATACCGTAATGCTCGGATTTTTTTACACTAATTCCAGTAAATAACTCTCGTAATTCCCGATTTTTCATGGTTGACACGCTCTTCCCACGCGTCTCTCGTCGCTTCCGTCCTGTCGTCTTCATAATCGAATTGTTAAGATTTCAAAGATCGCACACTAAACGCTTCACTGAGTGTCTATGATTTGAGATTTCTAATTAAACGAGAGATTGTTTTTGTTATTTGAGAGAGAAATCAACTTGTTTTTTTCTAAGAGACTATGAACGAGGCATTACTAAGAGAGTCTATAAGCATAGGTTGGTAACCAGTAATAGATGTTTTTTTCGTTAGTTAGTTCTTAGTGCGATATCGGAGAGGTCTAGAACGGCCTATATTCTGGTGCTACGAAAGGGAGGACCTTAGAGATGTTCTAGACATAATTTCTCACTAGTAAACATATCCCAGTAGACGACGGTATGCCTGAGCTTCTACCACGGAAATATGCTGCCATCTGTTCCAGAAGCCAACTGCCGTTTTTTTTCTCTTTTTTTTGCCAGAAGCCGTGGCTTTTATCTGGACGGCCTTTCCATTATGGGGTACTTTAGATTAGATGGATAGCAGAGAGAATAAAGTTTCCAGAACGGTGGAACGGAACTGTGAGTCCTTTTTACGGAAATTAAGTGATTCCTAAGAAGGCGATATGAGAAATGATTTGAGCTAATGTCATTTTCCTTTAAAGTTCATTTAACGCGAAGTAAAAAATCATGGGGATTCGATGGGAATCGGTATAATCCTTGTGCACAGCTTTTCCTGTCCTCAAACATGTTTGAAGTTAATTTCGCGTGTAGGCATTGGTTAGAGGTGCACTGCAATGCATACGTCATTGGTTCGACATCGTGCTCCGAACGAAACCCTCCATTACTCGGGGTTGGTAATTTCCTAGCAGACTTGTCTGGGAGGATAACAACGCTGACTTATTGGAACGATACGGACCTCCACAAGATATTGTGCAAGACGGATAAGCACTCAATCACCTCTTCGATGCTACGAATAGAGTCCAGTGCATGGATGGGTTATTTATATGGGGATGCTCAACGCGGCGTGTTTCATCTTTTGTCCTATGATGTCGTTTTTTTATGAAACTTCGACACCAACGACCAATATACTGGTTGTTGATAAGCTTGCATATAAGGCTGTCAGTTGGACGAAGGTGATTTTCACCTCTGGGAAACTACTTTCACACCGCCCATCCTGTGGCCATTGTTATTTTTTTCAGCAGTTGTCAGACATCAAAAATCAATGTCTGTGTTGAATAAGTACTTTTTTAAGTGCTCATTTATTTGCTCATTCTATATGTCCATACATTCTGCTTATGGCCGAATCCGATTTGATTGCTGGATTTTACTGCACCACCTTTTTATTTCGCTTGACATTCTTTGTCGTTATGTATGGTCTTTCTTTCTTCGACTAGTGGATTGAGATTCAAGTTTCGATTTTTGGAACAATGGATAAAAGGATGAAGCGTTCGACTTTGATCAATCCTTGAGGGTTGCGCCATGCATTTCGACTTTATCAAGTATCGTTGAAGGTGACTGTGATGCATATCTGGCCTATACGAGTTGCAGTGGCGCACGTAAGTGTGCTGTTCTCTCAGATAAATGTGGTATCAATTTCCCGACTCCGGAGAGATGGAAAGCTTGGTTTTCACAAGACACGGGAGCATTTCGAGAACCATCTATGTGTAGCTGGAAAACTAATAACTGCGTGACACGCGCCCTTATGTTTAGGATGCTTAATAGAATGGGAACTCGACATAATCATTTCGTAACCGCGAATGTTCGACTATTCCAAGCTTAAATGCTTCTTTTTTTCGCTGAAGTGGTTTTTTTTTAAATATAACTACTTGAAGTTGCAGGGTTAATTCTTTTTTTTATTTGCTGGTTATTACATTTTTTAACGGCAGGGTATTATGTATGATCCAACCACAGTGATGTTGAGATATTTGCAAAACTCCGGACCACAGGTGTCTGTGGTACGGAACGAACGCGCTATTACCCTTTGCTGCCGCGTTCACCACCACACCATGCGGGTTCTTCGTTTCGCATGTCTCTTAGGTAGTTTTCTACCGATCAGTGCTGTCAGCCGTCACCCGTCAACGGGATTGATCTGGAGAGCCCAAATCTGGAATGAACCCAGTAACTGTTTCAATTGTTCGGCTTAGACGAGGTTGTTATATAAGCTTTATTCGGCTAACGTCCGATGATCCGAATTGATGTCCACAGTCTAATGCAACTTCTTCCTTGGCAAAGCGAAAGCTGTGATTTAAAAAAAAAGGGAATGGAAATTTGGAAATTCATTTTAAAGCGAGTGGGAAGAACCTTCATTGAAGCATTCCGCATCGGTTGAGTTATCAGTGTTTTCGCTTCGCAAAGTCTGTTTATTTATGTATAAATTATGTCTGAAACATGTTAGAAACTTATTTGCAGGTAGAGGTCGGTAATGTGATGTTCAAGTTCCATTGTTCGATTTTTTCTTAAAAACGAGTAAGTTGGTGTTCTGCAGTTCATGAAGTATTGGGTACTGTTGAACATCGGAAATTTTGTTATGTTTTCTTTAGTTAAGAAGGATTATTTTAGGCTTTGGTACTTAAAATTCTCGAGCGCTAAGTAAAAGTAGAGAATTATTCATAAAGAGGGATTCACGAAGGCATAAAAATGTTTCTTGGGTGTGCTGTAAATTCGTAGCGAATTCTAAGCTTCTTTGTTTCGACCGATATTCTCGAAATTTCTTCGACTTCTTTGGACAGAATTTTTGCCTCCTATGGTCGGAGTAAAAGATTCGTAGCCGATTTTTAGATGAGCTGAGGCGAATTCATCAACCTTTGTTTGATGCCTTCAGTGCGTCTTGGACATTGTTAAGCGCCAGAATACTAAAGTAGACGAGTTCTGATGACAATATTTAGCAAAGAAGAAACTCCATTCAGTCAAATCTGCTCTTTTTTGAACATTTAAAGATTGAAATAGTCTTATTTTTTGTCAATACAAGATATCTTTACATAGAGTCTAAGATACTGCAGAAGCGTAAGGGCAAAAGTTATTCATTCCTTGAAGATGCGCCGTGAACTCTAGTTTCCAGTTGTAGCGTTGTAGAGGTGATTGAGTGCATATTTCACCCATACAGTGACTTGCTGAGTGCGACCGATGTATTGGCTCAGTGTTTTTCATCCTCTCAGTACCAGTTTGTCGCCCACAGGTTGATAGATGGGGGGGTGGAGAGAGGAGGACGAGGAGGAAGAGTGGTTTGTTCGCGGTTGCCGGATTGAACCCAACGTGGCCTGTATATTGTGAAGAATCTCTAGCCATGCGCTTTACCCACTTGTCAACCTAACCTACATGCAGTCAGTCTAATTAGGTGATCAGAATTTTCTAGTTTAAATGATTCTTGTGCTTTATTTTTTTCTTTATCACATTCAATCCTTCGTGTGCAGGAATTATTTCGAGAACATGAAAGACAGTTTTTCATTGAGCTGTGTAAGGAATTTTGAGGATTTCTAGTGCAACAGTACTAGTACATAGTAACAGTTTCTAGAACAGTTGTCGTTTACGAAAGCTGTTAACAGCTTACTGTTGTCGGGAGGATCCAATTCTTTTCAAATGTCAGCTTTCAGCGCCAGAATATGGAGTATTTGGAGTTAAAAGTTTCCTAGAAGTGTCTCAGATATCTGGATGCTAACATCTAGGTGCTCTATAAAGAATTACCGTATTTTTTTTCAGTGATTACTATCGTGAATCTGCTTTATGTGTGTCAGAGTGAAAAGCAAAGAAGTCGGTATAGTGCGTATCCATCGTCATCCGATTGGTAATTAGTTAGAGTGATTCAAGAGAACTCGTCATAATAAAAACTCAGGGGCTCGGATGCGAAATACGATGGCAAATCTTCTTTGCAGAACTAAAAGACTATTTTTTTTTCCTTGACATTTGAAACGGTGGGAATTCTAGATAACTGCGAACAGTTTGTTAATAACTGGAATATCTGAAGACTTGACATTTAGACTTGAGAATCTTATAGAAGAGACCTCTTTCTATCGTTCCCTACGCATATTTTTTTTTGAAATTGAAAAGTGGAGGTGTAAAAGGAAAGTTAATGATTTCTGATTTCTGACGATGTTGTAGAAAGCGATGCTGTCACTGACGACGCATTCGAGGACCATCATCATCGTAATGTCCCGTTTGTTCATTTGCTTTGCCGTTGATGAAATGTGAGCATTGCCGAGAGAAAGTTCACATCGTCCCAGAAAATGTAGAATTTATCTTGGTAGGATTAGACGGCTTGCATCTTGTTCCCAAAGAGCCGTAGATTCCAGCATTTGCAATTTTAAAGTTCTCTTTAAGCTGTGATGTTATTTTGAAGTCGAGAACCTAAGCACTGTACCCTGCCACCTATGAGTGATATACGACTCATGGTGCGAATGTGTCAGGCGATGCCTGTCCTTGAAGCTTGCTCATTTTACCAAGCATCAGTGGGATCGAGTTTGAAGATGTAGTTGTAGCTGCCTTTATTCTGTCCAAGAAGTGTAACACTTACTGTGTCTTTACTTTGTATGAGCACGAATCTTGGTACTGATATTGCTTTTATTATGATGAGTTGTTTCCGAACAGATATGGGAGACCATGGTTGACCATTGCGGAGTCAAATGGGAGACCGTGTGTGTATTACCCCTCAGCACCTCTAACCATTACACCTTTATAATATGTTTTGTTTACTCGCTCATTGGATTCTTTTTTATTCCAATTGTTTTTTTTTGTCTATAAACTTTCCTGAGGACAAGTAGTTTTTTTTCTACTGCTTTTCTTGATGAGGAAACATAAGGTTGTTGTTTCACTTTTTATTCGCAAAAAACCTGACGCTTCGATTATTTCGACTTTTTTAGAGCCTGGAAAGGTCAAGCTGACTGCGGCCTCCTTAGCCAAACACCTCCATAAATAAAACAGAGAAGACATAAAATCAAGATTCCAATCGCATTGAAAGTAAAATAGCTTCTTCGCACAATTACAGTTTTCTGTGAGTCTTCCACTGAATATTTCACGAAGAGACCAACCGCACAGAGTTCACATGGATGGGTAATGTGCCTCTCTCACATCAAAATATCATTCTTAAATACTGTCTGAGATTACGCGTGATAGTTTTAGTTTACAGAGGGTTCTAGAGGTCAGAAGGTCCATGGCATAAAAAATGTAATCAGACTATGAATTTGTTGTATGTTTTCGTTTTCGTAGTCTCGCTTTTATGGCTGATGATTTCATTACGGTGTATGTGAACTTGAGCGGTTTTCGTTGCAGGACCCGATGAGTGCTGCGTGCTGTCGCTCTGCTTAGAATGCTGCTCGCAGTGCGATGATGGAGCCAGCCGGCGATGTGTATAGTGGAGCGACTGCTCGAGCTCTCGATATGTTCAATCGTCGTGGTTCTGTGATCGCTGTCGTCATCGGAGGTGCTGAACTTAGAAGGAATTTATTGATTTCTTACTTATAATGATGCATATTTTCGACATATATTTCGACCACACTTAGAATTCTCCGATTGTTGTCATGCCTCCTTTTGTAGTTCGTTCGTCTACACCCGGAAAATTCCGAAAGTTACGAATAATCTCTGGAAGAGCGTCATTCGTGAGCATCTATTCTTACATCCTTTCTGAACATTATACGGGTGGTCACATTCAATGAAATGCTGGCGGCCAGAGAAACAATTCCAGAGAGACGGAAGTCCGCCGAGCTGTTTGCCGTCGAGAACTAGAACGTATTAGAAACCTCGTATCAAGTCTTCAGAAATACTTCACAGGAAAGGGTTTTGTGAAAAACTTTAAAAATTTTTGTTGCTAGTTGTGGTGTGACTTCCATAGCATTTTGGATGAAAATAACACCACAAATGAATTTAAGAAGACCCAACGACCAAGAGGTGTTGTAAACAAGGTACTTTATTAACTCAGGAATAGCAGGAGAAGTCGGGAAAAACACTTAGTTTTTTTTCTCAACAAACAGACGTAACCTGTACAATCTGTGGTCCCGTGAATTAGAGAGTCTGTCATGAAGGCACCAATAAAGTCTACATTTCACTGTGTTTCTCATACTCGAAAAACTCGAGTAGCATTACAGTTTTTGTGTGAAGTATTCTATTTTTACAGGTTTTAAGAGAAAATAGCCGTGGCCATTTGGCATGAACTGACATGATAACTTAGAATAATCTCGGGTATCCTCTCTGGGCTCTCAGAGAATCGATGTGCAGCTAATTTATTGCTGGCCAACAACCTCCGATTTTCTTAGTTGTCATTGGTTTTCCAAGAGTCTTGACACAATCGAAATCATGTCGGTAATTCACAGACGTGGGAGGGTAGCCACACACGTTTCCATAGATATTAATACGTTTATGTATGAAGTAGAAAACAGTTTGGTCCAAGAAAATCTTCATCTTCGGATTTCTGAACTTTTTATCTTTCACTTGCTCTTCGCCACGAAGCCTAGAAACTAATCGGCTCAAGATCCATATTATTCCGCAAACGCGTATACAGTGATTCAGGAATTGATTGCCGAGAAGGTAGCTGAAAGGTCTATCAGTTTTCAAAGAGAGAAATCCGTCGCACGTGTTTTCATAAGCATAAGATTGATTTTAAACATAAAAAGCTCTACACAATGTTTAATACATAAAGTGCTGCCCTGGATCGGTTGCTAAGGAAGTACCTTTTTGTTCTGTAGCTGATCAAAGGTCTTGTTATTGAACAGCGAGAAATTAGGAAAAGCATGGCTTCAGGTGGAACTTTATGTAAAGAAATCGAATGCCTACAGAAGTGTTCGTGCCGAGAAATCCTTCTCCAAAAACCCTCTTTGTATTCTTGTAAATTTATTGGTTTAGAAACACTGAAATGACTTCAGTTCACAGTGGTTAGCAGGCATACACTGAATAACTGGAAAACATTTTTTATCGATTAACTAAAGGTTCAGTGGGGATGAATGGAGCTCTTCGTTATCACTACATTACATAGAACATGAGCTGTTTTTTTCTTTTTTCAGGAAACACATCGGAATTGGTGTCATCGTGCGCTTCTTCGTCGTCGACGGCTATTCAGCCCGATCATCCTTCCAGTAATTCCGATATGGAAACCCATGGTTCTGTTGATCCGCAGAAGTAAGTACATCTTTTACTAGCGTTTTTGTTAATTTGCTACTTAGAAGTACTAACTACAAGCGAATTGTACATCATTGTGAGGAGTGTCGCGGTAAAAATAAAAATGATAAGATAAAGCTTTCGGCGTTGATCAATCCCTGAGGAATGCACCATGCGTTCGACTTCATTAAGCATCGCTGGTGGTGATATCTGGCCTTTATAATGACTCGCGGTCTTCCACACAAATCTGGTACCAATTTGCCGACTCTGGAAGGGTGGAGGGCTTGGTGGGCGTGGGACGCAGGATACCACTGCGCCACACGCTCCCAGTTTCGTTGTAGTATAAAAAAAACAATCATTCCAAACTGAGGACCACATTTTAGTTCTCGTTGAGTTTTGTAATTATTTTAAGTGGTTTAAAAGATGGTGCATCTTTCTATTGCACTTGCGGTGCTCTTTATGTTCATGGTATTTCATTATTTTCCTGGTTTATTAATCAAATGCCTACGTTTTTTTTGTTGCAGTTTTACATTTTGTCTCCAAAATGCTTAAAATAGCTGAAAACAGATCTGCTTCTTAAGGTTTTCACGTATATTCATGCATAAAGAATGCATGTATTAGCTTTCCTATCACGCTATAAATGTGAATTATTACGGAATTATTGAGGACAGAGAGTGAGAATTGAAGAGAAAGAAAAACGGATCTACTTCCATAGTCACTTTTCTCATCAAAAATGCCAATTATCTAGAAAAGAACGCAGAAGGAAATCACATTTAAGCAGAAGACGGTTTTCATACGCATTCAATAGAATTCCACTTCCTCGGCAACGTCTGACGTCGGCGGCAGCATCTGTCGGCGTAGCGTGGAAGGGCCGACGGTAGCGACGGATTCTAGCGGAACGGAAAGGACTTCCGCTTGGTTTATGAGCTTTCATGATTTCTTGACAGATTACTACGCTTATCATCAACGTTTCTGCTGGGACATACAGAAAAACCGAGTTTCTTCGAGATATGGTGAAGGATTCCAAACTTGTCAGCTACTTCCTCCTCATCTCAAACTGTTTACCTACAGGCTGTCCTTTAAGAGTGTTCAACTGATAGCTGTCGTCTTCCTTTTAGCTTCCTTTAAATGGAATATATTTCTAAATTTTAAGATATCGTTCTTATCAGAATTAACTCCTACGCATAAAAAAAAGCACAATACTTACTTACTTGGATACTTGGATGGCCCGTCCTCACTACTTGTGCAGCCCGCACCATATTCTCCATTTTTCGGAGTTTTGCTGATTTAGCTACTATGTTTTCCTGGATTTCCGAGTCAGCCTGGCCAAAGTCTGCCCCAGGTCTTCACCACCACAGGCTGCCGCGCCCCTTGTGGATCTGAAGGAGATTTACTACCATGGGACTAGTTTGATAGTAGGATGATGTTGGATCCTTGTATCGGTCTACTCTTAGCTAGGCTTCCTGATGGAAACGCCGGACTCCCTCAGCTTGGCAGGCCTTGCCGGGGGATGGATCCCCCTGCTGTACATCGCAGACCGACACTCAGGAACACCTCCCACTCACGATGAGGCAGTAAACCGTTGGGAGGAAAAAAAGCGCAATTCGAGAGAAAACTATCAATTTGTGAAGCTGTTTAAGTACAAGCACAAATTAACGAGTTATAACCAATTTTTGAGATAAATATTGCATAATTTTCGGTTTTTGAATGCGATTTTGTTCTTTGAAACTTTTCAACGCTCTTATTAACTCTTCAATATTATTAGATTCTGAATATTTTAAACAAATGAGCACATTTTGGTCTAATTTTTTAAATATTGATTTTTGCAAGACAGTAGTTAATAAGTGTTTGGTTTACTACGGGGCTCTTGTGTTAGCTTCATTTTTTCACTGAAAGGATTGCCTGACTAGTGTAGTTATGTCTAAATTCACATCTGGAAAAGCAGATTGGTACGAAAATTATTGTTCACGTACAAAGTAGCCCACGTCCACTTCCATTTTATTCTTTCATAGTTAAATTTATATTGGGAACTGAAACTCTGGGTGGGATAGTTCTCTGCACCAACATAGACATGATGTTGTTGTGTGATAAGTGACTAAAGATAAGTCGATAAAAGAAGAATGTGCCATTTACAGCGATTGGCGACCACCGTACCCACGTCTGATAGCATTCCATGACTGCCTTTCACTTGCTTCAGCCTGGTCACTCGGGCTCAATTCGTCACTGCTCGACGACAAACCAACTGGTTCGTTTTTTGTAGTCGTATATTCCACATCTGTCAACTTCTATTTTCTCTGCTATTGAAATCTAATAGTTTTTATCCCATCAAAGGCCTTTCTATTCGGCTATTCCGGAAATGAGGTTCTACCAGGTTTTTATTGTAAAAGTTCTCGGCGTTCATTAATCTCTGAGGGATGTGCCATGCATTCGACTACATCAAGCATCGTTAGAGGTGATTAAATGCATATCTGGCCTCTACATAATACTCGCTAATATAATGACTCGCGGTGGCCTACCTATGTATCGGCTCAGCGCTGCTATCTTTGCAGACAGGTCTGGTACAAATTTCTCCAACCCCAGAGGGATGGAAGGCTTGGTGAACCTGGGATACGAGATCGATCCCATGTGTATTACAGGGCGCCTGTAACCACTGCGACACACGCATCCTTTGCCTTTCCCCATTTACTGTAGTACGGAGAATTTTATGGGTCTTTTATGAGCTCAAATAGAGGTTATTGGAGTGTATTTTCCATTTGAGTAATATCTTTATTACATTAAAAAACTTTATTAGTGATGTTGTACTGTGAAACTAATTATACTATTATAATATTAACCTTTTTATTTACTGCCTTTTAAAACTTTTAACGGCAGGGTATTATGTAAAATACACCCACAATGGTGCTGAGATATTTGCGAAACTCCGGACCGCAGGTGTATGTGGTGGGGAACAAACACGCTATAAACCTTTTCGGGGACAAGCGCGTTCACCGCCCCACCATGCGTGTCCTTCGTTTCGCCTATCTCTGAGTTAGTTTTTTATCTACTAGTGCCATCAGCAGTCATCGCTCAACGGGATTGATCTGGAGAGTCTAAGCCCAGTTAAGCTGAGGCTGTCGTCGAAAGGCTGTGGTATACACCTACAGTCCGGAGTTTTGAAAAGATCTCAGCATCATTGTGGTTATACTGTTATACTTGGTAAAACTATACTGTTGTAGTTGTTATACTTTTAGTGCTATTATTATGCTGTTATACCTATTATATTATTACTTACTTTTATGCTATAGTTTATATGACATTGTATTACTTTATTACTGATGTTAGTTTTTCTATTTACTTCCTACTGTCATTTTTCACGGCGGGGTATTGTGTGAAATGCAACTGCAATGATGCCGAGATATTCGCAAAACTTGAACTCCAGCCCAGATCGAACCACGACTACCATTTTCGGGACTCGCGTGTTAGATACTGCACCACTGAGGTCATATTAATGATGCTTTGGTACCATTTGTTTGAGAAGGTTGCCACCTCCTTAGCAGGAAACCTCAGCTTAGGTGACTTTACTTATGGTACTAATGGAAAAATTACGATTACATAGCGAAGTCGAATACTCAGAAACACCTGCAGTTCCCATGAGTCGGTGAAGCATTAGGAGGTGGTTGAAGTTACGATCGCTGGCACTTTTTGCGAAATATTTTGCAAACTGCGCTACGTTATGGTAGTATTCTCGATCTTCATTCTTTGTGCAGAACAGTCTGCTTTTATTTTTTTTCTTTTCTTTGGCCGTTTCATTTCCAGGAGCTGAGTATAATTATAGCACTTTTACTTTCTTCTTTCAAGTAACTTTTATTGCATACGTGCGTGTTACATGAAGTGTTATTTAATCGGTAAAGTTTGATCCGTGGAGTATGGTAATCTTCATCTCCTCGTTTTTCCTCAGTGATTAGAAACAAATTCAGGTGCTTCCCAAGCGCAGTCGCCATGTGAAGACGATTCCGGAGACGGCAAATCCAATGAAATGCTGGCCAGTTGCCCAGCTTTTAGGTGTGTTATGATTAGTTATATTTTCTTTCATAATACCTTCAAAAAAGAAACTCTTCATTATTTAAACTAAGAGTGTCTTTACGAAACATACCTTAGTACTCTGCTGCTGTACAGACGAATCACAGCCATTCTCATCACTCTCATGTCGAATAGGGGTCGACCTTGCTTGTTGCTATCATGCGTTCTTCCCTTCAGTCTGAATTTCTAAATTTTGGCATCCATACGAAATTATTCACAGTTTCTGACATCATTTGTTTTACATTTCTATTCTATGCATATCGAATGGCATACTTTGAGTGGCAATTTTTTTTGTTCGATTGTTCCTTCATAGGGACATAGATGGCCTTTTCGCTCTGTCATTATATTCATTACTCAAATTTGGCACTATCTGAGTTCACGACGTCATGGAAAGCTATGAGGAGAAATCACATACGTAATTTCTAAGACCGACTTTAAGTTAACCTCGGCATTGAACAATAAGTTCATGTCTTCTAAATAAACAGACACAGTGTCTTTTTTTTCTCTTCCTTTTTACATGACTGGTCTTCATATATATTATGCGGATTGATGCCAACACTTCATAAATTCCATTTGTTTTCTCGCACTCATTCCCTGTGGGAAAAACCGATCCTGTGATAGCCATTTCAGGGCATTACTAGGTTTTGTGGGCCTGAGGGGCATTTTAGATAAGTTTGATTTCAATTTTTGAACCCTGAAAAAAATGGAGCCTGTTTGGCCGAGACCGGATTCGAGCAAGGGAAGGCCAGGAAGTTCATATTGAACGGTATCGCTACAAATGCTTTACCCAGACTCATTTTTACCACAAAATTTGATGGCTAATATTTTGGCGAGTTTGTTCTTTAAGGTGGTCTTCTTGTAAGTCTTTAACTTTTTGAGAGAAACTAGCCGCGGAGAGTTCATATAGGTGAGGAATGGCTTCGAAGAAGGCGAAATAAACCGAAACGCTAGCCGTTGTGAAATAAATATTCTGATGACAACCTCGTATCTGTTTATTTAGAAAACATTAAGGAACCATAATGCTGAGAGAATATGTTGTTGAATGTTAATGAATCCTTGTGTTTAAATATAGTTTCTAAATTTAATACTACAGTGTCTGTGGAGGAAACAGAAAGGCTTACCACTCGTTAATGTATTTCACTAGAAATCTGGGAATGATGACAAAAGATCAAGGTCATAGTCAATTTTTTTCAAAAGCTCAGCATAACACAAACTCTTCGCTTTTTTATTGCGACATAAATTTGGCACTTAACAGGAATTACCTTTGTAAAATCTTTTGATGCGAGAGAAAAAATTCTCGGTGCTAGCCATTTCTCTCCACCGATTTGGGCCCACTTGAAGCTTAATGAGAAAGAGCTCACTTCATTCGACGTCAAAAGCTGTTTTTTGTAAGATATAAAACTAAGAAGTCTACAAAAAATCTAGATCTTCCCACTATAAGTATCTGTCATGATCACATACCGA
Source organism: Angiostrongylus vasorum (assembly GCA_018806985.1). Lineage (NCBI taxonomy): Eukaryota > Metazoa > Nematoda > Chromadorea > Rhabditida > Metastrongylidae > Angiostrongylus > Angiostrongylus vasorum. The sequence goes on along the minus strand of JADANN010000116.1, from coordinate 227,065 downwards.
TTGTAATCCCAGATGTTCGTCGGAAGCGTGTGCGTATGCGAGTTCAATACTTTAGCAATATAAGCTTGAGCTAACGTCGAAGCATTGGACTAGTGTATGTCTTCAGTTTCCTGACCATATCGTGTACATTCGTTTATTTAGCATCTATTACTCCCATTAGAACTGTTGTCTTATGCTAAGAAATGGTGCGTTAGTTGTCCTACAAAGCGCATCGACTCTGCAACATTTGCTTCTTCGATTTTTTTCTGGATTTCTGACTTTTCGCTGCTAATTTCTTATGGGTAGTTTAGTAGCTTAGATTTTTTCAAATTTATTCATGATTTAGAAATGAGCTGGGAAGCGAACCAACTCGCCGCCTGGCACTCAGTCGATACACTTGTGACGGTCCGTTTGAGGTGCATGAATGTGAAAGCTGGATGAGAGAGGTTCGACCGTTACTCTCAGCAAAGTTTCTTCTAATGTCTTATAACAAGTCATTCAAGCTGCAAGTTCTATTAAAACTGTTACAATGCTTTTTTTGAAAGTCACAAGCTGCCAATCTGGCTAAAAGATGTTGTGTACATCTGAATTTATAGCGGGCACATGCGCAAACAATAGAAATCGATTTTCGCGATTGCATATTACCTATGTGTATGTGTGCTTCAACTCATTCCATACTTTGCTATCGTGTTTGTATGTGCTGGCTTAGTCGAAATGGTTCTTACTTTTCAGAACACTTCTGCTGAAGTGGGAATTTTAGAAGACGTCTCAAATGTTTATTTGGGAGGTCGGCTTTGTGCTGCCAGACAACCTAAGAATGTTATCGAACCGCAAGATATTGGATCTTACTACTACCGGCACTGCTTCGCTGGAAGAGGTTCGTCATCCTTTCGAAATGATCAGCTGCTATTCGAGCAATTTTTTATCATATTTCAAGATTCGCTGAAAATCCAAATATGGAAATAAGCTACCTGCTTAGATATTTAAATAGCTCATTCTCATATATGTGGTACCAACAACTCTTCTTGTCGTTTCTTTATTTTGTAATCGTCATCCATAAAAGTGTTTGGTTTCCTATAGGAGTTCGACTGCCACTTGAGGGTCTGTATCCTTATTTCCTCATTGGATGCTATTTGAACAGAATAGGGTTTTTTTAAAATTCCAATGTACCGGAAGGCAGTCACGGGCTCTTGTGAATCCGATGGTTTGCTGCCATGCGTGATTCATTCTTCCAGGACAGTAGAGGGTCCTACATATAGTCGGCCCGGTCGGGAACAAGACGGACCCCAATCTCGAAATCAACTGTGGTTACTGGAAACCCAAGACAATGGAACTTTCCTTTTTTTCTCAAAATTACATCCATTAAGATGAAATATTGGAGGCGTTAAGACTAAGTAATTGATATTTGTATCCAAAACTTGTGTATAATGACGGTTCCATGCACCAGGAGTTAACTAAGTCACCCTATACATCTGAGGTTGGTAAAGTATCGGAATGGTCTGGAAGGAGAAACACACGGACATGGTAATTCCTAAGACCGACTTTTTATTAACCTCGGCGTTCATCAATAAATCTTTTTTTTTGACATGCACAGACGACTGTGCTCTTTATTCACAAACGCTAACGTTTCGGCGGATTTCGCCTTCTTCAGAGTCTGCAAATGTCATGTCGATTGCAGTCTACAGCCAATTATCTCCTTAACCCAAATAAGGAAATCATTCAATCTAGATTTTGATCGCATTGGAAACAAAATAGCTTCTTCGTACACTCATTCATAGTAAACCCTCAATTGTGCGAAAGGAGCTACTTTGTTCCCAATGCGATCGAAACTTTAGATTGTGCTTTCTGTGTTGTGGTTGTGGAGGTATTTGGCTGACTATATTGTTGTCGGCTTGGCCTTTCCAGGCTCCGAAAAAAGCGAAATCTGCTGAGACGTCAGCTTTTATAAATAAAGGGTGTTGTAAAAAACTCGTATGTTCATGTCATGAAAACGTGCTTCATATTTGAGATACTTTATGGGAGCTGATGCATGACTCTAAGGAAGCCATGGAATAAATATACGTGTACGTATACCTATACCTATACCTATACCTATCTACTCGTGTTCATCACGCGGACGGCCCAAGCTGCTTAGGCATCAGTTCCAAGCCGCTCCAAGCCAACAAAGTTTCTCATCCCTCCGAGATCGGCAAAACTGTACCTTTCTGGTCCGGTACACGCTGAATTCCTCTAGTCCACGCGGGAGCACCAAGCGCGGCTATCTCAGGATTCCAGGGGAGAATTGACTCGACCAACACAAATATATTCGTGTCGAATACGAAAAAAATCTTCAAGCCGAAGTCGAAGCCACACACATGAAAATTCGAAAACTTTCATGGACGGTGAGTGCAAGGAAACGTGCCGATTGCAAGAATTTCCAGGATCCTCGCACTGTGCTACCTGTGATGTCGGGTCATGTTATAAATAGAACAAATACCTGAATACACTTCGAATTCAGTGGTCAGAAAACTAATAAATTAATTGTTAATTATTTTTGCAATATTTAAGGAAATCTTGATGACGCCACATGGGAAATTGGTCATATTGTTTACTCATATGTTCGGTGAAGGAATTTCTTTAGGCAACAACAATTCCAAAAGTCGCCTGTTTCTGTGTTTTTCAGCTCATGTGGAGTACTTCGGCGTGGACGATGAGCTCGGGCCGATTGCCGTCAGCATGGTACGGGAGGCGACCGAGCGCACCGGTTCGGCCATTTGTCGGGTCATTGTCAGGATAAGCGACGTAAGCTCTTTTATTTGCAAGCAAATTATTGTTGGCTTTAATGTTTAGGTAACATTTACGGTGTTGTAGGTCTTTATTTTTGTCAGGGGGCGGATAGCATAGTGGTAGTGATGTCCGTCATCACGAGCATCGTGCTTGTTCGATTCCGCTCTGGGACAGCCAAGCCCCTCATCCCTCCGGGCCTCCGGGGTCGGGAAATTGGTATCGGACTTGTCTGGGAAAAAAATCGCTTCCTAAATACAGCGATATTATCGTTGTTATAAAAAACGGAACGTGTAGCGCAGTGTTCGGAGGTGCCCTGCAATACACATGGGATCGATCCCCGCGCCCCAGGTCCACCAAAGCCCTCCATCCTCCTGGGGTCGCTTAATTGCTACCAGACTTGTCTGGGAGAATAACAGCACTGGCTCGATACATCAGTGGGCCACCGCGAGTCATTGTAAAGGCCAGATATGCATTCACTCACTTCCAGCGATGCTTAATGAAGTCGAATGTATGGCGTATCTTTCGGGGATAGATCAATGCTGAGAGCTTTATTTATTATACTATTTTCATTTTTGTTATTATTTATAATTATTGCTGTTTTAGTACTGTTTAAAACTATTCCCACTTTTATTCGCATCGTTCCTTTTTTAGTATTTTGGATAGCTGAATTCTTCCATCATTGTGTAATTTTTCAGCTGCGAACGATGCGATTGTCGGTACCCGAAGAGGCGCTTTCTGATAGCGCTGATCGCTCAACCCGACCACTCATGAGGGAGCTCATTGAAATGGTACGGGTACTCTTTTTCCCTTTTTCCTCTTTTTTTCTGCATTCTTTTATTTTTTTGTTCTTATTCAATTGCTCCCATATTCTGTTCTTTGAAGGTAAACATTAAGTCGACTCATGTAGTTGGATGATATCTTTTTTCTAGAGCTAGATGTTGCAGCAATACTCTGTAGTAATTTGGTTACTATTTGTCCCTTTAATATGACCTGGACGCGTGTTGTAGAGCTGTTTTTTCCCTTAATTAGATGATAAATATTGCAATTTTTCTAGATCTGTCCGCAGATTAGTTTCGGTTGTATGCGGCCGGCGTTGCAGACACCTCGGATCGAAGAGATGCTGATGAAGATAGACGAACAGCCCATCTATACCCGTTACAAAGTTGGTATAATGTTCTGTAAAGCTGGACAAAGTACAGAAGAGCACATGTATAACAATGGTAAGCGTCTTCTCTGCATTTTACTTACATCGTTGTCAGTTGGTTTCATGAGGAAGTCGCCTAAAGTTTTCGAAAAAAAAGTATGCACCTTCTGTTGAGTTGTGAAGAATTTCTCTTTTTCTACTTCTGAAAGTTAGATTGGATATTCTTGATGAAGGGAATAAGACGAGTTGTCGTGTCTAATATGGGATAAAATTTCTGGTTGTGGAAATCCATCAAGAATCTTCTTTATTATCTGTAAACATCGTACAGATGAACTAGAAAAAAAAGCTGGGTGCCAGGAAAATGAAAGCCTCTAGAAGACTCTTCGATTGCATTAACAATAAACTAAGCGACGAAGAAGTTAGTTTTTTCTTCTTACAGAAGACGGTAAAGATAGATCTGTGGCAGAATTAACAATCTTTTTATGTTTTAACTGCTGTGTTTGTTGGTTGATAATGTGTTGTGAAGGTTTGGTTGAAGAGATAAATCAGAAATAGCGAGGATAATTTCTCATTAAACCGGATAGATCCATCTCAGCGATTTCTCCTCCTTGTTGTTTTTTTCTTTGTCCCTTCGGGCTTTCTGCGAATATGTTTTTGTTTTTGTTTTTCTGCAAAGTTAGTCGTTTTCAGAACATTCCTCTGAAGCATTTGACGAGTTTCTGGATTTTATTGGGCAACGTATTCGTCTGAAAGGATGGGATCAGTACAAGGTAGGTGGATTTTTTGGAAAACGCCTGTGAGAAAAATAATTAAAATAGAAGTTATCTAGTTTTATCCGATGTTTTTTCTTCAATAAGCAGACACGAGGTTGTTATTATAGATTTATTAGGATACAATAGCTGACGTTTCGGCGGTTTCGCCTTCTTCAGAGCCCACTATTCTCCTCCAAAGGGAATCCTCCAAATATTGAACACAATAAGATTCCTTCGACTTGCACTTCTTCAATTGCACGTACATGGTGTCCTGTTTGCATCGAAGAGACGCGCGTAGTAGTCGCTTTTCGATGTCCAGTAGTATGGTATAGCTATTGTATCCTAATAAATCTATAATAGCAACCTCGTGTCTGCTTATTGAAGAAAACATCGAATTACCAATCAATGCCGAGATTAACAGAAAGTCGGTCTTGGGAATTGCTACGTGAAGTGCCAGCAGAATATTTCTGACTTGTAAAAGAAGTCCTGTCACTAAGACAAAAAAATTGTCTTAGCTGGACAAACGATACTCTTTCTCCGCCGCTGCCTGAAACACCAAGTCTTGCCGAACTTCATCAAACAAAACGACTACATGATGTATGCGGCCAACCGAGGGACAGCCAACAAGTACTGGACATCGAAACGCGACTACTACGCGCCTCTCTTCGATGCAAACAGGACACCATGTACGCGCAGTTGAAGAAGTGCAAGTCGAAGGAATCTTATTGTGTTCAATATTTGGAGGATTCCCTTTGGAGGAGAATAGTGGGCTCTGAAGAAGGCGAAACCGCCGAAACGTCAGCTATTTATCCTAATAAATCTATGATAGCAACCTCGTGTCTGCTTATTGAAGAAAAAACATCGAGTTATCAATCAATGCCGAGGTTAACAGAAAGTCGGTCTTGGGAATATCTAGTTTTAGTCATTCGAAACCTCTTCTTAGAACTGCTTCTTTTTAGTGCTTGTTCAGTTCTATGAAGTCCTGATATATTTTTTTTAGCACTTAAGGCATAGTTTCCACAAATTGTTTGTCAGAGTTGAGACTATGAAGTTGTTTTTTTCGAACTCCTTTAGTCTTTTGGTAGGACAATGCGACCTCTAATTTACCAGATTAGTTGCGCAGTTGTTTTCTAACTTTACTGGTAAACCGTCGGCACTTAGTTTTGACCGGTACGCCACACTGGTCGGAATGTTGACATATTCTGAAGAAGTTTTTCGTACAGGGCGGTCTCGACACCCGTGGTGACACGACCGGGACGCATTCGATCTTCTGCGAGTACCAAGCCCATGAGGTCATGTTCCACGTGTCAACTCTTTTACCATTCACACCAAGTAACCGGCAACAGGTACGGTTTTTCGACAAACAGATAAATGTGCCGAAAATTTCCAGTGGATATGATAATTTGTCAAATCTGACGAGGTTTCAAAGGGTAGTTAAAATCTAGTCAAGCTCTGAGAAAAGCAAAAACTCATGCCGATTTTATGAACACATTTCCATCAGTATACTCTTCATTGCTATCATCCTCATTGAAAAAATTTTTGTCAAAGTGTTCAGCACTTTGATTATTTCGATGGGAAATTGCTTTGACTGTACACATTTCTTAAATTGTACCGCGACGGGACGGGATGCCATCATCGTATGTTATGAGCACGGTGCTGGTTCGACCACTCCCCCACCTCATCCATCCGAAGTCTAAAAATTGGCACCTGAATTGTCTTGAAGTTTCTAGCTCACGCTTTTTATAGGTTGGTAAGAAAATAGCTTAAAAAGCTTCACATGAATATGAAAAAGGATAGGAAAACGAATGAATAAGTGGAACCATGTGCGATCCTTGTAATTCTTCCACTAATAACTTTGTCTTGCAACAACCATCTATAGACGTGTCCTGACCGCGACTGCAGGATCTGCCATCGCTTCTGATTGACAAATTGAAGACTAATAGATTGTGGTTTTCCCTCGAATCTTGACATAATAATGCTAGTCCATTTTCACCTCGTTACCAGAGGCATGTATGTCTTCGTTGACTAAAGGGAGGTGGTCTGCCTTGTGGTTTACATTCCTACACAGCAACAAGGATTTTTGTGATTTCTGGAGTCAAGAAATCATGCGTTTAACCGCCTGACTACTCGAGGACGATGTAACACATGCCGAATCTGGACAAAGTGAACAATATTCGGAAAGAATTTTAGGACGTTTCCGGGTACGTTGAAAGAAATATGTGTCTGCTAGTGAGGCAAAATCTCAACGACACTTACAGCACAGGTAGATGTATGTCTAGCTCACATAAGTCGGCTGTAGGTGCAGCTGGATATGAGTTATGGATCACATAATCTTAGCTACAGGCCTTATTAACCCCTTATCAACCATGGAAAAGGCTGTCTTCGTAGGTGACAGTCAAGAAGAACGAATAGAGATTCCACTTGAATTGCGTGAAACTCTTGATCCATGTATTTAGCTGTCTATTAGAAACTTGCCTATGATGTAATAGATGTATGGTCATCGCGAAGGGATAATTGTATGGATAACATCGCAGTGTACGAATATCAGTAAAATCAGCAAGCACCTGGTTGTCATTGTTTAAGTGAAGATTTAAAAGAAACTACGATGAAAATTCAAAACATTGTAGAGAGCCTATCAAGTAGCACTGATTGGACCACCACGTATGATAATATGACCCTTCGGTGACACGTATTCACGAAGAATGCTCGAACAACCGTCATCTGACTGGGATTTGGCTGGAGAGACAGGACTTCTTTTCAAGGAAGTTTGGAGATTACCGTCTTAGAAAATTTCCCATGTCGTCAGCATATATAACCACCAGTCCTAGGAGATGAGAGAGATGCTTGCTCTCTTGTCGCTTTCCTACATTTCGTGTGTATTCCTTTCTATAGGTTTGCTGCATGCTCTGTTAAGCCTTCACTCGAAAGTATCTAATTCTTTTTCATGTTGGGTGATCCGATCCGAAGACGATTCGTCCGTTCATAGTTCTACTATCTGTATGTAATGGATTTTGTTCATTACTATTTTTGCTGAGTTGTATTAAGTGAATTTTACACGCAGTTCATTTCAGAAAACGCTTTTTTTCTTTAGCATAAATTTTTTACTCTCATTAAGTGTCAGGCGAAAGCCAGATACTTATCAATATTTCCAAAGTTGCAATAAGGATACAGTGGTGCTTTCACACGTCCCTCCACCCATTCATCCATCCTTACTTATCAGCACGATTCTACCGATAGATTTTAAAAGCACATTCGAAATCAACTCCTAATTCAATCGGCATCGTTTCTGCGGTTTCTGAAAGTTACGTTTTCCACTGAATGTATAATATTTATAAAATAAAATAGGGAAGCTTACAAAAAAACATGCATACGGTGGTGTATAGCGTATTCTCAATGTTCTAGTTGTCACGGAAGCGTCACATCGGCAACGACATGGTGACAGTGGTCTTCCAAGAACCCGGTGCCCTTCCATTTTCTCCGATTGCCGTTCGCAGTCATTTCCAACACGTATTCATCATCGTTCGTGCAAATAATCCCTGTACGGATAGTGTATCCTATAGGTTGGTTCGTACCACACAGTTGCTCTTTCCTAATGGATTTTCTTACCACGACACTAACGCTCTGTTAGTTTTTCTTTAAGAAATGCAGAAGTTGACTACTTTTCATTTTTAAGAAAACCTTTTTCATTAGATGTAGGGACGAGGTACTTCCGACGGCTCTGCTTTACCCGGACCATGGGGTTTTTGTATGTTAGTTAGGCCAGAGGCAATTCCAATCATAAGCTTACATAACAATCAAGTCGTATTACAGAAAGAACTAGTTAATCAAAGAGAACGTTGCATATTTCTCACACGTGAGATCGCTTTTGATTCAAAACATTAGCAATTTATAGAAGCTTTTCTGTTAGTGTTTGGTGAATCTGAAGTATAAATTCAGCGTGGCAGTGTCACGATCGAAGGAGGTGCCGGCATTTGGCCCGCCGATTCCGAAAGGAGCCACTTTTAGTAAATGCGCCGATTTCCATGACTGGCTGCTCACAAAAAAGTACAGTTTTAATACTTTCAAAAACCCTAAGAGAACTGATTCGTTAAAAAATCGGAGAATATTTTTTCCCTTCATAGTCATCTAAAAATTCTTGTGATTCTGGTTCTTGTAGTATAGTACTTAGGTGATACGAGAGCCTTTCTTGACTCGATGTTGATGAACGGTTCTTTCAACCACTGAACGTTTGAGCAGTGGAAGCAAGCAATAATTTTATCTTTGCCAGCGTTGGTTACGATTTGGAAGAAATTCTAAACTTATCTAACAACGATTTGGTGGAAACAATTTGAAAATCGGAATTCAAAAAAAAGAACTTTAATTTCTATCTTCTCAGGATTTTACCTCTTATTCTCATTTTTTTTCCTTTCCAGTAATCAATGCCGAAAATGCGGTACATCGTTCGAAGAAATTTGCCACAATGGCGGCCAGAACTCGAAGGGAAGCGTTAAGGGATTTGGCCGAGAACTATGTGGGCACTCATCAAAATGAAGGACCGAGCAGGATTGCCAGTCAGTTCCATGATATTCCGCGAATGTAGTCATTCTTGGTGAACCATAGCTACATTTGTCCACAGTTGTCATGTACTTTCATTTCAATATCGTAGGAGTCCTGATATTTCTTGAACTATGGAGAGTGGAATGACTAATTTTTCGACAGCTCAACTCTCATTATCTGACAGTTTTACGAGATTTTTGACAGCCTTTCGCATTGCTTTCTTCTTTAGCGAATTGATGAGCTCGTTTAATTTTGTTTAGAATCGCCTAGCCCATCCATAGTGTTAAGTTTTTTAGAGGATATGCAAATGTTCTTTTGCTTAAATAGGGACAGCATCATCAACTGTTTGAAATTTCAGGTCGTTTCCTGGGTGGAAGCGTAAAACGAAGAGAAAGGCAAAACCCAAAGCCGTTCCTCGCCAATACACGAGGCGCACTGTCATGGTTGGTGGACGTGCACGACCATTCCACCAATCAGGTAAGCCATAGCATAACTGTGCCTCACCACTCCTAGTCGTGGCACAGATAGATTCTATGAAGTTATATTTTTTTCCTCAACAAGATTGTTGATGATAAGGAGAAAAAATGCCAATTTTATCAGAAATAAGGTGCAATTCACATAAAATTTCGTTTTTTGTGAACGAGACTGCTAATGAGTTGAAGAAAAAGCACTGTTTTGGTAAACACTAGTGTAATCCTTATGTAGTTATTTAGATTAGATTAATTAGTAGTTATTTCTTCTAAAGATTGACAACAAAGTTATAAATATTTTTGTTTTCTAAGAAACTTCCTGGACTTTGTATGGTACCTTGTGTACGTGCAGTTATACGTTGAACTTTGCATCATGGGTGGCGAATAGTAGAGCTTCGAATTCGAAAACTGAGTTTCTGTCGTTTTAGTAGGAGATAAGCCCTACAGATTGTCTTCGCAGTTCATTAGTTCAGTTATGTTATAAGTGGATTCTAATTCCAGAAAATAAGCTGCGTGTTGGGATTATCACAGGATGCTCTGGTGTTACTGGAGAGGCCGTCGGGAATAGCGGTCTTTTCCACCCCTACGCATTCCATCATTGGGTGGGCGAACACAGACACGGGGTCAGTTTGGTTTTTGTTCCTTGTTTGATTAGAAATCACCATCCACTATTAATAGTTTGTATGCCTTAGTTTGCAGGTTGTGTCATTGTGTATCCTAATTTTTTATGCAAGATTTTTTCGAAAGTAGTTTTATCCGATAAGTTCGAGTAAGTGAATCCAATATTTAATAATCCATTTTCGTCAGGAAGCCCAGCTATGAGTAAACCAATACTGGGATCCGTCACCATCTTAGTATCAGACTAGTCGCATGGTGGCAAATCTCATTCTGATCCACAAGAGCTGCAACTGCCAGTGGTGGTGACGACCCGAGGCAGACTTTGGCTAGGCTGACCTTGTGGCTCCAGTGAACCGCAATGGCTAAACCAGCAAAGCTTCGAAAAAATGGACATTGTGCTGGGACCCATACAAGCAGTGATGAAGAGCCATGCAAGCATCCAAGTGTCCAGCATACATAATGAACTGATTAGTTACGAAAATTGGTTACATTCATATCGGTTGTCATTGAGTGATTTAACCTACAAAATTCAGCTAAACGCTTCCATTCTTTGTCAGTGATTTTTACAAATTCTTTTCATTCCCTATTTATTTAGCTTAAAAATCTACTATGACCATGGCGACATGTTGTTGCTTCGATGTTGTACTGAGAGCGGAACGGACGTCGAACTCGGACTGCTTTTGCAACGGTTGCAGGCGGTTACTAAGGGCGACGAGGCCAAGGAGGTATGACGAAGTGACGAAGAAAATAATTTGTCTTATGACGACTAGGCTAATAAATGCAATATTACTGCTGATTAGTTGTCAATATTTTACCCTATGCTCATAATTTCGGTTTCGCACCATGGATTTTAGTCTATTACTTAGGCTCAAACACACTAATGAAAATAAGGAGCATTGTAATTTGAAAGGAAAACAAGGATTTAAATAAGAAACCCATTTTGCTAACTGCGGACAAATTCCTCCTTTTCTATGGCTTGTCCAGAAGTTCTGGATGCAGCAGTTCCTCTGAACGTATTTCATCAGCAACTTAAGTGTTGAAAGTTTTTCGTTGTAAATGGTTTTGGAGGTGCTACATCAAAAGACGGTAGCCAGATGAAAGGAATTCCGATGAGTGTAGAGGGTGAGACAGAGTTTAGCAGAATAGTTGGTTCAGCTTCTACAGCGTTAGTTGTGCGACGTGTGGTCGAGCATTTTGCTATGGAGGATTAGTCCTTTTCTGTTGACCGAAGGTTGATGAATGTGCTGCAGTTTTTGGTGCGAGTTCATAACAACAACTGTCTTATTCGGTGATTTCGCGAGGATTCAAAAAAAATTTGTTATTTTGGCTGCATACTAACACCACCGAAAAGTCGCCACAACCTTCTCGTAATGGAAATTTGGTTCTCTAGAGAGCTAATCATTTCGGGACGAAGCTGGGTTTTCTGCAATTGACGTTAATTTCTCGATCACTGGAGTATTTCCAAAGTTTTGGACGCTATGGGTTTATAGAAGGGCTTCGCTCTGTCGCATTAATCGCATGCACAGTTTTTATTATAGTATCCTTTTAAATTTAAAAGTGTTTATGTTTAAAACTTTTAAAAATTGAGAACGAAATTAAGGTTTTTAAAATTTTTCGATGAAAAGCGGCAGCTATAAGCATGAACGGTACTGGCACCGTCGTCTCCTACTGGCTAAATCCCTTTTGTTCATTTTCTTTCGTGTTCTTAATATTAGCACTAAATCACTAAAGAATTTTCACCCTATAGTCGAATGCTTGTGGATTCTAATAGTTTTCATTACAATTGGTAAAATTCGGTGGACTAGGGGTTAAGTTTGAAAGCCGGAATATTTTGCGGATTCTACGACTTCTGTAGCAGTAATGTCGTCGCGTAGCTGTAAAAACTTCACCACTGTCCAATCCTTACGTTGTCGATTATCTCTCAACGCGTCGATAGGATTGTCGTCTTTGTCGTTTAGATTTCTTACTAGCTCAAGAAGCACTTGAAATTTTTTCACTTTTCCATTTTTTTCCTTGGGATGCTGAAAAACCCTAGAATGGTTGACGTTGAGTTCCTGAGCAACTTCTGTTGTAGCAATAAGAAACTTAGCTTCGGCCGGCCATTACACTCACCATCTTCAAGACTTCCGGACTATATGTAAAGCTTTTTGAAACATCACTATAGTGTACGTCTCGTAGCGGTTTCTGGGCTATATGCGTTGTGAATGTTATAAGCTGTACTCTGCTTTACGACCCATTTTAAACTTGCGTAAAGAAGATAGCTTGGATTTGCTCCTTGTCTAGTATCGTTCTCGTAGTTCAGTTCATAAAGAATGAGGTAATAAGTCGTTAGAAAAACATAAAACGATAAATACATTTTAAATGGGGTGTAATGTATGCATGTTTATTTAAGAATGTATTCTAATATTAGGTGCTAGTAGCATTCAACACACGCAGGACTCTGGTTAGTCCACCATTGCGCCAGCTAAGCTCAGAATCCTTGTTGGCGACTGTGTGTAATGAAGATCTGTAGAGAGAATCGACTCAACCAACATTCAACGGCATTCGTGACGAAAACGAAATCTTCAAGCAGCACTTGAGCCCACACATAAAAATCCGAAGACCGTCGTGTAAAAACAAAACTAAAGAACTCCAATGTTGAAAGTCAGAAAATTCAAGGCAAAAAGTCAGCAACTCTCATTATTTTCGCACTAATCTAACAGTTTTCAAAATGCATAAAAGTTTTTGAATCCTTTGTTTTCTCCACCTAATTTTCTGTTGGTAAATTTTTCGCTTTTTTTCACGCCTTACTCATTTTCATTTTCTACAGGTGGTGCTGCGTCGTGCTCGGCTTTCGGACAGTTGGGGCTTTCACGTGCAAGATGAAGGTGTAGTGACCGATGTAGAAATGTATCAAACAGCATGGAAAGCCAGTATTCGACAAGGAAGTCGAATAGTCGAAGTCAGTTAGGGCTAGCGTTCTCTTTATTTCATTCTTCTCTTTTTTTTTCCCTGGTTTCCTTTTTTCTTTCTTATTGGTGCCAAGAGATTTTTTTAAAACATGACTCGGCGCTGTTAGAGTTAAATTAAAAGTTCGATTAATTAGAAGCATAAAACAGCGGAAACGTAAATCGCTACTTTTAAAAATACCGTGAGCTGAGTGATAGCAAATTTATCAAACTGAGTTCCATTTATTTTTAGGTGTGTCTGTTTTTGCTTCATTTGTTTTTATTCTTTCCCCTTCTCCCCCGATCTTTCTTTAATAACGCATTTATAGATTTGTTCTTCTGAAGTAGTTTAAATCGCCTAAAATTAGATTGAATCGTTGACTGTTGCGACGTTGAGTTTCGACAAGATCTCCGAGATTCTATCCGAACGGGAGACCGTTCGACTGCTACTGATCTCTCCGGCCAATGATGGATCTCCCAGACGGGGGGTGAGTGCTGTTTAAGTCAATAAAGTTATAGGTTACGTCCAATTCGTTTCATTCTGATTATGAACTTTTATTTAACATATACATATGGCCTGGATTTGGGTGCCCATTTTTTCCAGTACCTCTTTACCTTATTGTTCAGTGATTTTATTAACAAGCTGCCTTTTTTTGGGCGAGCCATTTGACTTCCCACTTTGTGGTTTTTAAATAGCTTTTTATTCCTACTTTGCTTTCATGTCTTTCACCAACGCTTGTTAATTCCCATTCACTTGTCTCGAAAAGTTTTATCCCAACTGCTGTTATCCTTAGTCTGGCCGAAGTTTTTTAATAATTCGGGGCTCTTTTCCTGCGTATCACCCCTTCTGTCCCAACACTTACCTTCAGAAGTTACTGCTACTGTTGCAAAAAACGGCACAGAACAATACAGTGAATTCCTGAGCTATATCTTCAGGTTTCTTAATCCAACAGTCCCCTTTACTTGCCATCCTTAAAAAGTAGCAAGAAAAGTGAAATCCTTTGATCACAGCATGTATGTAATCTGAGGTGGAAATTAACTTCACAGGTTCATCTTTTTCCTTCGTTTTAGATGCGAAGATCCCCATTGCCCTGCCGTTAAAGGCGTTGAACACATGATGACCCCGGATGCGTTTGCTAAACAGCCTATCAGGTTTGTCGATATTAAAAAAATTGACGATATTGACCATTCGTAGACTTATCTGTCTTACTGAAATATCATGAGAGGCTGAAGGGGTGTCCATTAGCCTAAAAACACTATGATTAATCAGCGGTTTTTCAGCTACCAGGAAATGTTTCGAATGCGTAATAGGGAGTACGGTACATCTCCGGCAAGCAGTCCGGCTAGTTCGTTAGAGGATCGTTCGTTTACTTTTACTGCCATGAAACAACGAATGGACGGAATGAAAAATAATACTGCTTGGTGAGAACGCACTTTGGCTAGGAGTACTGTCACAGTCCCTGAATACTAGTCAGCTCCGTCTTTCTAGTTTCTGCACTAAGGCCAATACTTAGATCGTTCGCAATGTTACTGATATAAAGAAAGCACTTCATTATGGACAATGAATATGTAGTAGTGCTCCGATCATTTGCAAAGTGTAAGTTGGCCAAGAAAGACATGCATTCTCTCTAGGACGATTATGTAGTACTTCAATTGTACTACACAAATTTAGCATCAGGATTGATCATAGGTGAATATCGCAGGATTTTCTGCTTCGTTTCAGTTGCTTCTCCAATACGGCATCCGATCCGACGAATCAACACGCTTCTATCCAAGACCACATGTGTCTGACGTTGAATCCACCAAAGCCACTGCTCCGTGCTCAGTCGGACGAATATCTTCGATCGGGAACTTTTAGGGAGAACAAAAAGGTTTGAGGTTCTACATAATTATATGTTTCGTATATGGCTTTTGTTTATAAAACCAAACGTACATCATATTTTTATGTGGTGAAACGTGTCGTTCATTGTCTTCCCTTTTTTTTCGCCTTTACTTTTCCTCAGTTCGGGACTACGGAACAAACATATCCTACATAAGAAGATGTAGATGTACTACTTGTGTAAGGAAATTGCCGGCAGAGCCAGAGATATAAAAAGTGTGGCATTGATATGCCTGATAGTCTTCCGACGATAAGTCTTTGAGGAATTCCAGAAGTTTGATTTTGCCAACATTATGAGCTTTCACCAAATCATGATCTTTAGTTCTTTATTTATGAATAGCGCGCGCGACCTACCTATCTTCTACATGTTGTAAGCCCTTTCTATCTGCAGCTCCGGATTAATCTATTGCTTCCCATATGTGTTCATTCAGGTAGACGTGTGTGTACCAGCGTGCATGATTTGTATCCTACTTTGGCTCATCTCGCAATCATGTAACGGCCATGTATGTGGGAGGGGGCTCGAAGTCGTTAGGAAGGACGCTCATCTCTACGATAGAGCTTGGTAGAGCTAGAGGGACTCATTCGAAATGTATACTGCTTTTCCGGTGTTTTCGGCACGTAGGGCTCAGAGTTGATCAGCTCTAGCGTGTAGCAAGGACTAATGGAAACTTTATGGCCAAGTGCTCGAGTCACAACGTTCTTGAAAAAGGGAAATTAATTGAAATGACTGATAACTCGAGATTTCTTACGCCCACATAACCCTCCTTCGGCAAAACATCATTAGTGCTCTGCAGCTTGTTTTCAACGCTTTGAACAGCAACGTCTTAGCTTTCTATTTTACTGCTTGTTCCTTTTCGATGGCAGGATAGGACATGGAATACAACGACAAGGACGCAGAGATATAAGCAAAACTCGGATTCATAGGTGGGCTCTTAACCGCTATTACCTATACTGGAGGTTCACTTTCTATGCACCGTAAGGAGCGTTAGCGGTTGTTTTTTCTGTGATGGGAATCATCAGACACACAGAATGCGTAAGAATCGTATTGGTCCATAATTATGTCCCTTCGTTATGAAAACACACACAACGGGAATCGGGTGTTGTGATAACATTTCTTTTTACACAGATACATGCCTGTAATTTATAAAATCTAATAATTGAAGTGGGTAAAAGAATTTGTGGTTTTAAAGGTAGCATATGCATGTGCAACCAATGTGGATGAAATCAACCAACCAAGGTAGGTGATAGAAGGTGAAATAAGTTAAGCTATGAGGAAATTTGGTGTGGGTGATGACGCGACATGTGAGCGTCTTTAAAGCGGCTGTTTCTAAACTCCGAGGAAAACAGCTTGCATTTTTTTCCTTAGCGGAAAACCTCTTTTTTTTCTGGGTCTGAACAAGCTGGAAAGGCGGTTGGTGCAAATGTCTGCATTTTTTTCCTCGTATGTGCTGATTTGTCCCTCCTTCAGGCATCGCTCTCGGCACGTGAATCAATTAGCGAACAAGAGACTACCGAATTTGTACGTTGCCAACAAAATCTTGAACGAGCATATCAAGAGAAGAGAACACTAGAAATATTGGTAAAGCAACTCAGAAAACAATTATTGCATGTGAGTTTTTTTCTTGCCATGTACGTTACAGCGAAACGTCGCTTGTAATTGAACTACGCGGAAAAGTCAAACTACCTATTTTTCTCTGAGATAATTTAACTCTGTATTTCTATAATCGATTTTTTTTCTCGAAAGCAAGTGTATTCCAGGAGCGTCAATCCCACGAGAATACAAGAAGAGAACTTGAACGGCTCAGGATACAACTGGATAAAAGATGACTCTTACTATTAAGGAAATAAAATATGCAATAATATGTCGATTAGAAAGGAAGTATGAGTAAAATCTATTGGTAAAAAATACTCGATAATTATTGAGATGATCAACAAATTATGGAGGAACAATCGGCGGCAGTTGGTAGCGGAGCCAACGAACGATCTTCACAGCGTTTCTGTAATGATGTCGATGAAATTGAGATCGTTGCTCAACACCTTTATCCTTTGGTTTTGCGTAAAATCATCGTTTATTTTTAACGTCTGTCCGATGTAGATGTCACTCCTTGTGCCCACGGTGGGATTAATTAGTCAAACAAATCGGAGGGATCGTTCTAGCCATCTAAAGCCACTGTTTCTACTTATATTCTTCCAATAGGGCACTAAATCTGATTTCTGTGTGTTCTTTTGGGTAGTTGCGAAATTCTTTTGCGATTATTTCATGGATATGTGAAGCTGAGACAAAAAAAACGATCGATTCTCGAAACTCAAAAGATGAAGGATAAAGCTTTCGGCGTTTATCAATCTTTGAGGGATACGCCATGCATTCCACTTCACTAAACATCGTTTAGAGGTGATTGAATGCACATCTGGCCTTTACAATGGCTCGCGGTGGCGCACCGATATATCGAGCCAGTTCTGCTATCCTCCCAGACAAGTCGGGTACGAATTTGCCGAACCCGAGGGAATGGAGGGTTTGTTGAGCTTGGGCGCTGGGATCGATTCCACGTGCGTGTTGCAGGACGCCTCCGACCACTGCGCCACACGTGCTCTTCGAAATTTCTATATTAAAATTGGTTGGAAACGGAGAGAGGGATAGCTCTAAGAAGTTCTTTTTGCTTAAGCTATTATATGCGCCACAGAAAGTACGCAAGTTTCCCTCTTGAATTACTGACTGCAGAAAGAAAACTCACTTGTTTGTGTTCAGTGGATTTCGTAGCGGTGATCTTCGAACGACGGATTTTCGGTAATTTACTGGAATTAACGTAAGACGGAAAACACGAATGGAGCATGGTCATCCAGTGGGGACGAAGACCAACCGCAGGATCTGGTTCGCCCTCGTGGCGTCTCCGAAGATGACGGATGAACTAGAAATGCTCACTGAGTCTTTGCTCAACAATTTCTTCTCGCTATCTTTTTTATGCCTTATCAATTGACGGCTTTGATCACAATGGTTTTTGTAACCATGTAAATAATATGTTTGCAAAAGTAACGGTGGATTTCGTCACCATGAAATTTACGGATACATTTCGTACTAGTTGTTCCTTGCTTATACTTCTGCTGTAGATCACTTTAAAGCTTATCTCTTGCTCAATAATTCGCATGTTATACTCTTCCCGAGGTTTAATTCACAATGGCTTTAAGCTGGTTGCCATGATAATCCAAAGATGTTCTTTAAAGTTTTTTCCCAAGATATCAGAATTAAAGATGGAGAATTTATAGACGCATATCAACAGGGGAGAACGACCTTCTGAAACCGATAATCAACGCAGGCCCTCGAAAAGCCAATGAAAATGGTGTAGAAAAGCTCAGAATTTAGGATTCATGGATCGTTTGTCATTTGGGTTGTACTGGAAAGATGCAAAGCTCGTTAAAGGGGGATGCTGCATAAAATGAACAAATAGTTGCGAGAAGATCATCGCCACGATCTCGATCGTGTTTTGAACAATCGCAAAGTTTCATGTTTCTGGAACGGTATGGACTTTTTAAGCACTTCCCAAAACCTTTTTTGATAAACGGTAATTGCTATTGGAAAAAATTGGCAAACTGGTCACAAAAAGAGAAAGATAGAAGAGTAAAGGATAAAGAGCTTGGCGTGGACCAATCTTAGGGGGAAGGCGCTACGCATCATTACTGTTGATGAAATCACATGTAGCCTATACAACTTCAGGTGGCCTGCTGATATATTAGGTCAGTGCTTTTCATCCTCAGAGATCTCTAAGCACAGCGCTTCATACGTCCTTGGCAGAGATGACATCACGAAATTGATGAAATGCACCAAAATGCATACCAACATGGCCAGTAGAAATGGTGAAATGCTTTCGCACTGCAATGGTCGACCGTATGTTACACAACTAGTAGAGCAAAGGATTAATGGTACTCGAAGCCTTACTCACACTCGGAAACACCACACTCGTTGGATCTTCGGCAGCTACCACTTTTTTTCTAGGCTTTCGATAACAACTAGCTGAGGAACTTTTCAGGAATCAAACCACTACTAAGAATATCTTCGAAGAATTCCTTTTTCACAAAGGCCCATTACTGGGTTTACACATTTCCGTTTAGCTTTCCATTTGTTTTTAACTGCTTCACGCACTGTGGAATCCAGGAGTACCACACTCCCTTGTTTACACATCACATCTAAGCGCACGTAAATCTGATACGAGCTACCTCCAGTTGTTTTATAAGTGTTCACCTCCACGTAGTGCTTGCATATTTATGGAGTTAACTCTATCTTCGTTCTCATCTATCGTCAACTCCTTTTTATTATATCCGATCCACTGATGCCTTCACTACTTATTTGGCTGAATCTCAAAAACCGATATTTTTGCCGTATCTGTGTGAAGGTGGCTGAGTTTCTTGTTTAGTTAAGCCATTAACGCTCTGTGATTGGTTGATATTTTATATGCTTATAAAAGTCTACGACGTGGTTAGAACGTCCGAACGGCCTCAAATGCAAAACATTGTGTTGTTGTTTGTCCAGTAGCATATAAAGTAGGATTTGGCCTCTGAATCCAAGAAACCCTTTTCTAACCGCGTTATCATAACATCGCATCGAAGATTTTTTCATGAATTGAAAATCCTTCTGACCACATCACAATATCGCTTTCCTCTTTTCATTGATCTTTTGGAGCCCTTTCTTCGTTGAAATTTCTCGAAAAATTCTTTGACAAAATAACCGTAGACACGGTGAGGAATTTTCCCTAGTAGTAATGCTGTCAAGTAAGTTGCAAAGAACGAATTTGTTCGTGGCTTTCAGTTCGAAGAAGTTTTTTCCTCTCCAGAAATGGTTTTGGGTTTGGTATGGAGTTTCTGGAAAGGAAAATACTTAAGAAGAATTTTTCCATGGGCAGTTCTGTACCGAGTGCAATGCTGCAGTTCTTTGATGAAGTTTTAAGTCCACTTTCCGATTTTATCGTAATTTCCTCGATTTGCCCATGATTATTTAAGAGAAAAGATTTGGAATTCTGTTGAGAAACAATATTTGATCGCTGGCTGTTAACGGTTGTCTCAACCACTACCTTATCCGGAAGCAGTCAGTATGTGTGATAATGACGCTGGCTTATTACTGGTCAAGTGAATTTTTTCATCCTGGAAATACCCTGTCATAGGATTCTCATTAGCCGTCATCTCCAGCAGTTGCCTGTCTTTGGAGATCAAAGTAAGGTATTCATGTTGAAACAAGTTTTCTTCTAGGACGGTATCGACTGTGCTTCTGCATGGAAATATAGGCATCTCCGAGCTGGAGTAATGACATTGGAGAAAGAATACCACTATGGATTTTTATAGTCTACCTGATCAGGTAGCTCTCAGGTTTCGCAGTAGATAAATTAAAAAAGCGACTTTCTAGTCTGGAAATGAGAGTTCCTACTGAAAGGCTTCATGTTTTGCTCGAGTACGCTTTTTTTCGACTCCTATAATCGTGTTCATTTAATGTTTCATATAGACAACAGTCGTAATCCATTAAACGAAATACATACGTCTCGTTGAACAGTAGAAATTACATGTGGATCTGAAGTCAACTACAGGTCCTTCCTGGCAAAATCGACGCAGAGGATCATTTTTCTTTCCCGGTTGTACAAAAGTTCTCATTCAATCCACTAATATGCGCAAACAAATATTGATTCGTTGAAGAATTCAACCAGGTCCCAGTTGAAGATTAACCAAACTCCACATTTGTTGTTCTAGCTTTCATATGACTAATAGCAAAAGAACGGGTACGACTGGGAAACAATGACCATCTTCTGACTGGTTAATTCTAAGGTTCTACTGAAAGGGAGTCTGATGATGGTGTTGTTGAATTCTGGATGTTTCCAGAAACAAACGAGGGGGGATTTTAGTGCAAATCTCTGAACCCACATGGCGTACGATTCGTTAAGAATGGTTAGTCATACCAGTAACAAGGAAACCAATTTTTGACAAAAATCCAGGCAAGTAATACGCGTATGTGGGAAGAAGAATCTAAATTGTGGACATAACATTCTTAAATGGAAGTGATGCCAGTAGTAAGAAAAGAAGGAAACCGTAAAAAACTTTTTTCGACAACAAATGAACTTTTTGACTTTATGACTAAAGCTACTTAACCTGTCAGATTATGTGATACTTTGGATTTGACATCTATAGTTAATAGCTCGATCTATTCTTTAGCGGTTGTTCACCTTAACATTAGGTGCTGTTTAACCACGTCAGCCCTTTTATTCGCAAACCTCATGAGAATCGGCAGTTTCTGTTAAGTGAGTGAGTAGGTTTTTGAACGAAAAATGATGATTGGATCACAAGGTTTGGTCATGTTAACGTCCGATGTTGGATGTCCAACATGCGATCTTCAACATAAACTCCTTGATTTCTTTACATTGACTTTCAAAAGTAAGGGAAGAAAGAGAGAGAGACAGAGGGAGAAATAAAGCGAGAAAATGAGACTGTGAGAGGTGGGAAAACTGAGGAAAAGTTCTATTTAGTTCCTTAGACAACCGTTTTACAAATATCCATGGCTGAAACGTACGTCAAACTTGCGGTCCGTGTAATATTGGCAATGGTTACAGCCATACCGTTTCCCAGAATGAATCTGGACGTGTACCCTTAGCGATTTTCTGAAAAAAAACACTTTGGAAACAATATCGAACAGATTTACAAACGTTGTATAGCCCGAAACACCCAACTTTATTGGGACATGTGATTGCGCAAGGATTTTTTGCGAATATTAAGATTGAAATATTAAAGAGCAGTTGGAGGGAATCTAAGAGGGCCATAAGTAAGATTACAAATATCTTCATCAAATATTCAATCGATGATTCTTTCTTTTAGGAATAGAGTTTGAATTTTGACTTCATTGTCAAATTTTATGCCCATCTGTCAAAAAAGTAGAATATTTTACTTCTTCCTGAAACGACCAATTTGAATCACTGGCTAGCCCACAATATCATTATACTCTTTAAAAAAAAACTATGAATTGAGGGGAACGCAGTTCTTTCGTAACTAGACACTTCCTAGCTGGGTCCCTTGCTTCCAACAGGACTAGTTCTACCAATTCCTTGAAAGTCGTTGAATTGACGGAAGTCGTTTCAGGAAAAAGTAAAATACTCCATTTTTTGACAGAACAATTCCAACAACGACAGTTCAGCGACCTTCGAGGAATTGGTAGAACTAGTCGTGTAGGAAGCAAGGACCCAACTAGAAGTGTCTAACTGCGAAATAATTGCGTTCCCCTGATTCACAGAGTTTTTTTTTAAGAGTACAAAGATATAGTGGGCTAGTCAGTGATTCAAAAGTAGAGACTGCCCACTGGAACCACCATCTCTGCGATTTTACTGAATGGATTTTTAAGTTTTCGTAAGAATCAATCGAGTTGTAATTTTCTCCCGATAGATTACTAAATAGCTCTTCAAAAATATCAAAATAAATCTCGTTCGAAATGAAATGATATGAACAATGAAATCGCACTTGTTGCCTGGCACTTTTACTTGGCAAAGCATGCAGGTGAGCAATGGTTCGGTTATCTCAGTCAGAGTTATAGGTTCGCCAACACTGCACTGCACTGGAAATTGCAAACAAATTGAATAGATGCCGTAGAAAAAAATTCTATAAGAGGCCATATGCCACAATAAAGTCCATGTCTATTCACTTTTCATTAGGTACGCACAGACTGTACAAACAATGATTCTTTTATATTTTGTTTTACAGGATCCGTCTTTGCCATCTACCATGCAGATCCCAGCACTTTTCGCATTGGATTCATTTGCCCGCATCTATCATCCATGAAGGTTTTCCAACGTTTATGTGTGGCTTCGGCTACTGATTGAGGATTTTCATTCTATCTTGGATGTAGTAGAATGCTGTTCGAGTCGATTCTTCCTGGAGCCCTGAGATTGCCGAGCTAGAGTGTTTCCACTTGGATTGCACAGAGTGATTGTTTTTCGCGGACAAGTACGGTACCAATTTCCTGACCCCCGAAAGAATGAAAGGCTTGGTGAACCTGGAGTGGCATCGAACCACCCTCCGTACCCATGATGATCGGTGTTACCACCACTGTGCTATAAGCCCCCTACAAATCATGACAACGTAAGAAAAGTAATGACTGAGTATTCTTAAGGTATACGTATGCCATTGGAATCTCTCGAATGACGTAGACAAGTTTACGTATGCAAGCAGAACTATTAAAGCTCTTGAACGACGTCTTTGAAATTTAACCGGTGCACACATTTAGAAGAAATGGGCAGACTGGATCTTCGGAGCCGAGCTTTTCCTGGAGATCCACGAAAATGAACATCGATGATGAAACAATATAATAAGAAGGTCAAGCGATAGATGGACGAAAAAAATTGTGGATTGGTCCAAGAAAACGCAAGCATGCTCTTAGACGACCATCTACACGATCGCTGACGTGTCCGTGGCTCAGGTCAATCATTTGTGTGCGCAAACAGAAACGACTCAAAGATCATGCATCACGTCTCCTTGGCGTCGCCATTTTTCGAAGAAGACAACCACTATAGACGACGGTTGCCACGAAAAGGCGGACAAAAGAGATGTAACGATCCGCACACTACTGGTGAAGACTGGGCATCCAGGCATCTAAATATGGTAGTACTGTTCTTGACTGGGAAGTGAGTTCGCTCAGTTATGATACACCATGGTCTCAACGACGACATATCTAACCACTCTTACTACATCAATATGCATTTTCACCATGATTAAACACCGCATAGACAATTTTCAATTCTAATGTTTCACGGTTTGAAGAACTTCTTGGACACGGTATGGGATGACGACACAAACGATCTACTACTAACTGGTAAGTGGGCGCGAACTCTACAGGACTGCACCAAGTAAGCGTAGGAATACCCACCTGTGACTTCATGAGTGCTTGCAACACCGCTGTTGAAACCCATGTTGGCGTTCTCACTGCAAAAACAAATACGTTGGATGCACTTAAATAAATAAAAGATGAGTAAGAATGGAATCAGAGTTTTATGAAAGAAAGAAGAAAGAACGCACTTCATTTTAGTCTGCTCAACTAGAGGCGTATATTCGTTTATCAGCTCTTTTTCATCCACTTGTGAAATCGGCTGGAAATCTACAGAGTTGTTCAAATTCTCACACGCGTCTTATATAGATTAGTTTAATTTTTAAAAAATTGAGAGTTCACATATATAACAAGGCTAGGCACGTAGAACACTTTGTATATACATATATATATATATATATATATATATATATATATATATATATATATACATATATATACCGCCTCATCGTAGGTGGGAGCTGTTCCTCGGTGTACAGCGATGTACGCGATGTACAGCCGGGGATTCATCCACCGGCAGGGTCTCCCAAGTCGAAGAGGAGTCCGGTGTTTCCACTTGGAACCTCAGCTGAGAGTTAACCAATACCAGGTTCCATCACCATCCTGGTATCAAACCAATCGCACGGTGGCAAGTTCTTCATCAAGTAATCCCTTCGATCCACAAGGACTGCGACTGCCTGTGGTGGTGATGACCTGGGACAGACTTCGGCCAGGCTGTCCTCGGGACTCCAAGGAACCACGACGACTTAACCAGTAAATCACCGGAGAATGGAAATTATATTGGGGCCCGCACAACCAGTGAGAACGGATCATCTAAGATCCAAGTATCCAAGCGTATATATATATATATATATATCCACGGATCTCCCTCATATGAGGGTCCCGGTAACCGGTTAGTCGCGAGGCTACGTGGCGCATCCCCAGGTAGCGGATAGAGCGTTAATCGCGGACCAAGAACGACCTTTGCTTCCCTAAGACGCAGGTGGACCCAGGGGACGGACTCCGCTTCTGTTGCGCTGATTTGGCACATACTTTCTGTATTTACGAGGTCTATTCATGCACGCGTGTGTGGGCTGCGTTCTAGTTTATGCAGATTGTATTCTACGAGTCAATTCGGCCAAAGAAAGCCTGAAATGAAGTGACAGGGGAAGTGTATGGGAGGCGGTTAGCAGTCGCCTGCAATAAATAAGCTCCATGTCCACTCTGGGAGAGCCTGGCAAATCTAAACGTGACTATACCCAGCCCCCACGCTCAGAGCACAGCAACCTATACGTGGGTATCAAAATGCTAAATACAGTAAAAAAACGGGCTTCATTCCATGACTCCCGAAAGAGCCCCCCAATTTCAGCAGCATTGCGTAGCACGAATACGGAGAGGCTGCTAAAATCTCAGGGCCAATGGAAGCTGCCTGGATTGCAGAAAAACTAAGGTGACGATCTGTACCTCCAATGCCCCCACACTTGCATCCGAGTCCTCGATAGAAGACTTGCTCATGCAAGTAAGAAGGATAAGAGTACGACGTCATTGGCCTGGCCGAGACGAGAAAACGCCAGCCTTTCAACGCCGTCTATGACACCGGAAAAGAACTGTTCCTCAGAACATGCGATAGTAGAGGAGTCGGCGGCGTCGGTGTTCTCGTCAACACGAGTTTGTCCATGAACATCGATTCATTCGAACAACTTACAACCCTGAATCGGACGTTTACGATTAAAAAGATGTGGATCAATTACGGCTTTCGACAATTCTCGTCATTTACGCTCCGACATCAAACTATGACGAAGAAGAAGTCGAAGCATTCTATATGGACTTGGAGAAGTTCTACAGAGAAGATCATACATTCTTCAAGGTCATCATTGGGAATTTCAACGCCAAGATTGGACCAAGAAGAACGTCTGAAGAACGTCACATTGGGACACACAGATTAGAATGGAACGAACAGGGTGAGCGGCTATCTGAGTTTCTCATGATGACCAAAACCATCAATGGTAACTCACCAATTCCTGAAACCCCACCCTCAACGCTGGACGTGGGAGTCTTCCCAATAGACAGCACCATAACGAAATAAACCACATCATAGTAAATAGAAGGTTTTGCCTAACCGATGTCGCTGTTGTCCCAAAATTCCACACGGGATCAGACCGTCGCCTCTTTCGTGCTAGATTCTATTTCTTGCGGAAAGGAGAAAAAGCCGCTAAATTCAAAAACCGAAGTCCCAGAACCACCATAGACTGGGACTCATTCAATTCATTAGTCGCCTGTTGGTAAGATGCCGTTGTCGATAACATCGACGAAGAATATGATCGGCTCATTCAACATCTTCACGTTAGCGCTACGAAAGCTGAGAGTTTGAAAGTCACCAAGAGACATCTGTTTCCAGAAACACTCGAGCTGATACGCCAGCGTGGAATCGCACGAGCTGCAGGCAACCGCGAACTAACGTGTTAACTTGCAAAACAATGCAGACAGGCGATAAAAGAAGATCCTAAAGAGAGAACAGCAGCAGCAATGGTCGAAGCTGCAGAGGCTGGGAAAAGCATTGGCAAAGCCCACCGAAGCTTCGCAATTACAAGACCAAAACGATTGCACTCCGGCGCCCAGACGGAACAGTTACAGCGTCCAGAAAGGCAATGGAGAAAATTATTCACGAATACTACTCGGATCTCTTCGATAGCCACGTCCACCTTCCGTCATATGAAATAAAGGAGGATGGATATGTTGTACCACCGGTTCTCCCTTCCGAAATCCGACATGCCATTTCGTCGGTGAAAAATCGAACAACACCAGGTCCGGACAGGATAAGAGCAGAACACCTGAAGAACCTTCCGTCAATCCTCGTAAACACACTGGCTCGGCTCTTCACACGTTACCTGTCCGAATTCAAGGTCCCTACCCACTGGAAGGCCAGCAAGACCGTGTTATTGTTCAAGAAGGGTGACCTACAGGATATCGGCAACTATCGTCCAATATGCTTACTGTGTGTCGTCTACAAATTCTTCACTCGAGTCATCCTAAACAGGATTGACAGAACACTGGACGAAGGACAGCCATGTGAGCGAGCAGGGTTTCGAGAAGGATTTAGTACGATGGACCACATCCACACGGTAACAAGGCTCATTGAAGTATCGCGAGAGTACAAAAGACCGCTCTGTCTCACTTTCATCGATTTACAAAAGGCCTTTGATTCAGTCGAGATAGAAGCAGTCATGGAAGGCCCTTGATAGTCAAGGACTCCCTACTCAGTTCATAAAGATTCTTCGTGAGCTGTACAAGAAATTTCATAACCAAGGTATCACCATTCTACGACGATATTATCATTGACGTCAAAACAGGAGTTAGGCAAGGCGATACCATCTCGCCAAAATTATTTACCGCCACCCTCCAGAACGTCATGCGAACATTGGAATGGGATAATATGGGAGTGAAAATCGATGGTCGGCAGTTACACTACCTTCGCTTTACTGATGACATCGTCCTTATAACACCAAACATTAGCCAAGCGGAACATGTACTTGCCGACTTTGATAAAGCCTGTGGAAAGATTGCTGTTCCACTAAATCTCACAAAAACGATATTTATGAAGAACGGATAGGTTTTGTATGCTCCATTCACACTCAACGGAACGAATATCTCCGCCTGCTCCAATTAGTTTATATCAATGTAGGTCCAGAAATCAACATGATGAGTGACTTAGCTCCAGAGTTGAGCACAAGGAAACGAGCGGCTTGGGGAGCTTTCAAGAACATCGAGGATGTAGTGAAGAGAACAAAGAACACCCGACTCCGTGCCCACCTTTTCGACTCAAGGGTACTTCCTGCGTTAACGTATGCGTCAGAAACCTGGTCGATGCGTAAACAGGATGAGAGGTCGCTCAGCGTTATTGAACGCGCAGACGAAATGACGATGCTAGGAGTATCCCTGCTTCACAGAAATAAGGGAAGGGATCCGAAGCTCCGACCAGCGTCAACGATCAAAAATCAAAGATGCCGTTCTGTACGCCAAACAGTCGAAGATAAGGTGGGCAGGGCAGGTAATGCGTATGAATGACAACCGATGGACAAGAGCCGTTGGTGACTGGATTCCTCGGGATGTCAAGCGTACTGTGCAGGGAAGACCACCGACTCGATGGTCGGAGTTCTTCACGAAAAAGCCTAGAAGAAAGATATGGCGCTCGACGAGTCCCCTAGAGCGAGCAGAACCCTACTGGGCTACTCTTGCACGCGACAGAGAAAAAGTGGAAGATATACTGGCGCCCGCTCGAGTCACTCGACGATCAAAGGGGACTACAGGTGATACAGGTGATATATACTTGGATGCTTGGATGACCCGTCCTCACTGGTTATGCGGGCTGCAGCATAATTTCCACGTTTCGGGGTTTTGCTGGTTTAGCTATAGCGGCTCCCTGGAGTCACGTTGTTAGCCTGGCCCAAAGTCGTTCCCAGGTCGTCACCACCACAGGTAGATGGATCGACGCCCTTGTGGATCAGAGGGAGATTTGCGACTATGCGACTAGTTTGATACCAGGACGGTGGTGGATCCTGCTATTGGTTTACTCTTAGATTAAAGGGCGGTAACGTCGAAGGACTCCATCGTGTGCTCGCTGGTAGGAGTCGCGCTGCGTAGACGACGCAGGATTTTTGGATCTACATGGATGTGTTACAGCAATCAGATTACATTAGATTTATAAACCAAGCTATTCTACCCGTTGGCTCGTCTCGCCGACATGTCGGCTCTGTGTCCTAATAAATTCTGTGATACCAACTTCGCTTTGCTCATTCAAGAAAGACCATGAATATATCGTGTTTGTCTTTTACAGTTATACTGTATGTGATAATAGTAATCATTTTTGGCTAATAAAGTGCGACACAAGATAAGAAGCAGTCTTTTTTAGAAAATTTCGTACCTTCTCGATATGCGAAATAAAATAGGACTTGTTTATTAAAGGTTGTTCCTACCTAACTTATTCCGAATTAACAAGGAAGAATCATTGTGAAGAATCTACTTTGCATAAAGACAGAAGTCACTAAGGAAAAGATCAAAACATTGCATATGTGCTAACTGTGTACTACGGTGAATGCGAAAAGGAACAACTCAAATTTAAGGTCATTGGTTATTCTCATTTTTCACAAGCTCTTTGCGGAAAACTCTGTCTTCTCACCGGCTCCACACTGTTTGCACAGATGATTTCCTTTTCTATCTGCTTGCAGTCAGCCAGATCATTTGTAAAAACCACATCCAGCCCGAGACTGTTCTGAATGCAAGTAATTTTAAAGGGTATTCCTGGATGAACTTCGACATCAACAAAAAGAAGAAGGTCCGAGAAGAAGTGGGAAAGAACAATCAATCGCTTAGTAGACGGCTGACAACGTGTAGGGATAAAAAATAGAGAACTCTGAGTTGGTTTATGTTAATCTATTTTGTTGGAGGTACATCATCGTTGTACCAAAGCCAAGTGCTTCTTGATGGTCACCTTTTCATGTAGAACAACCTATGTTAAAGTTGCATAAAAGTAGTACCAGAAGTTTTTGAAAAATAGTCTCATCTTGTCCGGGATACAGTTTGATGACGGCATATCTCTGGACTAAGAGTGATGAGTCCTGAAATTTGAATGGTACTGAGTAATGGTGAACAGTACCAATATGTTTCGAGCTGAGAAAAACTCCGGGTTTTGTGCACGGTACAAGGGAACGGTAGTAGAGCAACAATGATGGTTAGACGAACATACTGACCATGGTTCTCCTGAGGAACAACTGTGCTCACCGAGCGGCAAGTCGTTTAAAACGGAAATTGTACGCACTCAGCGGTGAGTTGATTCCGCATTATCAATCACGAAATCACATAATCTTTCATTGATAGTTTTGACACGTACGGTCACGACAGAAGTTACGGTCAGCTGTAATCAGCATTCATCCATTGATTGCATTTCCACAATTAGAACACAGCGCTTTCTAGTTTTCTTTACATAGCATTTAAAGATTCTGCGCATCATACACTTCATTTTTCGACGGAATGAAATCTATCGTTTATCTTCACCTTCGTGCAAGATCCAGTTCTCGACGAAAGGAGAAAAAGCTACTATGTTCAAAAAACCCAGGTCCCAAAACCGCTGTGAAATGGGATTTATTTAGACTATTAGTCGGCTCTTGGGAGGATGCCGCTATTGACAACATCGACGAGGGAAGTAACTGGACTCCTCGGGATGTAAAACAGCAGGAAGACTACGGACTCAAAGGTCAGAGTTCTTCAAGAAGTCCCTAGAAGAAAGATATGATGCTCAACGAGTCCGCCAAGCCAGTAGAACCGACTAGGCAACTCTTGCACGCTACAGGGAGACATAGAAGATTTACTGGCGCCAGCTTGAGTCACACGATGATCAACAGGACGACAGCGGCCGGAGGTGATTTGTTCCATTGTCCGACGGAGACAGTTCAATGTTGAATGCACCCCCATGTTTTCTGATGATTACAAGTCAGCACTCAGTAGATGGTCGCAGCTTCTAATAACGAGACTGTGCCGATCCATTTTCA
Source organism: Angiostrongylus vasorum (assembly GCA_018806985.1). NCBI lineage: Eukaryota > Metazoa > Nematoda > Chromadorea > Rhabditida > Metastrongylidae > Angiostrongylus > Angiostrongylus vasorum. The sequence continues at coordinate 196,631 of JADANN010000116.1, read as the reverse complement.
TTCATTGTAACTTAATGCAAAGAAGATACTAAGTAGTGGAACTGGAAATCCTGAAGTTGAGATGAACAGCTGCGAATAATACTATGCAGTTGTTCACTTGAAAGCTTGATAGAAAACCACGATGCCCTCATTCTTGTTTTCGACTATTCTTACTGGTGTACGCTAGCAGTTATTGGGTATGATCACAATGAAAGCTTCACTTTTTCTTCATAATGCTATCCACTAATTGTCCTAAGCGTACATTTTTCATAAAAAATTTTGAGACCACTTTGATGCCCATAGAAATTGTATTGTTTTTTGAAATGATCAATTTCTACTGCACAATGTTTTTTTGCGATGACAGATGTTCAGAATAATTCGTAGATTAGGGTTCTTAGATTCATTCGTAGTAGATAAATGGGTAGTGCTTGGATTTGATTAGTCTACAAAGAATATGTTATGCAATTGACATCATTTGTAGCACCGTGGTGCTGGTTGAATCCATATTTGGTCTATATGATGACTTGGAAGAGCCTAACGGTGTCTCCAATCAAAGCCTCTATCCAGACAAGTCCAGTACCAATTTGCTGACTCTGAATGAATGGTACAATTGGTCAACCTGACGTTAGAAATCGAAACGACAACGTTGTATGTGCAGCAGTATAGCTTCAACCACTGTGCTTGATGATTCTGCTTTTAATGGATGCACTAATATACCCCCATTGAGTAGCTGGCTCGTCTGGGTGTATACTACTGGGAGCCTTTGCGATCTCCATTTCAACTAGGACAGTAGTATATCCATGAAAAAAACTGTATAAGTGCTACCCAAAGTTTATGTCTGGTCTTACAAAGTATTATGAGAAAATAAATGTACAGAGATCAAGAGTCGAAAAAAACTACCGAAAGGAATGGTGGGATCAGCACCGAGAGATTGCAAACGGCGTAGAGGGGAAACGCCTTCGAAATAGGCAGAAGTGTTTAGAGCTCGTGCTATTTAAGCATCTAACTAGATGTAGGCGGTTATAAGACTATGGGAGAATTTCACTGACTGTAAGCTTTTTCCTAACGTTTCTTCTTTCGTCAGCGAAAGAATGGGAACATCTAAATAGTAGAAGGCTATATGATTCATTAAGCCGTTTAATTCCTGCAGAGTGAGAAGATCAGAATGTCTTAACGAAAACCTCACTTTTTATAACCATCGTGGTAACGATGACAATACAACACACCCGAAGAGCGACATCAACTCAAACACGACATCAAAAAAGTGCTAGGAGGTATAGAAAAAGATAAAGTTAAAAAAAATGAATCTGAGAATTTGGGGAAAGCTCTATGTGGTGAAATAAACGGCCGGAAAGAAAATCAGCCATAACCAATATGATGACAGCGGAAAATGTGGAACTAATCAGAGGCACAGAATCGAACCAACGATCGTGTGTATATTGTAGAGGGCTTCTAACCCCTACACTACATACGCGTCATCTTAAACTGAAGCCATTCTACTCAAGACACCTCGATTTATTGACTACTGAGTCCCGGTTGCTTATATTCCAGGTCATTCAATAAACATCTTTTAGCAAATTGGGTTACTGGGTGAAAACGAAGAGCACTGCGAATTCAGATCTCTGAAAGGAGCCAACTGCCAACTAATTTGGTCCTACGTTTTGATCTACTGATAAGCTTACAGTTGTTATCTAGAACATATAAAACTTGCATTTCCTTGCCGTATAACATTCTTTGCGATATTGTTGTCAATAAATCGACAACTTCCCTTCAACTGACGCTGGGTCAATTTGACTCAGGAAAAGCTTCTACAAATGACAGTACGCCTAGAGCCATTTTTTAGGACGAGTTCCTTCTATCGATGAATATCGCGGCGGTTCTTCGGACTACCGTACTGGTTCCAAAGCTGCAACGTTATAAGGCGACGGAATAAGTGAACTTGTACCGTGTTAGCGAAAATATAAAATTGTACTGGAGAAGATTTGTAGCATTTCGCAGTTGCAGCTCAAAATCGACCATTATTTTTGACACCCTTTTTATCAATCAATTTGAGATTTTTTCGAAAATGGGTGGTCCATTTCTCTGGAGATCTGCTCCTCTCAAATCAATTAAGTCGGTCGCTTTATCTTCAGATGCACTTCTACCGTTACTTCTTTTAAAACAAAAAAATTGGTATTCGTCTAGTTTTCCTGCAAGACTGCGGAAGTGAACACAATACTGAGCCAGATGGCTCAAAGAGTAGTGTCGAATTTAATGACACTTTCATCAACGAACGGTTGGTTTGTCGAAGTTTCGAGAAGGTTTAAACTTGTAGATAAAAAACCCTGCAAATACAGTGGAAACTTAAGATTATCGTTGATATCGACTACTTAGAATCACAATGACGCTGAGCCGTTTGCAAAACTTGGATCGCAGGCAAGATCGAACAGCAAATACCCTTCCCGGGCGTTCACGTGTTATCCACTGCACCACCGATGCCCTCATTCTGTCATCCTCTCAGCCAGTCCTTTTACCCTAAACTATGCCATAAGCAATCATCCGTCAACGGGGATGGATCCGGGGAGCACGAATCGCCATTGAACCTAGGTGTCGACAAGTCGACCAATAGGCGTCATCTAGTAGAAAATAATATTACAGTAACTTTATTCAGTATGTCTTTTGATACTGATTGATCTCTAGCCAGATATGACCTAATACACTGGCGGCAACAACAATAAAAAACGATAGCGAGTCACCCACTCCAGGCAAGCTAAGGCTGCTGTCGAAATCACGATGTTAATATTTGTTAATACTGACCCTCAACCGACAAGTAGTAGTAGGAAAGCTGAAAGTGTTCAGTTTCCAACTTCCACCGTTTTAAAACGTTATCCATCTTGTTGATGGGCCTGTGTGGCGCAGTGGTCGGAGGAGCCCTGCAATACACATGGGATCGATCCCCGTCCCCAGACTCACCAAACCCTCCATTCCTCCGGGGGTAGGCAAATTCGTACCAGACTCGCCTGGGAGGATAGCAGCACTGGCTTGATCCATCGGTAAGCCACCGCGGGTCATTGTAAAAGCCCGATATGCACTCATTCACCCTCCCAACGATTCTCGATGAAGTCGAATGCATGGCGCATCCCTCATTGATCAACGCCGAAAGCTTTATCCTTTACCTTTTTCATCTTCTTGTTGATGAAGCAACAAGTAATGGCGGTATTTGTAAGTAGACCATCACTGACTGCACACCAACTATTATCCAACAATTGTCCGTGATGTTCGGAGACCATAGCGCAATTGACGCACAATTACAGAACATAGTTCATGTGCCAAATTCTCATCAGATTTGCTCGGTGAGCGGCGGGTATTGCGACTTTCCTTCCATTTCTGTGGATTTCGTTATACTTTCTGAATCCCATAGTTTGTTTTTTTGTAGGTTGTCGTTTAGCACTTCCATCCGCCAGTTCTGTCTCCTAACTTTTTTTTTGAAATTCGGGATTTTATTCGTTTCAAATACATATCGAAACAATCACCATTCAACGCTCTTCTGGTATACAGCAATGGCTCTCCTTCGTTTGTCATCTCGTCAACCTGATCTTCTCGCGAAGACAACGCCACCAGAAGACGAATGTTTCCAACAAATGCCACTGGCTTCAAAACTCAACTTAGAGGCTCCAAAAAACGTCTGTAACTTTGTTTAATTTTGGTGCTTACTGTCCTTGGGTTTCTAACATTTACATATCTGATTTTATTATTGTTGATTACTTTAGACATCATCAGCTGTTCCGCATGAACTGGCGTCCGAGGATTCACGGATTCGTGATCGAGTCGTTGACTACATAAACGCACAACGGATGCTTTCGGGTACTGCTTACGCCGAGCAGCTACTACTGGAGCTAAATTCGGCATCACAAATTAATCGTGGTCCGGATGGTATATTTGAGTCATCTCGTCTCCACTGGGATATGATTCTTGGGAGAGATGAGAGAATCTACCCGTCAGACTATCTCAATTTTGATGCAAAGATGAGATTTTAGACATGACCGTTTTCTGTCAGTGGATTTGTCCTTTTCTGCGCTCTCAACTTATTACATCTGAAATTTATCTTATCTTGGATTTCATAGTTTTGGTTAATATTGTGATGGTCTTTAATAAAATGTGATACTTGTGGTTTTGAACTACAACCGAGTGGCTTTGTTTTACCAAATGTCCCTTATAGACTTCTATCACCTTGTCCTCAGAGTTATCATCAAAAATTTCAGTACGTAAAATGAATTCTATTCGCCCAGGTCCACCAGGTATGCTCTTTTGCGGCTATTATAGTACTTTTACTGAGGGTGTATTGTCCAAGCTTTCGGCTTCCTACAAGATTTAGGTTGACTTTGATTTAGTTGTCAGGCCGAATCCTCTTCACATCACTTTCAAGAATCCGAACTGGCCGGCAAATTTTATCACTCCTGAGAACGCTCTCGAGTATTTTTGCAACTCAGACAATGCGTTCTACGACAAGAGCTCATGTAACGAGAACGTGCGTATGCAGAACATCTCACGCCCCCTGGAAGAATGTCTGTTGTATGTTTCCTTTCCTTTCCTACAGACTTTCCTTTAAACTCGGTCTAATCAATGTGTATTCCTTCTTTGATAAGGTTACACGAAGTTGGTAAATGACCTTCATTTTCGGCAAACGTTTCGACGCCTTCGTCTTTGTCAGGGCCGATGATCTGAGCCAAACCGATAGCCGATCAGCTGTGATGAAGATGAAGACGTCGAAACGTTAGCCGAAAAGAGATGTCATTTATCAACATCGTGTAAGCTTATAAAAGAAAGAATACATATGTTGTATTGCTACTGCTAAGTACTTGTTAGGAAGTACAAGCAGTACTTTTTACGCAGTTCTTTGAGAAGTATAGGAAGTAATTTATTTAAGTACTTTGTAATTCTTGAGAATAATGATTATCTTATTGTAGTAGTAATTTCAGATCGATGACAGGTATACAGTATGTTTTGTGGAGTGCTCAACCTCCTTTATATGTAATTTGTAAGCATCGTCGAAACAATATGCAAAATGGTGAGCAGAATTTTCTACTTCACTTTTTTAAAATCACTTCCTCAAATGTTTAACAGAGAGGTTCACATCAATCCTATAACACAAATGTAGTACTTTATCCAAATCAGAGCAATTCGCTAGGATAAGGATGACAGTGTGCGCAATTTACATTCTTCAGGAATGATATGAATGGTTAAATAGTAGTTTCGAGACATTTGCGATAATGTGCATTGATTCCAATACGCATGTGCTCGGAAGTAGTTGCTCTTCTCAACTTTAATCAAACTTGTCTCAGCCAATATGAAACTTTCTTTTTAAATCTATACAAGTGAAGTTGCGATCTCACACAAATGGTACTTTTTTTTTGTCGAAGTGAGCAACATAAACAGCAGAGCAAAGGAGCGAATGTGCTCCCAAGTGAGAGTCGATGACTGTGATTGTCGCGCTGGTGTCAGGATTTCACAAGATTTGGGATGCTTTCGGTTTTTTAAAGAACAATGGACAATCCTCTCTTTTAAGTCTGATAACTTAGTTCTCCAGTTTCTTCCCTTTTAGTTCCTTTAGTTGTCGAGGTTTTTTTCACAGTCTCCAAAAAACCCATGCGATCGCGGATGTGTTTAAAAAAAACCGAGGAACTTAAATGAATGAATGGTATGCGTTTATACACAGTACAAAGTCGCTGGTGATAGCGCACCAAGATCTCACCTACACCCGCATTATTCTGGATCATGTTTTATTAAGGGCGTGTGTGGCGCAGTGGTCGGAGTCGCCCTGCAATACACATGGGATCGACTCCCGCGCCGTTGGTTCATCACTCCTTCCATCCTTCCGTGCTCGGCAAATTGATACCAGACTTGTCTGGGGGGATGGCAGCACTAGCTCGATAGATACATCGGTAGACCACCACGAGTCACTGTAAAGGCTACATATGCATTTAATCACCTCCAAACGACACTTAGTGAAATCGAATGCACGGCGCACCCGTAAGGGAATGATCAACGCCGGAAGCTTTTTATTTTTTTTATCATGTTTTAATGGGAAATAAAAGAAGAGCAGTATTATCGCAGAAATTTTGCAGTAACGCCACTTGCATACTACTACATCATAAATGGAACAGTCTATCAGGCTCCCGATGTGTACACTTTTGTCCAATCTCGACTGCTAGGAGCTGTGGAACCGTTAAAAAACGCCTTCGACCACGTCATACAGTATTCACGGTGAGAATTACCACCGTTTTTCTGCTTCGGCCTTTGTGATTTGAATTCTCCACCTCCATTATTGCTTTCGACATATTTATTCTGAGAGAAAAAAAAACAGATATAACGTAGCAAAGGGCTACTACTGGCAGTTTGACAAGAAACCAACTATGAAACGAGAGGATGAAAAGGTTGGTATCCGCCGTTATGCGCTTTCTTAAGTCCTGCCGAAATCTGTTTCCATTTACCACTTTCAGTCAGAGGAAGAAAAACCACTTCAAGCGCGGAGTACACATTTCCAAAAGACACGAACTCATATGCTGATGCAGAACCTATTTGAGATGTTTCCTGCTGGAAATGTGGCAATTCCGGTTAGTGGATTTCCTAAAATTTCGCTTGATTCTCCATTGGTTAACAAAGAAAGGGAGACCTCTTTTGCGGATGCATAGTACTGTATACTTCATCACTTAGGAAGAAAAGGTAGAGACTTCTTATAGGCTTATTCGTACACATGGGTATAATGCAAAAATGAATCATATTTAAGGATCCTGCTGAGAAATCTGAAGCTATGGAATTGGATGAAAAGCCTGAATCGAACGGAGATGTAACTCATTCACAGGGTACGGAAGCAACAACCAACTTGCCTGGTATTCCTGCGACAAAGCCAAAGTAGCGGTGCCGCCTAGCTTTGTTACTTCTGAGTTTCTAGTAGAGTGAACTAACTCAATTGCAACGGGCATGTTGGTAATGGGAATGTTGGTCAGGGCAACTCCAGTCAAGGTGTATTTGGTGTATTCAAGAACTATATGGCTATTCACAACCTGTTGACATTGTACCTGTTTCTAAAGTTATTATTATACTTTGAGCTACTTGTCTTCGCATTAACAAGGCAATTCATTTCTGTCTTTTGAGTGACATTCAATTTAATCAACTCTATAGCCGATAATTCAAAATAAGACTAGTAGTATTACTGAAAGGAATGAGAGCAACAGAAATCTCCTAATAAGGTCCTGTGCTTCGAATGCATCTCATTAGCACAAGAGGAATTTCAATATCTAGCAGTACAAACCCGTTCAGTACGGAGGTAGATAATGAAAAAAAAAAGGATGGGGTGAAGACAATTTGTACTAAGAAATCCGCTTTTTTGTGACTTTCTGAGTCAAGAGTCTATTCAAACGGATACTTAAGAGCAAACCGTGTTCATTTTAAAACAGTATCCTCGCTTCACTTGGAAGAGTGGTCCTTGAACTATTCCTTTTCAATATTTCTGATTAACAAAATTATTGCTCCCAGAAGTTCTTCCTCGGGCGGTGCGTTGTAGATCTACTATGAAAGTAATGCCTGTCATAAACCTCCGTGTTATCACAGTGATAGGCCGTGGATGGAGGCAACTCTAAAAGACAGCAAGTGAACATAGTCCAAACTTGACTACTGAGCAAAACGACGAAATGACAACTACATAGATACCGTCGTCTTTCTACATCACAGTTACCTACCGTAGGCTCTACTTCGACTGTTAAATTGATCGCTAGATTCGCTACGATGCCATGGCAGTGGTGAGCTTGAGAAATTGAACCTCTTAGTTTGAGGAGAATATTCGAAGTGTGTTCGAGAGTTGGAATCACCGTCGTCAGATAGTGAAATCGGTCCATTAAATGGTACATCACGAGAGTTTGTAAACAAGTGAGCTGGTTCCTGTGTGTGTTCTTCATTGAAGAATTACTTGACGAAGATTCGGTGCTAAGCATAGCACAGGTCATTCGAAAGACTCACGTTTCTGTCACAATGGCTGGATCTGCTACTTCGCCTCTTCCTAGATTCTCTTGACACACTTCCTGAAAAAAGGAACCAGTCTAAAGAACATGAATTATAGATGGCAGAAGAACATAATGTTGTCACGGACTTGGAAGCGGAGATCGAGCTTGGTGAGTATCGTTGTAACTTGGACTTCTAGATTCACGCAAACGATGAGATCTACTGCTTTCTTGTCTCTCCTAAATTTGGAGGAAGCATAAGTTGTACAAGTTAGTCCAGTCAATGCAAAAAGCACCGTAGTGGAACTTATTTCAGTGAGATTTATGAAACAGTCAAATACAAAGCGACAGGAGAAAAGGGACCTCGTTATAAAAGATTCAGTTGGCAGTACAAAGTGTGTATAATAGGATTCAAGGAAAACTGAGGATCAACTATACGACCTTCGATTGACTGCTCCGCCCATTGCGATGCGTGCCTTTGCTACCACCACTAACACCAGAGAACTCCTTTGCTTCTAATGTATGGTAAATAACTGTGCAAGAATATAGTAATCATAACAAAATGATAACAAATGCTGTGTTAAGAGGACCACTTACGAAATTTCCTTGAGATCTGTTCTTCAATTACTTCATCGTGTTTGCTGACGTCCTAGAAAAATGCATTCGAAGTATGAGATGCTTCATTAAACAAAAAATGATGAAACCTAGAGACAATGACGGTTCACACAAGAAGAAAACGCTAACATTTTTGTCACTTTCGATTAACGACGGTGGAGACGCTGCTCTGCCATCCAACCTGCTTGCCGAACGATCTCTAAGAACTAACTCAGTGGAGGGAGTATTTCTCCACCCGGCTGTTGTGGCATGAACATGACGCACTGATGAAGATGGAGCCGAAAAGAAAGATGCTTTTGGAGAACATTCCACTTTTCGTTCCTAAATTGGGATCACCTTTAATGAAAATGGAACTCAAGTTAGTGTATCTATGTGGATGTTATGTAGGCAATCCCATACACCCACTCTAAGCAATCGCGGTGAGTCAGGCTCCTCAGGAGGAGTTGGCATTATATGAGATTCTGGTGGTCGACTAAGACGCTGCGTATCTGCTTGTTCCTTAGTAGTCGAGTCCGAAGGAGTATTGACAGCTGAGAAAGTAGGGAAATATCATGAGAAAATATACTGGCAGCATAGTATAAATGAACCAAAATCGGAACTATAAAGTAGTATTGTGCTTTCTCTATAGTTGGATTGAAGCAAAGTAAGCTAGTCCAATTTATGTAAATGTCAAATATCCACTGCACTGATGCCAATGGGAAATGCTAAACGGTCACCGTAATCACTCGGAGTAGCCTTTCCAGTAGGGATTCGCGTGGTAGGACTGTTCGAGTGTAGAGGAGACTCCCTTGGTGTAATACCTTCACCTAAAACAGTAGGAGTTCAGAACCCTAAAAAGAAGCGGCAGCAACAATAAATCTGAAAACCCTACTTTTATTCCGGGTTTGCGTCTGAACGGAATTCGTTGATGGAGGGGCGCCGAATTTTCTCAGTTCTTCTAAATCCAGAGTAATGTACGCCGTAGATTAAAATAGACAGACAGAAGATTGAAAATATAAATACCTTTCAATCTTGAAATTTCCATTAGGTTGCGTTCGGCGTCTGATTTCCATGTATTTAGTTCAAATCTCAATTTCTCACTGTCTTTCGAGAGTATTTGAGAAATTCGATCTGCTTGATCCGCACGGCGATGCAACTATAACTGCGAGTGGAATAAGCAGACCTTCCCTCAAAAGTGAACCACTCTGGATCACCTTTGCTGGAGAATTGAAAATAGCTATGTGGCTGCAGAGTCAGTTCTCAAAGCACATGATTTGTCGTCAGCAATGCCGATATTCTAGCTTTTCTTTCATATACATAATACCAAATACTGAGCTAATGCTGCAGTTCGCATTTTTGTTTTAACCAAAGCTTATCTTGCCACGTTTTTTTTCTGTCGGAAAGCCTAGTGTTATTGGACTAACGAGCTAATCCTCCCAACGGTTTACCGCCTCATCGTGGTTGGGAGGTGTTCCTGTGTGTATGGCTGCGACGTACAGCGAGGGAATTCATCCCTCAAGCAGGGTCCCTCAGGTTGAGAAGTCCGACGTGTCCATCGGGAAATCCAACTAAGACTAAACCAATACCAGGGTGCACCACCGTCCTGGTATCAAGCTAGTCGCATGGTGGCAAATCCCGCACTCATCCACTAGGGCGGGAGACTGCCTGTGGTGGTGACGACCTGAGGCAGACTTTGGCCAAGCTGACCTCTGGACTCCAGAGAACCACAATCAGCAAACCTCCAAAAAAATGGAGATTGGATGAGGCCCGCACAATCAGTGAGGACGGTTTATCAATGTATCCAAGAAAATAAATAGTAACCTAATACGAGGATGGTGCAAAATTTGCCTTCGGCTGACGTTTAGGCACCCTCGCCTTTTTTCAAAGCTGAAATGAACCCACCTTAATCCAAAACCACTTGGATCGAAATTCTTTTTATAACAAAATCGTGTTGGCTTACCAATACAACAAGAACAAATCATTAGCAACAAGGTTAAAAGAAAGTTAGCTTTCAAAAGTATTTTAGAACATTCGCGACGAACTCAGTCTTTAGGGAACTGGTGATGCTTTGTCGACAATTACTTGAGAACTGGACGACTTGACTGAACTGTAGGACAGGTTCAACTATTCATTTAGAGGTGTGGACAATTTTACCGAAACACTGCTTCAGTTCTAAATTTGTTCAAAAGTGAAAATTACAAAGTGATTGAAGACGGGACTTAAATTCCTAAAATTTTTGACACAAGTGGGAGACAATATCGATATATTGGGAAATATTACAATGCTCTACTAGACGAGATCGCAGTTGCCTAGTCACGATGCTGTTCGTCCAGCTGGAATCGGAAGGAAACTTTATTTCTGATGAATGAACGCTGAAAAGATCAACGAGTGCTACTAGATGGGTCGTCAATCATGGATATTCTACTGCGCTTCTCAAGCATAATAATTCAGGCTGATTAAATGTGGACCGATTTGACAATGTTGTACAATCTACAAACATCGACAAGGAGTTAATGAGGAATATTATGAAGAACAACAAACGTCCCTAACAACAAATCGATCTCTGCAGCAGCTTCAAGAAAACGTGAATTACACCTGAAGATAGCCACGAATAGGATTGGTTCCTCAAGAGTGGAAGAAGTGGAAGAGGGAGCTAGCTTTATGTACTAAGGCAAGTTAACTGGACATTCTATTGTGGAATTCAAAACACTCACCAATCGGAACCACAAGAAAAACTATCATATATAAAAATATGTTTAACATAGTTCATAAGATGGGAAATCTTAAACGTACGTCTGAGCATTCCTTTTGGCACTTTTCTAACAGGATCGTTTTCTCAGCCACCACACTGGTGAGGTGTGTTCGCATTTTCTCACTAATTTGACAATGCGCGCATTTCGCATTGTTGGCTGAAAATGATAATACGAGTTAACAGATGAGAATACGGGAATCCACAGTGGCTGCTTGGTGAGTTAACATGGTCCATATAGTTTGGAAAAAATTTGACTCTAATGGACCTTCTAGTTAATGCTTCAACCTTTTCATCACTCCGAAACCTCAAAGTATGTCGGAGTTAAAAGCTTTGCTCCATTAGCTATATGGGCTTTTTCACAGCTTTTAGTCACCATAGGTGTGACACAGTAACTAGGTAAATTAGCATTTTTTACGGTATAACAGTGTATAAAAGGATAAAGGATAAAGCTATCGCCGTTGATCAATCCCTGAGGGATGCGCCACGCATTCGACTTCATTAAACATCGCTAGAGGTGAGTGAATGCATATATGGCCCATACGATGACTCGCAGTGGCCTACCGATGTATCAAGCCAATGTTGATATCCTCCCAAACAAGTCTCGTACCAATTTGCCGACCCCGAAGGGATGGAGGGCTTGGTGGGTCTGGGCTGTATTGCAGCGCGCCTCCGACCGCTGGGCTACACGCGCCTTTCATGAAGGTATAAACAATGGTACATTTCGAACGACTAAAGTACACGACAAGTACTGAGTGGTAAAATACGTATTTCCGTAATTGTTGAGGTCGACGGTTTTATCGATAATTGGAAAAATCAGCAACCCCATTACGATTCCAAAAACGATACCACTTATCCGCGAAGAAATATGGAACGACCAAATCTCTGGGTGATAAGTGGAACGTCTGCAAGCATTGACAAGAAGTTGTGAAAAACGCTAATATTGTGCAATAAATGGCTGAGATTTGAACATTCTCGAATAAAATAAGAGTGGGTCGGCTGTTGATCAAGTGTCGGTTCTCTCCTTCACTCAGTGACACACGCCCTCTTTAAACCACTGTCTGCTGGCCAACATTTCGTAATTAAATTGCGCAGACATTGCAAATAAACTATCGGAAGCTTTCAATGCAATTTATCAGATATTGTGCAGTACTACAGCTAGCATGCAGTACGAAATCCAGAAAATACTGATCTCGCCTCCTACGTTCGAGCGAGGAAGACATTCTTATTTAAAGCCTACTTTGATTCAAAATTAACAGAAAGGAAATAAGTATGGTAAACCAGATTATTCCCAGACGTCATCAAAGTTTCTTGCATTTTAGCTACTTTAGAATGTTTCTAAAGAGCGCGCATGGCGCAGTCGTTAGAGATGTCTACTGCAATACGTACGTAGTCGCTGGTTCAATCCCACGTCCTACGCTCATCAAGTTTCCATCTCTCCGAGGTCGGCAAACTGAGATCAAATTTCTCTGGGCGGATAGTAGCACTGACGTGATACATTGGTAAGACGAGCGTAAGTCACCTAAACGCCAGATATGCATTCAATCACCTCTAACGATGCTTGATGAAGTCGAATGCATGGTGCATCCCTCAAGGATCGACCAACGTCGAACGGTTTAGAGTTCTATTCTAAGGCTTTTCTAAACAAAGCACAAATAAAATCAGTTTGCGGATAGTTTATCATTTACAGTGGTTCCAAAACAATATGCTAGAAATGTCAGTAAAACTTCGGCAGATTGTATCAGAGGTAAACAAACGGTTCCAGAATTTGCGAGCAACAAATGAATCAGTCGAAAGCAAAAGAATCAACTGGAAAACTTGATTCGTGCATGTTTTTGAAAAAGTGATAATCTTAACGACGGTTTTGAATATGTACTATTATGATGAGTTTCTCACACAAATCAGGGATCGGAACTTCGGATGAGATCAAATTTCTCTGGGCGGATAGCAGCATTATAGAGGAATACGTAAACGAACAAAAATCAAAGATGGGCAAGAGCCGTTAGTGAATGGATTCTTCGGGTTATCAAACGTACTGCAGGAAGATGTTTGGAGTCCTTCACGAAAACCCTATAAGAAGAATATGACGCTCAACGAGTTCGCGGAGCGAGCAGAACCCACTGAGCCACTCTTGCACGCGACAGAAAAAAAATGAAGATTTACTGGGATCCGCTTGAGTCATTGGAAGATCAACCGGACGACAGTGCTCACAGTGCTTATGGTGAATATAAGAAGTTCAACAAAGAGGTTTCACATAGCACAGATGCTCACACCATTCATGTACAAAAATAAATAGTCGACACAGTAACATGACTGGAAGTGGACTACTGTCTAAAAATAGTAAATCAGGAATTGAAACACATCTAGATAGCGTTCAAAATGGTTAACAAGGAAATTGCTCGGAATACTTTTCTGTAGTATTACATGCCTTGCAGCACACGTCCCAAGTTATCAAACATCATCCCTGGGATGAAATAATAACATGAAAAATGCTCATAAGAAATCAACCCCATGCAATCTTCCCACCGACCATCTGTTACCTGGACAAGCAGTGATCTTCAATACATATCAAGGAGCAATTATAACTAGTCGCGACATCCGCAATAGTTATCTCCAGCCAGTCAGAAATAAGAGCTGAAGAGCTAGATATACCAGCGGAATTGTACACGTTCAACTGCATAAAAGGTGTTCCACTGACGAAAAGATCCGTTTCGGTACGACTACGAAGACGCCACATCGAGAAGACGAACAACTTTGAACCACCGACTCAGATCATCGGCCCTGATGAAGACGAAGACGTCGAAACGTTGCCAAACAAATCCGTTTATCAACCTCACGTAAGCTCAACCATTTAAATGAGTGTTGCATAAAAGGTCTTTAACTTAGTAAGTATTTCGAAAAAGGACAAGACACTCTTTTCTCGATTACAAAAAAGACGCACGAATGACCAGAAAGAACAGATGTGCCTAAAAAACTATGCCGTCCCCATCACGTTGTCAAATTTTCACCTGATTTTCGTCCTCATTCTATTGCTACGTTTCGGTAAAGCATTCGTTACTCTACATAATTTAATTTACAAGTTCCGTTATTGTTTGATCGCCGTCTAAGAATACTTTGAAAAAGAAAAAAGGTTGAGATATTAGAGTGGAGAACACACTCCTATCATAAAAACCGGCACAGATAGACTTGGAAATGGATTTGACATAATCAAAGATGATAAACGCAACCTACCAACATAGAGCGAGTCCTTCAATTTCCTCTCCGCTCTGTCTCGCAATTTATTTGCAAGTATAACCTCACGATCACGGGTATGGATATCCCTGTATGTTTGAAATAAAATTTTTTTTAAGACTTGAAAACAAACAAATGTGTTACTCTGTCTCACCGTAGATAACCGTCGGCACGTTCTTCAGCTGCTTCTTTTTCCTTGATGTGTAATTCTATGCGAGCCTTAAGTAAAAGTGCTTAAAGTTCTCTTCACCTTCATCAAAACAACTCTCTAAAGCTTAACCATAATGACGCCGAAATATTTGCAAAACCAAGACCACTGGTGTCTAGGTTGGGGACCGAACTCGCTATTACCCTTTCCGGGGACTAACGTGTTCATCACCACACCATCGAGTCCTTCGTTTCGCCTGTCTCTCAGCCCCCGTTTTTGACCTACAGGTCTCTAAAGTTTGTTATTAAACGAGAACTGACCATCCCTGATAATTAACACTCTAGCACTGGGATGATACCATTCATTTGAAAACTGTGCTACGGTTTAGACGATTCTTCGTAAAGACAAGGAGTACTAGCAAATAGTAATGTTACAATTAGAGCGCTGTAACTAATAATGTAAAACAAACTTTAGACTCATTTAAGCATAACCCCTCAAAATCCCACCTAGTAAAGTGACCTCGGAGCTTTGCTCTATCAAAAAAATCAAATTGGCAGGTAATAACCATTTAATCACACATCAACAAGTTACTGGATCAAACTAATGCAGGAGAAAATACGTAACGATTAGAACCCGCTCCCAAGATTACGAAAACAAAGATAGACGTGTCGAAAAACCAGATTGTGTCATTTCTGATACCTATTTAGATAAGATTGTGTCATTTCTGATACCCATTTAGATAACTCTACGGATCTCCCTCATATGAGGGATCTCGAGCCCGTTAGTCGCGAGGCTATGTGGCGCGTCCCCAGGTGGCGGATAGGGGTTGATCGCGGACCAAAAGCGACCTTTGCTTCCCTGAGACGCAGGTGGATCCAGGGGATGGACTCCCTGTTTCTGCTGCTCTGATTTGGCACATACGTTCTGCATTTACGGGGCGCATTCATGCACGCGTGTTTGGGTGCGTTCTAGTTTATGCAGGTTGTATTCTACGAGTCAATTCGGCCGAAAGCCTGCAATAAAGTCACAGGGAAGTATATGGGAGGCGGTTAAGAGTCTCCTCCAACAAATAAGCTCCATGTCCACTCTGGGAGAGCCTGGCAAGCTACCCGTGAGTATACCCACCCCCCACGTACAGAGCCCAGCAAGCTATATGTGGGTATCAAAAATGCTAAACACTAAAAAAAACGGGCCTCATTCCCCTGACCCCGAAAGAACTCCCAATTTCGCAGCGTTGGGTGGCACGAGTACGGAGAGACTGCTAAAATCTCAGGGCCAATGGAAGCTGCCTGGATTTCAAAGAAATGTGGTGACGATCTGTACCTACAATGCATATGCACTTGCATCCGAGTCCTAGATAGAAGACTTGCTCATGCAAGCAAGAAGGATTAAGTACGACGTCATCGGCCTGGCCGAGACGAGAAGACGCCAGCCTTTCAACGCCGTCTATGACACCGAAGAAGAACTGTTCCCCGGAACATGCGACAGTAGAAGAGTCGGCTGCGTCGCCGTTCTCGTCAACACGAGTTTGTCCATGAACATCGATTTATTCGAACAGCTTACAACCCGAATCGGATGTTTACGATTAAAAAGATGTGGATTAATACCGGCTTTGACAATCTTCGTCGTCTACGCACCGACATCAAACTATGACGAAGAAGAAGTCGAAGCATTCTATATGGACTTGGAGAAGTTCTACAGAGAAGATCATCCATTCTTCAAGGTCATCATTGGGAATTTCAACGCCAAGATTGGACCAAGAAGAACGTCTGAAGAACGTCACAATGGGACCCACGGATTAGAATGGAACGAACAGGGTGAGCGGCTGTCTGAGTTTATCATGGCGACCAAGACCATCCATGGTAACTCGCTATTTCAGAAACCGCGAACTCAACGCTAGACGTGGGAGTCTCCCATTGGAGAGTACCATAACGAAATAGACCACATCATAGTAAATAGAAGGTTTTGCCTAACCAATGTCGCTGTTATCCCAAAATTCTACACGCGATCCGACAATCGCCTCCTTCCTGCAAGATTCTATTCCTCGCGGAAACGAGAAAAAACCCGCCTAATTCAAAAACCGAAGTCCCAGAACTACTGTAAACTGGGACTCATTCAATTCATCAATCGGCTATTGGGAAGGTGCCGTTGTCGATAACATCGACGAAGAATACGATCTGCTCATTCAACGCCTTTACGTTAGCGCTACGAAAGCTGAGAGTTCGAAAGTCACCAAAAGACGTTTGTCTCCAGAAACACTCGAGCTTATACGCCAGCGTGGAATCGCACGAGCTGCAGGCAACCGCGAACTAACGTGTTAACTTGCAAAACAGTGCAGACAGGCGATAAAAGAAGATCCTAAAGAGAACAGCAGCAGCAATGGTCGAAGCTGCAGAGGCTGGGAAGAGCATTCGCAAAGCCCACCGAAGCTTCGCCAAATACAAGACCAAAACGATTGCACTCCGGCGCCCAGACGGAACAGCTACAGCGTCCAGAAAGGCAATGGAGAAAATTATTTACGAATACTACTCGGATCTCTTCGATTGCCACGTCCACCTTCCGTCATATGAAATAAAGGAGGATGGATATGTTGTACCATCGGTTCTCCCCTTCCGAAATCCGACATGCCATTTCGTCGGTGAAAATCGAACAACACCAGGTCCGGACAGGATAAGAGCAGAACACATGAAGAACCTTCCGTCAATCCTCGTAAACACACTGGCTCGGCTCTTCACACGTTACCCTGTCCGAATGCAAGGTCCCTACCCACTGGAATACAAGCAAGACCATGTTCAGGAAGGGTGACCTACAGGATATCGGCAACTATCGTCCAATCTGCTTACTGTCTGTCGTCTACATACTTTTCACTCGAGTCATTCTAAACAGGATTGACAGAACATTGGACGAAGGACAACCATGCGAGCAAGCAAGCTTTCGAAAAGGATTTAGTACGATGGACCACATCCACACGGTAACAAGGCTCATTGAAGCATCGCAAGAGTACAAAAGACCGCTTTGTGTCGCTTTCATCGATTTACAAAAAGGCCTTTTATTCAGTCGAGATAGAAGCAGTCATGGAAGGCCTTGATAGTCAAGGACTCCCTACTCAGTTCATAAAGATTCTTCGGGAGCTGTACAAGAATTTCATAACCAAGGTACCACCATTCTACGACGATATTATCATTGACGTCAAAACAGGAGTTAGGCAAGGCGATACCATCTCGCCAAAATTATTTACCGCCACTCTCCAGAACGTCATGCGAACATTTGAATGGGATAATATGGGAGTGAAAATCGATGGTCGGCAGTTACACTACCTTCGCTTTACTGATGACATCGTCCTTATAACACCAAACATTAGCGAAGCGGAACGTATGCTTACCGACTTTGATAAAGCCTGTGGAAAGATTGGTCTTCAACTAAATCTCACAAAAACGATGTTCATGAAGAACGGATTGGTTTCGCATGCCCCATTCATGCTCAATGGAACGAATATCGCCGAATGGTCCAGTTATGTCTATCTAGGTCGGGAAATCAATATGATGAACGACCTAGCTCCAGAGCTGAGTAGAGGGAAACGAGCGGCTTGGGAGCTTTCAAGAACATCGAGGATGTAGTGAAGAGAACAAAGAACACCCGACTCCGTGCCCACCTTTTCGACTCAAGGGTACTTCCTGCCCCTAACGTATGCGTCAGAAGCTTGGTCGCTGCGTAAGCAGGATGAAAGGTCACTTAGCGTTATCGAACGCGCAGTCGAAAGGGCGATGCTAAGAGTATCCCGTTCCACACAAGTAAGGGAAGGGATCCGAAGCTCCGACCAGCGTCAACGATCAAAAATCAAAGATGCCGTTCTGTACGCCAAACAATCGAAGATAAGGTGGGCCTGACACGTAATGCGTACGAATGACAACCGATGGACAAGAGCCGTTAGTGACTGGATTCCTCGGGATGTCAAGCGTACTGTGCAGAAAGACCACCGACTCGATGGTCGGAGTTCTTCACGAAAAGCCTAGAAGAAAGATATGGCGCTCGACGAGCCCCCTAGAGCGAGCAGAACCTACTGGGCTACTCTTGCACGCGACAGGGGAAAAATGGAAGACTTACTGGCGCCCGCTCGTGTCACTCGACGATCAACGGGACTACAGGTGATACAGATGATTTAGATAAGTGGATGGCCATCCTCACTGGTTGTGCGGGATCCAGCATAATTTCCACTTTTTTTCGGAGTTTTGCTGGTTTATGTAATGTGGTCCGTGGAGTCCCGAGGTCAGTCTGGCCAGTGTGCTTCAGGTCGTCACCACCACTGGCTGTAGCCGCCCTTGTGGATCAAGGGCGAATTGCCGCCATGCAGCTAGTTTGATACCAGGACGGCGGTGGATACTGGTATTGGATTAACCATTAGCTGGACCTCCTGATGGAAAGCAGGACTCCTTCTCAGCTTGGGAGGCCCTACTGGGAGATGAATCGACCCGTTGTAATCGCAGCCCGACAACCAGGTACACCTTTGACCCATGATGAGGCGCTGAACCGTTGGTAAACACTTGTGATTTTGAAATAAGAAGTGCGAAGACAACATCTCAATAAGACGAAGGGTTTTCAAGGGTGTTTAAATTGCAATGTACAGCTGGCGTTAATTCCTCTCCTACAGCTCTGGCCGAGGTCAGTAGTTTAGTAATCACATCCGGGAACCAGACCATGAATAAACTCATAGCAAAAACTACTGTCGTTTCAGAGGAAATCTAAACCTAACGTGTGAAGGGTCTCGGACTACACAACCACCTTACGGACGCCCTTCGTCACCGTACGTCAAAAAGAAAAAAGAAAAAAGAGCAATCAATTGATAGCTGGGACTAAGTGGTAAAATCTGCAGTGTTTATTGAAACGATTTACAAGTAAAAAAGTGAACTCTGTCAACAATCAACTACTCAAATAGCAATTCTTGTTGTCAAAGAACCGAAATAAGAACAACCCACGTTGAGTAGTCGATTTTTTCCTCTCGTAGTCCTCAAGTTTCCGTTGAAATTGTTCCTTTAGAGCCTTAACGAGAACACAATTATGATATAAATTCGACTAGGTAGTCGAGCAATCTTAAGTACCCAGATGTAACAACAAAATGTTATTCGGACAATAAAAGATTTAGATCATAAAAAAGTAGAACGACTGACTTGAATGTTATCCATGCTTTTATTCGCTTCCTCAACAAATTCCTCTTGATAGAAAGCAAATTCACGCTTTAGAATCTTAACGGAGTCACGGAGACAAAGCAGATCACTAGCATACTCGTCCCTAAATCAAAAGGGTGCTGCCCAAAGAGAAACGAACCAGGAAACTACGGGTCAGTGCGAGAGAAATTCGTTCAAGTTCACTCACCTAAATTTTCGCACCACTAAAACCACCGACTTAATAACTCTTTCAAGGCGTGTATTTTCTTTGTACATTTTATCCAACGCTTCAGATTGTTGCAAGAGAATTTGTTGCGTGAACATAAGACGTCGTGATACATAAGACGGTAAACTAATTGGCATATCTGGCGTTGCGCTAAAATTGAGGACCTATAAGCATACGAAAACCTCTGTCACTTTAGTAACAGGAATTTCGACCTAAAAGTTCCAACAGCCCGAAAAAGACCGACCCTGCAATAAAGTCTGCTTGTTCATTCATAACCTTTTCGATAAGTGCAGAGAATAAATGAGAAGAACCCATCGTTTGAGTGCCACAGTCACTATAGGTCGACGGTAAATATCCATTATGCTGTAAAACATTCTTTAAGTAAGCGATAAAGACCCTAACGAACCAGGAAGCGGAAGAAAATTGTATATATACATGTATGCATATAAAGGATAAAAAGGATAAAGATCTCGGCGTTGATCAATCCCTTAGGGATGAGCCATGCACTCGACTTTATTAAGCATCGATGGAGGTAACTTAATCCATATATGACTTCTACAATGATTCACGCTGGCCTACCGATGTATCAAGTCTATGCTGTTATCTTTTCAGACAATTGTGGTACAATTTGCAGACTCTGGAGGGATGAAAGGCCAGGTGAACCTGAGTGGCAGGATGGATCCTATATGTGTTGCAAAACGCCTATAACCAATGTGCTACACGGGCTCCTATATATATCTATACATTTACTTGATACTTGATACTTGAACGGCTCGTCCTTACTGATTGTGCGAGTCCCAGCATAATCACCATTTTTCGGAGATTTGCTGCTTAAACCATTGTGGCTCCCTGGAATCCCGAGGTCAGCCTGGCCAAAGTCTGCCCCAGGTCTTCAGCACCACAGGCAGTCGTAGCGCTTGTGGATCAGAGGAAAATTTGCCACCATACGACTTTGATACCAGGACGATGGTGATCGTGGTATTGGTTTACTCTTAGCTAGGCTTCCTGATGGAAATGCTGGACTCCTTCTCAGCTTGGGTGACCCTGCCGAAGGGACGAATCCCCCCCCGCTGTACATCGCAGTCCGACACCCAGGAACACCTTCCAGCCACGATGAGGTGGTTAACCGTTGGAAGGATATATCTGTATCTATCTATCTATCTATCTATCTATCTATCTACACATATACATATATATATATATATATATATATATATATATATATCACATTTGCATTTACGTGCACACGTATGTATGTATGTGTACACATATAATACACACTTATATATGTAGTATATTTTCATATCCTGGTATCAGACCTTAGCTAGGCTGACCTCGGGACTCCAGGGAACCACGACGGCTTGACCAGCAAAACTCCAAAAAAAGTGGAAATTATGTTGGGGCCCACAGAAGCGGTAAAGACGGACCATCCAAGGAAGTATGTACATATATGGACATATCTATCTATCTATCTATATATATATATATATATATATATATATATATAAACATATATGCATATGTATATGTACGAGTATGCATGTGTACATGTAAATGTGGATAAAATATTGAAGGTAGTTACCGTGCCCAGAAGACATGACTGAGGAACATCAGCGGGAACCTCTTCGTAAACATATCCTTTACGGAGTTTCTTTCTCGCCACGGCAGGATCAAGCTAAAAAATACGTGGCTGAATCTCTATTAATTAACAGCAGTACTACATTGAGGATTGACATTGAGATCTTACCACATCCGGTCGACTGTTTCTGACAGAATGCGGTGATATTTTCGTGGTCGCATTGGTCCCACACTTTCCCACTGTCCTGCTGACGGACGTCTAAAAGTAGTGTGCTGGCGGAGATCCATTACAATAAAACCAACTTAAACAATTTGAAAGGAAATCGAAATGTTAGAACATCTATGAACATGGTTTCCTACAAAAAGGAAGCAAAGCCGACAGTGTAGAAGAAATCCTGCATCCTTAGCCGATCTAAAAAAATTGCGGAAACGAAGGTTGTGCAGTCCCAGTGCACTGTAATGTAGGGAGTTTCGGATTTTTTGGGGGGATTTCGGAAAACTGCCTCTATTCATTAAAGATGAGTACGTCATCAATCACATATATGCTTCCTCATTCTCAGCTCATCTTCTCATCAGATAAAATACGTAATAATAAACAACAAATAATAAAAAATATATTGCAGGACATACAAACATAACCTACCCGCGTCTTCACATTGCTAACACCTGAGGACTTTTTTCGTGAAGTAGGATGCTGCCGTCGACTCATCCTTGAGTTGTTCGATGAATTTCGCAAAACCATGTTATCTTAAGCAAGCATATCAAATGGCAACCGTTTATTTGCTTATAAATAATTCTTCACGGCAGCGTACGATGTGAAGTACAACCACAATGCTGACATATTCGCAAAACTTTGATCACGGGCCAGATTGAACTATGAATAGCCTTTCCGGGAGCTCGCCTATTACACACTGCATCACGGAGGCCCTTGCTTTGCATTTCTCTCAGCTAGTTTTCTACCTAACGCTGCCGTCAGCAATCAACCGTTAGCGGGTTTGATCTGGGGAGCACAAATCGGCATTGAACTCAATTCAGCTGAGGCTGTATGTATATACACATATATATGCATATACGTATACATATGTATATATATATATATATATATATATATATATATATATATATATATATATATATACTTGGACAGCTTGTCCTCACTGGTTGTGCGGGCCCCAGCATGTTCTCCATTTTTCGGAGTTTTGCTGGTTTAAGCATAGCGTTTCCCTGAAGTCTCGAGGTCAGCCTGGCCAAAATCTGCCTAAGTTCGTAACCACCATGGGCAATTGCACTCCTTGTGGATCAGAGGGAGATTTGCCACCATGCGACTTTGATACCAGGACGGTGGTGATCGTGGTATTGGTTTACTCATAGTTAGGCTTCCTGAGACGCCGGACTCATTTTCAGCTTGGGAGACCTTGCCGGGGTATATACGTATGTACATGTGCATACATATATATGCATATACATTTATAAACAAGACAGTCTGACAATGGTGACGTACGAAGCGTTCATTTCTATGGCTTCCTTAGAGTGTTGCTCGCAAGCTTAACAAAGTATATAAATGTTCCCAAGATGGACTTTATATTAACCACGGCATTGGATTATAAATCTGTTGTTCTTTTTTTTACAGCAATCGCGAGGTTGTTATTCAGCAGAGCTTTACTTCGTTACAAATATAACACCTACAACACAACGGTAGCTGACGTTTCGGCAGCATCGCCTTCTTCAGAGCCTAGAGAGGTACACTGATATGTAATTTACTAGGTCAAACGCTTCAACAACGAGACCAGAAAAATGAAAATCTGAACAACAATTACACGATCACCGGCTTCTCGAGAAACCCACCCTTTTTTATCTGCTTTCCACCAAGGAAGAATAGTCGATTAGAGTCGCATATGGTTGATTACTGCACAATCCCACATCAAAAATTAGTTCTGAGATACGAGGCTAGATCACGCGTTATTTCAGAGGATTCTTCCCTGCTATTCATTCTCGGATTTTTTGAACTTATCCAAAAAGCCTCGAGAAATTTGCGCATTGGTATTTTAGTCGACTTTTGGTCTGTACCTGAGATAACGAAAAGAAAGTAAGGAAAAGTAAAGTGTATGGTAGAAACCTTATTTAAATCTATTTCATCCCCTACTACGCCACCAAGATGGTCGGATTACCTAATGCAGCGCTCTGTCAATAAACAGCATACAAACAAGCTAATGTATTTTTATTTCTAAAAAAGAATGCAAGCTTGGGGAACTGGGCCTAGGACGTGACGCCGCTGCCTTGAAAAGAAATGAGAGATCCCAGGACCAACTTTCTTTTGACCTCGGCACTGATCAGTAATCAGCTTTTTCTTGACTAGCAAACAAAAGTTTGTTATCACAGCATCTATTCATTCACAATAGCCGATGTTTTGGCACTTTCACCTTCTTCACCGCCTAGAAAGGTCAAATTGACACTCAATCCATTCAGCCAAACATTTATAACCTCAACAAGTAAATTTTTAATGTATTTTTACATAACCCGTTATCACATCTACTGTGCGGATTCCAGCACTTCCTGAATTCGATTCCATTTCTCGCATCTACAGTCCTCAGTGGTCTTCGGGTCATTTCAGCTGCTGCTTGAGGAATTCGTCTTCTTTTTATGAATCTCGTAGAATGCTGGTAGAGTTGATTCTCTTTGCAATACTGGAGATTGCCAAGCTAAGGAGTTCCCACGTAGACTGGAAGACAGCGTTGAAAAGGCGGTCGAGCTAGCGCTTTTGCTCCCTGATCGACGGCATCACTGACACCTGCGCTATCCTTTCATCCTTTCCCCTCAGCAGAAAAACAATGCATAAATTCTCATTCGCATAATAAACAGCTTCTTTTGAACAACCAACCTTTCGTTCTTTGTATGCCTTTCAATTATTTGGTCTATACCAGCCGGACAGTCTTACATGGGCGAACAATGTACCTGCCTCAGGTCGAAAACGCCTGAGGAATGGCGGTAGGTCACGCGTGATCACAAGACACTCCTCCTAGCGGTTCAATCTTTGGATTTATGGTATTAATCCAAAACGCGTCAAGAGTTTTATGCGCTGATGTTTTGGATTTCAGTGCCAGGATAGTGACTTCTACTTCAAAACCATCGTTGTGTTTCTGTGTCCCGTGCGGCATAGTGGAGTGTTTGGTTTTAATTTAGATTTACCGACTAGGTGTTCTTTCAAGCGAACGCAGAGTGCTCTACTCGTTTGGCCAACGTATTCATCCACACATGCTTTACAACAGATTAAGTACACCGTACCTGAACTTATGCAGTCACCGTTTCTACCGTTAGGGCAAATTATGCAGTTTTTCGTTGTACATAGACGGCCATATAGGCGGCTACGAACTAGCTGGCGTCTTAGATTACTCGGTGGCATTCCAATTATCGTTACCGAATCCTCTAGAATAGCCCTTTATAGGCAACGTTTCATAGCCTCAATTGTTTCGGTTGAAATGAACGATAGGGTAAACGAGACCTTATTCTCGCCATGAATATCGTTTGGGACGTGGTTTTTCCTCTGTGTCTATCCCGAGGGGCTACAGTTTCGTAGCCATTCGAAATGGCTGCTTGCCGTGTCAATTTCAAAGATTCTTCCTTCTGCTCTCTTCCTATGTACACGTTGGCGGCTATTCGCAATATATTTCTTTCAAGCGCCCTTTTGGTGTGTGAGGGGTGACAGGAGAAGTAGTGAACCACTACGTACTACTTGGCTTTCGGTACTATTTTGTAACGTAGCCGTTTCCGGGCAGGTTAATTTGAACGCTCAGAAGTAGAAGCCAGTTTTCTCTCCGTTTCTCACTGGTGAATTTTACGTGCTCTGACTGTTCGTTCAATAGCTCAAAACATTTGTCTCTCTCCTCTTATGTGGAGAAGATAGTGAAACTATCATTTATTTATCTACAGTACAGTAATGGCTGGAGATCGATTACTGGAGCCTCTATCTTCGAGCTCCTATATCTTACCCTTCATTTCCAACGAAATAAGTACAGCTATGAAACGTTGCTTAAGAAGGGTTGGTCTGGAGACTTCGGTAAAAGTGATAGAAGTACTACCAGACACACTTGGACGCCGGCTAGTTCGTAACCCCTATATGACCGTCTAAGCACAAGGAAAAACTTGATACAATGCGGCAACCCTAGACAAGGCGATTACATGAGATCGGGCACTATTTATCTGTCTTTTGAGGCATGCGATGAAGACTATAACGACGAAAAGGATAGGCCACTCCGCATCCATGTGGAAGAGTCGCTACTCGGTAATTTTAAAGCAAAACGAAACACTCCATCGGGCGTGCATAAACCACATAAATGTAACAGAAAATTTTGAAGTCATTATCCTCGTAAAGGAGTACAGAACACCAACGCGCTAAACTTCTGAAGGTTTTGGACAAATTCAAAAAATATAGGAATGAACCCCAAGGACGAGTGTCTTGTAATCAAGCCTGACCTCGCGGCATATTTCAAGCCGATTCTTCGACCTGAATCAGGGACATTTTTCACCCAAGTAAGACTGTACTGTTGGTCTCCACCAAGTAAACTGGAAGATTTACAAAGAACAAAACGTTGCTTGTTCAAAAGAAGCTGTTTATTATGTGAATGAAAACTTACGTATTAAGTTTTACCTGCTGAGGTTATGAAAATGTTTGCCTGAATGGATTGCGTGTCAATTTGACCTTTCTAGGCTCTGAAGAAGGAGACACCACCAAAACGTCAGCTCTTATGAATGAATAAACGCTGCAATAAGGGCCTCGTTCTTGCTCATCAAGATAACGGTGAAATGAGAGATCTCTAACCAGTACCGTCTAAGAAATCCGATGAGATGTAGCATCCACTTGTTCCTTGATGTGCATTTATATCAACTTCCTGTAAACACCAAGTAGTTAAAGTAGAGTTAACAGGAACTAACACCAAGGTAAACAAAAGTAAAAAACAAAAGTACAAAGGTATACTAAGGTAAGAGAACAAAAGATAAAAACTGAATCACGTACGTCTTCCAAGTGAGTTACTGTTTCTTCTAAGCATTCTATACATTCAATGCAACTGTCAATGCATTCCCAGCATTCTTTGCTCCGACTTCGTAAGCCGTGGAGGCTCCCAATTGGAATCGCTTCCTGAACAATCTAAAGGATTGAAGGCTAGAAATCTAGAACACCTTCATGTGTCATGAATGAACGTTGAAAGGTCACTTAACGACAGCATCAACGTTGCTATTGAGCTGGATTTGCCTCTGAAACATTAGACAATCTGGGTCAGTACATAACCCAAATCCGTTCACTTCATTGTTGCGATTTTCAAAAGATCTTCAGAAGGTGAAACCACCGAAACGTTAGCTATTGCTACTGCTAGTAAACGCTTTAATACCAACCTCGTGTTTGCTCACGGAAGAAAAGCGGTGAGAAGATCTTCGTTTCAATGACATCCATTACAATTACAGAATCGAAAACTAATGTAAAGGACTCTGATGAGCGAGAAAATCCCGAAACAACTCACTTCATCTGGATCCATCTTGAGAAATACCTAGGCGATTCCTATGTTCCTGTCTGGCTGGAAGGACCTACTTCGAAGTCAGAAGTATTGAAAGGAGTTGAAAAAGCAACTGAAGACTTGCTGAAGATTTACGTAAAGAAAAAAAGGATGAATTAATCAGAAATAAAGCCGATAGACGCCATAACAACCACACATTCTGCCGGCAATGTTTCTTCTAAGTGGGCTGCAAAAAGTGCGTCAACGCAACTGACACTGACAATTTAGGTGCTGACGCATTCATCGTCAAGTCATGAGGTCTATAACAATTGGAGCGATTGTGTGGCTGTAGTACTGGCAGTGGTGATGGGCGGGGCGTCGCAGGACAGCGCGGAACTACGCCATGGACACTGGAAATCAATAGACCTTTTCACCGGTTTTGTGCTGAAGGTATGAAGATTGTGCTGGCGTTTGAGTTCTGTTCTTAGAGGTACAAAATGCTTCCGTGGTAAACGATGCGTGCTATCCTGGTCGCAGTGGGATCGAAATGTACGCCTGTTGGTATAAGTGCGAGAGCGTGAGCCACAAATGCGTACGAATCCACACCAATGCAAAAGAATTTACTGTTTTCCTGATGAGCGGATACGAGGTTGTAACTACACTATTTATCCACGATAACTGACTTTTCGGCGGATTTGACCCTCTTCGGAGCCTAGAAAGATCGCCAACTACTTCCACAATCCCAACAGAAAAACCACTGAAACCTGAATTCCAATCGCGTTGGAAATAAAACAGCTTCTTCGTATTCTTGTTGAGCAAACACGAGGTCTTGTTTTTTATTCCTTGTTCACGAACAAGCTGACGTTCCGGCGGATTTCGCCTTCCTCAGAGCCTGGAAAGGTCAAGTTGACAGCAATCCATTCGGTCAAACACCTCATAAGCAAACAGAGAAAACGCTAAACCTAAATTTCAATCACATTGAACACAAAATAGCTTCTTTGCACACTCACCGCTTTCTATGAGTCTTTCTAAAGAATAAAAGACCTCGTGTTTGCTCAACAAGAATACGAAGAATTACTTGACCAATGCCGAGGTTAATAGAAAGTGGGACGTGGGATTTTAAACAGCTTCCTCGCACACTCACCGTTTTTTAGGAGTCTTCCACTTATTCTTACTAGTGATGGAGACCGCACAGAATTTACATGAGTGACGTTTAGTGTTTTCTGGATGACCAGACACATGTAGATTATGGATCAATGCCGAGGTTAACAGAAAGTTGGTCCTGTGGATTAGTACATTGAAGAAACAATATTACCAGTTAGACTACTTACCTGAGTACTTGAATGGCCCATCTTCACTAGTTGTGCGGACCCCAGCATAATTCCCATTCTCTGGAGACTTGCTGGTTTAGCCATCGTGGTTCCCTGGGGTCCCGAGGTCAGCCTAGCGAAAGTCTACCCCAAGTCGTTACCACCAAAGGCAGTCGTTGCCCTCGTGGACCAGAGGGAGATTTGCCGTTATGCGACTAGTTTGGTACCAGGCCGGTGGTGGATTCTGGTATTCGTTCACTCAGCCGGGCTTCGTGATGGAGACGCCGGACTAGTTCTCAGCTTAGAAGAACCTGTTGGACGATAAACCCTCGCTTCACATCGCATCGACACCTAGCAAAACCCCCTAAGCACGAAGAGGGGTAAACCGCTGTGGGGTGGTACGATTTAATCAATTGGGAAAGACTATTGGGAGCATATGGAGTCTAAGAGTGGTGAATATGGACTTTGTTGGTATTTCAGCTTTGTGCAAGATTACAAGCAGAATCGGCTCGACCAGCATTCTACGACACCCGTAAAGATGAAGTCCTCAAGCAGCAGCTGAAACCATACGCGAAACGTTCGAAGACCATTGTGGACGATGAATGCGAGGGAACGAATCGAACGCATGCTGGGATCCGCATAGTAGATGTGATGATGAGTCATGGAAAATAAAGAAAAAAATAAATAATAATGGTGACCAACCGCAAAGAATTTACATGGGTGAGGTTTCATGTGTTCTAGGTGACCACAGACACGTAGATTATGGATCAATGCCGAGGTTAACAGGGAAATGGTCCAGTGGATTACTACAGTAAACAATACTGTCAGTTAGATTAGATTCTACAAGTTTGTTCTTCCTAGCAGCAGCATTACTTATACTTCACATTTAGCGTCACACCTTGGCTCTGCTTCATTAGGTGGATGTTAATCCAAATTTGAACCACCTATGTTCAGGATAAACAATGTGGACGTTGGCACGAGAATTTCTCTACGGACTGACACTTACTACTTTGTTAGGATTTTTCTCTGGAATCCAAACTGACCTTGGGAAGGTCTTAATATGAGAAAAGTGGTAGATAGCGTTCATTTCTTCACATCATGTTTTATCAGGTAAAGGCCACAAATGCACATCACTGGACTTCGCGCTTTTGAGGCAACTCGTACACAGAAGCGTCTTGGAGTTCACAAGTGCTAAAACCAGTACAACTCGTCCGCATGCTTTTATCTCAGCGTATGATTGTCACAGTGCAAATCCTCGCCATATTTAGCATGGATTAAAGTTGAGTTAGTAGTAACAATTGACCATCAACAGTTTAGTTTAACCAAAAATTGGCCACGGATAGCTCTCCTCACTTGCT
Source organism: Angiostrongylus vasorum (assembly GCA_018806985.1). Lineage (NCBI taxonomy): Eukaryota > Metazoa > Nematoda > Chromadorea > Rhabditida > Metastrongylidae > Angiostrongylus > Angiostrongylus vasorum. The sequence continues at coordinate 166,834 of JADANN010000116.1, read as the reverse complement.
GCTTTGTCGCTTTCCGTCCGCGCTGTATCTAGAATTCCCACATTTTTTCACGGAGTTTGCTTCACTTCGGTAATGACTCAAAAATCGTTTCGGAATAAAACTAAATCCCTGTTGACGATAGCATTGTCAACAAGTGCCCCTAGAGAGGTCACACCTAAGAAATCTGTAGCAGCATCGCCAGAATAGAGCGCACTTCAGCTAGCACAGGTCAGACAACATTACGGAGTTCGATAGATCATCGTATTTTTTGTCAGTCGAGTTTTTCTTTCCACTTTTTCTCAATTCAAGCTGTTCTAAGCATATCTAGCAAACCTGAGACAAAAGGTGGGTACGCTCCGTCACCAAGCCACGGTTGATTTTTAGTAAGATTTCACTCATAACCAACACCATATGCCATTGAATGATCCTCACTACGGACGAAAACGTAGAATCCTAACCCGAATGCAGACATCTGTTGTTTACTTACTTATCTGAAAGCAGCTAAGTACTTCAAGCACAGCTGAGCGGTCTTTTTGTGACGAGCGTGAAAAGGTAAAACAATGCACTCAGCACGATGGAAGTTTCGTACAAAAGACAATTTTCAAAGTTTAGATCCAAATATACACAACAAAAAAACACGAAACAACGCGTAACACATAATATAACATCTGTGAAAGCTTCTATACAACAAAATCATAGTAACCTTGATGGAAAGTGCTATGAGAGCGAGGTAGAAGGCGCCAATTCACTTGGGAAGTAGACAGGATGATGAACTCGTATGACATAGAACATAAGGTAGCAACTGTCTAATACAATACTCCATAAACCGTCATAAACAATTCCGAACTGAGCACCTTACTAGTAGTCAAAACCGCTGTGAAAAGCCAAAAAGCTCCACAAATGGATGCTGCAGACCCTGATGATGCTTGTTGATAAAATCTCGCCACTCTATTTCAAATACATATACATTATCTTAAACTAACAAAGCCAGCAAATAAACGTCTAGATAAATGTTTCCTACATGAATTCTTGGTATAAGTGCCAGAGTGGTCACACCGACTTCAAAGGCAATGGCTGCGACTTTGACATTACATCCAGCTTGCTGAAGAAATAAATGTTTAAACCCCGACTAGTGAGATAAATCTGTAAGTTCTGCGGTTATGCGATCCAAGGTTTCGTCACAAAGCTAACCTTCCCTCACAGGTAAGCGAATAAGCCAAGTATGAGAATTAAGAGTTGGAGATATCACTGTATTTTCTATTACTTTCCTCTACAGTACAAGGAAAAGATTTGATTTATGCACCCACTGGAATTTTGGACTAACATCTCAATACTCACGACTTCTTCGTTGCAGGAGTCTTGGAGGCTTGATAACAGTGATCCTTGTTTGGTGCTGTTGAATTCTAAAAGGTTGCCAGAAGATTTTACGCACAGTAGCATCACAATGATCTCGATACATATCGACTGTCATTCACCAATAGGTACATTATCAGCCTTTTGCATTCCAACACTTTCCAATAGACTACGTACCACCAAGCGATATATCTCCACTTTTCGTGTGAGGCTATTTTTTAATGTTTCTAGACAAAGTGCGCCCATTGGTAGTTTGCCGATCTCAATCATAGAGGGGTTAGTCCAAAACAGGAAGCCTTTTGAGCTTTCGCGGGCGATAACGAGAAATTCATTTGTTGTGGGCGAAAGGAACAGATTTTCACACTCTCGCCATTTCATTGGGAGGGTTTTGGAGAATCGCTGTGTTGAATAGATACCACATATACACAAGTGCTTCAGTCCACGTATGCACAAATACGTTTTTATGCATATGGAAGGTATAAGTCAACTTGGAATAGCCTCGATAAGAAACCAATTTCCCAAATCCACTTGTACCTTGGGGAAAGTATAAGTTCGCGTTCCACCTTCACCTTAAGACTACCATGCTCAAATTATCTGCTTTGAGATCTATCACGTAAGATTTGTACATGTTAACTGATATCTGTTGAAATGATAATACTGAATTTCGATCCTAAACGGCTTATCTACAAACTTCCATGAGAACTGACGACTCGTGAGCAAGGGCTTAACTCGGCGGATACCCGGGGAAAGCTGTCCAGAAATTTTGGTTTAGGCTCCACCACTGGCGCAGCGTCGGATACTCAATGTACCCTTCGATGTTGGGACTGTGCCCAGGAGAGCAAGAGCTTCCCTCGGTGAATGCCCAGGGGAGGCTGTCCAGGAATTTCCCGTGTAGAGAGCTCCAGTGTTCAATAGCAACTGCATGGGCTAACTTTATCTAAACCTATGCTAATACTGTCATTCGTATCACATGTTTCAATAAGGTAAAAGCACACCTCTGATGACAGCTGAAAGACTTTATAACTGCCGCCAAAAATCGATCGAGAAACTGCATGCGAAGCAGTTGCGTTTCCTTCGGTCTAGAACAAATGTTTCTTCTCAACTATTAGCATACACAAGCAAATGATTATTGCAAAAACTATGGCCTTCCTTATCTTTGCGAATTTTACGTATACACTGAAACAACACTGAGAGTACGACTGTGGACCATCGTCTCTGAGCAGAACGGAGATATCGAAACGTTGGCCAAATAAATGTTTGGTAACCACCTCGTGTTAGCTTATCAATGAAATAAAGTGCACTTACATATACAGATCTTAAGAAACACTTGCTGTTTACACGGTTTACCAAAATCATGCTCATAGGCTTCAAGGACTTTGCTTCAAGGAAGATTTCTTTGCTTCAAGGACTCAAATTTGAAGGTATTACTGTGGAAACAACTCGAGATCCCACAACAGAATGGCATAAAATAGGGATTACCCAGAAAATACCGTAGAGATGGTTCGAAAAGTATCCCAACTGCTATGTGAATCATGATTAAGAAAAACGGTCATGAGGGTAAGGGTCACAGACAATCGGGAGGCGATAACCGAAGCTGACCCACTAACAACTATTTAGAAAATTGCGGAGGAACTTAAAGCTAACCAATCAGCAATCATTGGCCGTTTTAACAACATTAGAAATGACAAAGACATGATGGATGATGGGTCCATAACAATTAGCATCACCGAGAAAATCGTCGCGGGCTTCCTAGCGCTACTGGCGAACAAAACAAACGTTCCTTGAAAATATTTTGATAAAATCCTGACCAAACAGCCACTGCGGACAACTGGACAATGTCAACAAATCAAGAGAACACAGGAAGGACAGGTACTGTGGTGAAAGCTATTAATTAACAGGAGCATGATCCTTCTGCACAACAACGATGGGCAACATGTTCCACACTTTCTCATCTCCATTATACTCTCTTGATCTCTCACCAAGCAATTATTTCTATCAGAATCTCGACAAGTACCTAAAGTTGAAACTTATTTGGGACGCTAAAAACGCGAAATAATTCGTGAGCTCCAGGACTCCGGAGTCCTACGTGACTAGAAGGATCTGCCAAACGTTGGCACAAATTTTTTGATTGTGATGGATGTAAGGTTTATTAATAAGATGGATTTTGAAGTAAGTTAGAGTATTCTAGATTTTCCGTTCAAAAAGACCATTATTTCTGCACTAGAGAATATAAAGAGCTTACAACCTTGACATTGGTCCTTGTTTGGACATTCTTCATGGAAGGTTCCGTAAACATTGCTGACGTCAGGTGTGCTAGTTTTGAGACATGAAAATAGAAACTATGAGAGAAGAAAAAAATAGATGAGTTCATCAACAGAGGATACAACTTTATTACCTCTCCACCCGAGTCCACCGATATTAATGGAATTCCAGCTGCAGAGAACGAAGCACTTGAATCAGTTTGGTTGGCTGCAAACGTAGTTGCCTCGGTGAGATCTTCAGCTGCAAAATGTTAGCACCCCACAGTTATTATTGCGTAATGGTCACAACAAATCCAAAACACTCCAGAAGTCTTACTACGATTGTATGGAGTTGAAGTGATGAAACTGCGTTGTTGAGGAACCCTCCCTGTAATCGGGGTGCGAAATGGATCATGAGTCACATCGCTGATGCTAGAACAAACAAAGCTTACACGACCAGGTAAATAACTGATTAAAGTGAAGACTTCAGTCGATAGAGTCGATAACTATATACGGACAAGTTATGAAGTTCGTGTACAGAAAGCAAAAGGTAAGTCGGTTTCTAAAACAAAACAATGTATTTGGTAAAAATACGATGCCAGCTCACCATTTAGCATTACTGCATTTTTTTACCGAAACCTGAAGATTTTCTACTAGCAAGAAAGGAGCCCAAAGTAGACCAATTCCCTAACTCCTTACGTTCCTTTTAAAAAGTACTTTCAAAATCAAACTATTTGGTGGCAAAATCGGAAATTTCATACTAAACCTGGATGTACTACTTGAACATATCTATAAAGTAACTATAAAGTCTGCCGTAAATATTGAGCAAATAGGATCGAGTTGGAACTCTGAACAGCACTAGTTCTTTACTAATAATCTTTCCCGTGCCATTTATGAATACTGCATGTAAAGTAATTGGGCAGTTTGTCTCCAGCACTCTTGGTATTATCCTTAAGGGCTTGAATTGTCCCAAGTTAACACGAAATTAACTAGTATAACCACTTCAAGTTCTACAAGCTACCGGAAGATTGGTCCACAATCAACAACATTAAGAAGTCACATCTTAAAAGGAAACAGAAAGTTAATAACACTTACACGATATCATGGAGCTTATGACGTCATCATGTCTACGGGTTTATAAATATTAGGAAAAAAAACAACGAAAAAGCGCCTGCATGCACTGCTGTTGAACGAAAAGCCGAAAAAAGAGCACTTCTAGAAGTAAGACTAACCTCGTAGGACGATTTGAAATATTTGCAATCTTAGCTCTAAGCTGCACAGCTTCTTCGCATTTCTTTTTATATTCAACTTTGAAGCGTTGAAGGTCTCTAGAATACGTGTTTGGGACGAATTTAACAAGTAGACAGGTCAAGTGTATTACGGCTGCAAAATCACTCCAGTAAACTTAAATACTCACTGCTTGTACTGGTTCTTCTTCTTCATTTCGTCCCTGCATAACTGCTGTAACTTCTCGAAATTGCAACTCTGTAGCACATGAGAGTCATCACAGCAGTAAAAAAAGATTCAGTTCTAAACAAATCTATAAGAAACCACGAAAACACACACTCAAAATCACCTGAAGTCTCATCAACCACTGTGAGTGACTTAGTTAGTCCTTGTGGCTTTAATACCATGCACCTTGCAAGAGGTGGGCAAAGATCTCATTTTTTACACAAGATATGAGGGGGACACTATTGGCGTTCGGGTTACTTGCAATGAACAGTGGTCAACATGAAGGTGGCCAACTTACTGTTGGTCTCACATTCAAAGAATCATCGTGTACCAAGTTGGAACTTCCTTATTATCCAGGTTCTAGAAAACTACTTGTGCTTCAACATAGTGGATGTCTTTTCTTATGTCGATGTTTGCCTATGTGGCATCCTCGAATTGTGGAACACTTTAGTTAACTTCGCCACCGTACTTACATGAACATACGTCTCAAACTCTTCAAAAAGTGAAGCGTTCTCGCATGGTTGTTCTTCATCTAACATAGTGCACATCCTGGCGAATACTGCATCGGTGAAGAACGCTTAGAGTACGGATATAATCGGAATTGTCAGCAACGTCGTATACTTTTACCCTAAGTGGATATCTTGCATTTTAAATAATAATCTAATAAGACATTAATCGTTAGGGAAAGTAGCAGCAGTGATTCGTTTTTAGATGTACGGAGCAATACTTTGTCGCGATAAAGGGGGCTTCTTCTCTAGTATCCAATTTTTAATCCAATACTGAGCTTAGTCGAAAGTCGATCCTAGGAACTCTTCCTCTCTGAATTGTGAAAGTTGAAAAACAACATATCCGTAAGAGATAAGTGAAATGTGGTTATCGTGAGTTTGTAGCGTACGAATTTTCTGTGGTTGTTTACTCTTTCTATGTTGACGATTCCTTCAATAACTTCTAAAAATGGTTGCCGAAAGGTTTTGTGCCCTCATTGAAAGTTATTAAGATAAAAAAGAAAAAAAAATAATGGAAGTGAAACACACCTTCGATTGCAGGTGTCGGATGAGCCTTTGTCTATGGCAATTCTGGAAATCGAAAGTATATCCAACATCTCTAGCTATTTTTGAAAAACCAGTAGCTAACGGTGTGAACAGATCACGAAGCTGAAAAGAAAAAACTTTAAAGAGCTAAGATGTGAAGGGTCACAACAAGTGTGCTAATCGAATATCCATTTGCAGCTGTCATTAATAAACAAAATTCATTTACTGCTTAGAAAAAGAGGTGGTTGCTGGGACGATGAAAGAAACCAGTGTTTGGAAGGAAGTGAAATTTAACTTTTTTCCAATTCAATTTGGGCCAACCATTCAAGTATATCTCTATTGCGTGAATAGAGCAACAATCGATGAAATACGAATGAAGACGTTTTCTATTTCATTTCACACTGTATTCGTCAGTTACCAAAACCGCGTTTGAAATCCTCAGCTAAGCTGTAATTCTTCTTAAATAACGTAAGTGTACTTTGCGTGAAGAGCTAAACAGCAATAACATTTGACTTTGAAAACGATGAATTAATAAATGATTGTACATAAATATTGCAGTCATAGCGGCGCATGTAGCGGAGTGGCCACTGACGCTATTCAATACACATGGGATCGATCCACGCGCCCCAGGTACGCCAAGCCCTCCATCCATCCGGTGTCGGCAAACTGGTATCAGACTTGTCTGGGAGGATAGCAGCACTGGCTCGATACATCGGTGCGCCGCCGCTAGTCATTGTAAAGGCCAGATATGCATTAAACCACCTCAAACGATGCTTAGTGAAGTCGAACGCATGGGCAATCCCTCACGATTGATCAACGCCGAGCTTTGTCTTTATTTTTATTTACTACACGTACAAGTGCTTGAATGGGTTGATTCAATATGCAACGGAAAATCTGGCACAGAACAATCAGCTACTGTCAGAAAGTTCGGAAACAGCGTAATCCCTAAACTTCTGGACAAAATGGCACCAGGAATGCAGCAAAATCTCCATTGATTCTCGCTCTAATGCTTGTTTTCACTTATCATTTGGATGAAATTTAGTGGTTTGTCAACTATAATGGCAGAGAATGACATTGAAAATGTTGAACTGTTGTTAATACAGCCTTAATCTATTTGTTATCAAAGCAATAGTTTTCAAACCGACCGTCATTTAACCTCAGTGGTAAAATAATCAACATGTTTAAATTGTTGAGCTTACAAGAGGTTGGTAATAAGATTTGTTCGGCTAACGTTTCGACGTCTTCGTTGATCCACACTTGCTCGTCTTCTCGGTGTTGCGTCTTCGTTTTCCCAAGAAAAAAGAGCACTACCGGATGAGCATGCACTCATTAGAGCGATATTCCACTAGAGATCCGTCTCGGTACGACAACAAAGAGCCCACAGCGAGAAGACGAACATCTGTGAACCCCCGGACAAGGATCATCGGCTCTGATGAAGAGGAAGACGTCGAAGCGTTAGCCGAGTAAGTATCTTTATCTCAACTCGTGTGAGCTCAACAACTGAAACGAGCTGACTATTTGTTAGCGTTCGAAAGAGATTCAAAACAACTTTACTCACCAAAGATCATCATAAGAAGTGAATTCTTAACGCTGTTATAACAGAACTCCTTTTTCTACACAGAAGACCATTAAGGGAAGTAGGCATATGGTAAGCCTAACACACGAAGGGTACAGCTACCCTTACCTCTGGATTGAGATTCCTGTTTATCTCTAATACTTGAGGATTGTCTTTCTGGCAAACTTTGCACTTCAGCGTCATCGAACCTAAAGAGAACCTCGGTTGAGAATATTATGAAAGAGTGATGAAACCACTGTATTACATACTAAAAAAATGCTTGAGAACAGTTCTTTCCAGATGCTCCAGGACCACTACCTAATGCTTCCGTTGCAATCTTCCATTTCATATTCTAACAACACAACTAGTAACTATCTTAAGTTACAATCATCAATTAACAGGCCAAGCGACCCGGTCACTGGAGCCAATCCTTTTCCCGAAGTTACGGATCTAATTTGCCGACTTCGCTTACCTATCGACTACAGGCTGTTCAACTTGGAGACCTGATTCGAGTATCGGTACGATATAACACAGATTAATAGCCTTCCTTGATTTTTCAAGCACCGTCCAGAAAACATGAGACATCACAGGAACCACGATGCTTTACGCGGAAGTATCCTAACTTGCTAAAAACTACTCAAATAGGGATCACATACCTCTCTGAACACAATTGAAACAAGCAACATGACCGCAAGCAGACAGGAAGAACTTCATGTTGGGTACTGGGAAGGTGAAGCAGATCATACAATGGACAAATGTTGTCATTTCTAAGGTGGACGTTCCTGGAACAATCTAAACATTTAATATTATATGAAACTGAACAGAGTAAAGATAGTACACACGTCGGATAATTCGCGACAACTGAAGAAAAACTATGCTTGTTCAGCACAATTTCGAAAAATCCTTCCAAAACGAACTAAATAGTAACCAGTAGAGCAGTTAACAATCTGAACAATGAAAAATTCGAATGCAGTTTTGCCCAGAGAAAAAAGAATCCAATCTTTGTGGCCAAAAACCTTTCGCTATGCTAGACCGTCTGAAGACAACGTGAGGAATCTCGTCCGTTCGGATCGATGAGTCCTGACACTCTTTTCTTGGTCGGTGAAGCCTCTTGTAGATCTACTCACTTCGGGGTTTCATACAGTACCACGTCGGGTTCTAGTGGTATTTTTTATGCTGTATGAACTAAAAGATTGACCAGTTGGGATTAAATGACAGGTACTTAAATTCTACAACCATGTAGTACAATTTGTACTAACTTGGATACTTGGATGGTCTGTCCTCAGGTTGTGCGGGCCCCCAGCATAATTTCCATTCCTCAGAGTTTTGACTTAGCCATTGTGGTTCCCATGAATCCCAAGGTCATCCTGGCCAAAGTCTGCCCCAAGGTAGTCACAGCCCTTGTGGATCAGAGGGAGATTTGCCACCATGCGACTTTGATACCAGGACGGTGTTTGATCCTTGTATTGGTTCATTCTTAGCTAGGCTTCCTGATTGGAAAAACCAGACTCTTTCTCAGCTTGGGTGACCCTGCCGGGGGGATAAAACCCCCCTGATCATCGCGGCCAGAAACCCAGGAACACCTCGCAGCCACGATGAGGCGGCAAACCATTGGGAGGAGGTACAATGTGTAATTAGGAAAAGTATGTTTCTGATATCTTCTGTTTCCTGGAGGAAGTTCGTCGTGTTTTTCTTTCGTCCCGGGCTAAATACTTGTTTTTAGTAAAGATTTTTTCCGTAAAAGGCTTGTGTTATAGTTGTTGATGCCATTGGTAACACTGTTAAGTTTTCCCATGCTAGTCATTTGTATAAAAATTCCAGAGTTCAGATTTACCTCTGGCGTAATAGGAATTCTTTTTTTAATTTGTAACTTAATCGGGTCTTCATAAGAGAAAGATGGCCACCGAACCCACTGGAAGATGGTTTTCGTTCTTCATGAAAAATGGGTTTTATTTTTTAGAACAGTTGTTTTTTTGCAAAGACAGACAACAAGTCTATTGTATGGTCGCTTCCGTTATATTCCGGCTTCCTTTAATTTCAACTTTCCATCCTGTAGATAGCCAATATTCGTCATTTTGTAGACAATGTTGTCTATCCTCTCGGTTCTTCACGATCTCGTATCGCATCCTTTCCTAGTCATTGACCTTTCTTCTTCCTGTGTTGGTCCTGTTTAGTTCGGACTCATCAGGTGTGGGTTTTACTAAGAAGTCATTATTGTTTCGATTCTATTCTAACGTACAGGTTGGTTGATGGAACTTTCAGGGCTTCATTTTGATTGACTCAAAGGAATAAAGGTGACTACGACACTATCAACACTTTGAATCTGTCAGTAAATGGTGAAGATTCAATAGTTGAGCTGAAAGTTGCCAGTGTTCGTGGCTTTTTACGCGGTTGTCAAGTAGGTTATGGTAATTCGCCACCACGAAAGAGCTCTTCTGGTATAGCGGTGATGTGACCCAAATGATAGTCTTCTGGACCGATCTTTGCTTAACTTCTCTTTATTTCCTTATTTTCTTGACGAACGGGTATGAGATTACAATGTCAACTTTTTTATTTTCTGCCTACTAAAGTTTTTTCATGGCAGGGCATTATGTGAAATACAACCATAGTAATGCTGAGATATTTGAAAAAACTCTGGACCACAGCTGTCCGCGGTGGGGAGCGAACGCGCTATTGCACTTTCGGGGGGCTAACGTGTTCACCACCACACCATGCAGGTCCTTGTGGAAAGCCGGTCCGGAGTTTCGCAAGTATCTCAGCGTCATTACGGTATGAAACTATTTTTGGGGCTTTTATTCCAGATTAGTTGGTGTTTCTGCGGATTTAGACTTTTTTCACGATCATTTTAGTCATCTACTTCGTAGATGAGGCGATGCATTCACACAGTTCACATGAAACTGGGCAAGGCCCCCCTATGTTATTGAACATTGAGCGTTCTGCTTTGAATGATTAAACAAATTTTGATCCATTTTCCATCAGGCAAAAGTATTCTGTTACTCCCTGCCCCTTCATCTTCTTTAATGAGTACGCGTAACACAATTGCTTCAGTGGATCGTCCTGCAAGGATGTTTGCTAACCTTGTCCGAAACCCTTAGTGCTGTATAACCGACGAAACCACGTAACGTTCTGCTTACCAATGTTGGTTTTGAGCTGTTAAGTTTTAGACTGCCGGAAATTTAACGATCATGGTATGGATTTGGGCTACAATGGCATAATTCTTTATCATAACAAGTTGTTTCTTATGATGCGAGAGTGGTTGCTCACTTTTGTTTTCCACTTTTGAATAGGAGATCTTTGAAAAGTAGTCTTCCGAGAAAAAGCCTACACATTCGATCTTGCCTGGATATAGCTCGAATTTTCTATTTGCTAAACAGGTCATGTTTCTCATGTGCTGCCTAAGGTTGGTGAAACATTGGAATTCAACTGCATAAGTGTCGAACTCGGAATGCCAAGCAAGGGAAATTTCAGCGTTAGAAAGCACATTCTATTTTTTTATTTTTATTGATTTTAGTCAAGAAGTATTTGGAATTTCAGTACGAGGTGATTGAGAAAGACTACGATAGTCTGCTCATCCACGTACTCATTAAGTACCGAGGCCTTGCCAATCTATACGTAATTGCGGCTGCTCCCACTCATTCACTTTCCTTCAGATTTTAATTAGCAAACTTTCTGAGTGTTTTATCTGAAAGCATTGCTAAAGAAGCCTGTACGTTCTGACAATGAGTATTGTAAGAGTATTCGCGTTTCTGCTGAAAATGGTTATACGCATATCAAATGATTACTGTACGCCTCAGTTACTGTTTCAATGAGTTGTTCATTAAAAGCTAAAAGCTCTCGGTATTGATCTATCCCTGAGGGTTGCGCCGTGCATTCGACTTTATTAAGCATCGCTGGAGGCGATTGAATGCATATCTGGCCTTTGGTTCGCAATAGCTTACCGATGTATCGAGCCAGTGCTGCTATTCTGCCGGACAAGTCTGGTACCAATTTGCCGACCTCGGAGGGTTGGAGGGCTTGGTGGGCCATGGGCGCGGGGATCGATTCCACTTATGTGTCGCCTCCAACCACTGCGCCACACGTGTCACACATGATACCAATTTGGCGACTCCGGAGGTATGGAAGGCTTGGTGAATCTGGGACGCGGGGATCAACCAACCACGTGTGTATTTCAGCCGCCTCTGACCACTGCGCTACACGCGCCACCAACTGTTCATTATTTTATATTATTTTTTTAACAAGTGCTAATAATTTAGAATAGGTAGTTTCCAGTTTTTTTGTTTCCCATACACCTAAGCATGGTAAGGATTAAACAGAATTTCTTAAAGTATCCTTACATTTTCATCAGTAGTCTCTTATGCCCGTTTGTTAATACCAGGTAGGTATCCACATCGTCTTTGTTCGTTCATAGAGCAAAAGTGACCTTTACTAATCAGAATTCTAATTTTTTGACTTTCAACTAGAAATATCGCATCACAGGAGAGTTTTTTATCCAAATATGAAAGTAGATATCTTTTCTTTTCTTCTGCTTAAATAGCAATGGGACTATGAATATCTACGCATTTTTTTAAACAGTTGCCATCGAGCCGAAGATGCATGAAATATGGCGCGGGATATTGGGTTAGTTAGGGAAAGGAACTATCATTGGACGAGCTTCTCGTTATTAAAACTTCGTTGTTGTAAGAATAATAGTAAGGAACTCATGAGAGCCTTTTTCTTTATTGGTTAAATGCAGCAGTTAAAATTTGATCTCTGAACAATCACGGAGAAAGTTTGCCTAGTACCGATTATCTTTATGTCAGGATTCGCGGGAGCTAATGTAAGCGAGGCGACATATATAAGATCAGACAAGAGTTCCATATGAGTCGGAATGGAAACGAAAGAAATTGAGTTTCTGAAGTATATGCAATCCTGTCTTCCACCGAGGAAGGCAGGTGAAAAAAGAGGCTCTGGAGAAGGCAATTCTGCCGAAACGTCAGCTAAGGTTGTGTTTTACGTGTGTTAATGCATGGAAGTAAACGTGTGCTGTTTAACAACCTCGCGATTGCTGAGAAAGAAAGCGACGATTTTATAATCCATTGCCGAGGTTAACAGAAAGTCGATCCTGGGAACTATATGCAGTCCTTCTTCATGAAAGAAACTTCGATTGGCTCGAGCTTTAATGAATATATGACGATGGAAATCTAGTGAAACTTTTTACGTACGACCATTAACTCTACACTGAAGATATCGTTTCGAACCATCGGTTCTGTCTTCGAACTCAATGAGGGATGATAAGAATCTGTGCGAGCGGACACAGGCGGATCCAGAACTCCTAGTAAATCCTTATCGAATTCTGTACGAGTAAAATTCTGTGGCAGCATTCACATCAGTGAGTACGGAACTTCACGCTTGTTATTCACCTTTGATCATGATCCCAATTCCACGATCGCTTTGTAATACACAAAGGTGCTTGAGGGTTGTTTTCAAGCGGATTAATATTTCAAACGGTCTTTATTTCTCTTACTTCAAAAAGAACTTCCATAGTGCTTAAGAGAGAGGAGTACTGGTAGCGCACAAAGGGGATGCCATGAATGACAATCCGGAAAACCCACAGAGAGATTCGTAATGCAAACGAAGATGGATCATTGGGCCATTATAGAGATAGATGGGAAGACAGTCGCTACTTCTGAGACAATAGATGAGCTTTTCCTCCTGACATAGGACAGTAACGAAGTCTGTAGTGTGTAGTGTTGGAGTACTTTTCAACAGAAACGTTACCACATGCTTATGACAGCAATTGCATTTTCTTCGAACCCTTGGGGGCTGGCATGAGACGGTGACGTTTGTGAAGCTGCGTAAGCTGTGTTTTCTTCCTTGTGTTGTGCTAGTCTGTGTGTGAACGAACTTTACAAAAGAGAATGACACATCAAAGCATTTAATGGCTGACTGGGTGTTACTGTGGGTAAAAGAAGGAAATTCCATGATTACTTAGAGAGTGAGATTGAACAGGTAAGAAGAGACGCTCTATGACCTCGAGTATCAAGAGCATCGCGTGTAGCGCAGTGGTTAGAGGTGGCCTTGCAAAGTAGACTGGATCGGTCGGTGGTTCGACCCCTGCGCCTCAGGTTCACCGTGCATTGCAAACATCCATGGTTAACAGACTCGTACTAAATTGTCTGGGAAGATAACATCATTGACTTGATACAATGGCAGGACATCTCAAGTCGTTGTGTAGACCAGATATGCATTCAGTCATCTCTACGATGCTTAGTGAAGTCGAATGCATGTCATATCCCTCAAGGGTTAATAAACGCGGAATTCTTTGTCGTTTATTGCTTTGCCAATGCTATCGAACTGTACCAGCAAAGTCATGTTGACCTACACTTATAGGAAGGTGGAATTACCAGAAAACATTGATGAAAAACATGAGAAACTTGCTGGTAGTCAAATCGAAGGTTTGGGACAACCGTGATTAGGCTTAATAACGAGCACTATTTTCAAGAAGTCCAAAATTGTATCGCTAACGAAAACCTGCAAATTCTGAGGAAGCAATAGATTGATGTATGAGGGTGCGAAGTTTTTCTTTTTGTTTTACATGACCCATCATCACATCAACTGTGCGAATCCGAGCACTTTTTGTAGTCGATTCGTTTTCCTCGCATTCATCGTCCAGAAAGGTGTTCGAACATGCTGGTGTTGTGTTTCGACTGCAGCTTGTGGATTTCATCTTTTTAGGTATGTCATAGAATGCTGGTCGAGTCGTGTCCAAACTGAGACTCTGCAATCGTCTGACCTTTAGCGGTGGTGTAACATTCACTGTCAGTTCTGTGGACGTCTTTGTTTGCATATTCTCTCTTTCCACTTTTCTCATAGTCAGAAATGGTACTAGCTCATAGATTTCAGCTGTAGATTTAGCTAGATGCGTGTCAGCTGGGCGAAAAGGGCATGCAGCGAAGCCTGTGACCCGATTTTTACTAAAACTAAAAGGGCGATTACTTGAATACTTATAAGTGTTAATTAATCTAAATTAGCAAGGGTTTGTGAGAAATCATTGTACTGGGTTGTTGCAAAGCCAACTAAGATGTAAGAAAAGGATGATTGTGACAATCTGTCGTAGAAGCATTTTTTTTGCACTTTTTGCTAAAATTTATCCCTTTCTGGGGTCGTTTCGTCTATAATATCTATTCATTTGATTAGTCGTTAAGCATCTATAGTTTATATATTTATTTATATGATCTTATAAACTGATCTTCTTTAGCTGATGCGAGGTTGTTATAGATCCTCGTTGTCGTTGTTGTTGTTGCTGTTGTTCTTGTTGGTCGATGGCTGACGCTTCGGCGATTTCGTCTTCCTCAGAGCCGTGATGTTACGAATGGGACTTGTCTATAGTTCGCTCATACCCAGATATAGGGAACTGACTTTTACAGTAGGATAAAATTGTCTTTCGTTTTCATCCCTGTTTCTATTAGGACAGTACTTGATAAGAACACCAGCATGTTCTTCTAGTCGTATTCGCACATATTGGCCACTTAGTAAGTGTCGCTAGCGCAAGGGACACAAAGAACGTCACAGTTTTCCTGATGCTATTTTTTTTCTTTTTTTGCTATTTTTTCTTGGCGGGAATGTGACCCGGGTTGTTCGCTGGCTGTGCCGGGTGAAGGTTTAAACCTTTCACGTGACCGTCGCACCGGACCATTCCTGATTCTCGGCTGTTACGGACATTCTGGTTTTCCTGCAACAGACGATAGTTTTTCGATAATTAAAAGAATGGAGCGGTAGTGAACATGACAGGATTGTAGAAGCGACTCATCTATCGCCCTACGGGTGTAAGAATGACGCCTAACTGTAGTATAATCCATCATACAAACACACTGATTTCAATGGCTTTCTGTATTTTCCAAGTGCAACGTAGAGCTTTTTTCGAACAAGGCCCAATACAACATCTGTGTTCGACAAGCTATCGATTGGCTATGAAAAAAATGTGGCAAAAAACCTCCGCGTGGCGAAAAAAAGGCTCGGCAAAAAGTGTGCGCATCGAAATCAATATGTATGGTTCGTAGAGTCCACCACTGTACAAACTGAAATCTATGCGACCGGTCGCGAAACGGTTAGATGACATTTGAAGATGGGCAAAGTGATTGATAGCAAAACTTGTGACGTCTTTTACTGCCGTAAACGTTTCTTGCATAATCCGCCAGGCTGAATTCCATTCAAGACGTACGATGACGAACGGCTGTTATAGGCTTCCATCCATCCGTCCACTCAGAATACGTCGCCAACGCGGCCTCGTTTTTCCCACGGTCCGAGATCGATACCTATTTCCGACGTGTGCGGCCATCGTCGATCACCACTGCCCCCTCAAACACCCCGCCTCGACCTCGCAACATTCCGATCCCCCCATAAACGTAATATCCCCTTTTTCGGTCTTCAGGACTTCAAATTGTCTCGTATGAAATTGTTAGCAGTATTTGACTGCTTCTGATGATGAAGTAGTTACTCTAAACGCATGAATCTTGCAGGCTTAATGAAAAGATTTGTCCACTCTCAGAGAGGCGGATTTTTTTCATTTTCTATTTCTACTAGGTTTTTTACCAAAACAAATAAGGATGAGCAGTTCTGCATGTTGTTCATTCCTAACTACATGGAAGATGTCACTAGTTGGCACTCTAGGTGCCACGTAGCCTGGCCACTAACCGGCTCAAGATCCCTCACATGAGGGAGATGCGTGGGGATTTTAATTACAGGAACAATATTTGCCATTACTGCTTAATTATCGGCGTGTGTTTATCCAGTTGGCATGTACTTAATCCTTTCTCTATGTGGTTCCATTGAAAATTCTTCAGATTAATAGAATATTCGATTGAAAGCGAAGAAAAATCTGTGTATCCTTTCCCCGAACATTTCTCATTACTTTACAAAACTGCTTATTTGTACTGTAAAGGTTTGTAAATAAGTCATGTTTATCATTTGAATTAGTTTTTGGTTGATCGATTCTAATTGGATGCATTTTACTAGATAGGCAAAATTTGTGACGACAGACTTTCGTATGGACTTCCGACGTTGGGATATAAATATTTATGTTATGGAAGAATCAAATCTTTATGGTATCCGGAAGTTATCTTGCAGATTCACTCATCTTTGAAATGTTTCAAGTTTGAATTCTTCAAAGAGGCCGAATAGGCTTCAGTCATATTCCAATCAACGTAAGGACATCGAATAAACTTACGAAATGAGCTCATTACTTAGGTTCTCGATGGTGGTGATGTAGTGAGAGTCGACTGAAGAAAAGAGGGGGGCCGTGCGGCTGCAGAATTTTCGGTCTTCGATGGGCGTTTTGTCTGCTGGCGACCATCCACGCCCATTTCGAAACAATGAGACCGTTAAATGTTTTGTTTGCTCAATCTCACTTGTGTAAGTCGAAAGTCACAGAATTTCTTAACGTGGTGAGCTTTTCGGAATCTTTCGCTCGTTCGCTGTTTTCTCTTCCTATACGAAGTTGTCTCATGGTTCTTTTGTTAGAGAATCGTAACATGTTCAAACTCTATATAGATGTTAATATTTTGTATGTGTCAGTTTACGCATAGCTCACTTTTTTGGATTGCAAGGCTTTATAGTATTTCAATTTATTCCTCCTTATATCTATGGTGGAGAGTGGGTGTAGCGGAGAGTGAGAGGTACCCTGCAATGCACACAAGATTTTTTATTCGAACCCGGGCTCTAAGCAAATCATACATTCCATCTATGCGGAGTTGGGGATATCAGTTTCACTGCTGTCTACGAGGAGACATTGACTTGACACATCAATTATGCTTGATACACAGAAGCCTTTTTTGTGGAATGAATAAGCATTCGACCACTTATTTGATGCTTAATCGAGTCAAATGAGTGGCGCATCACTTGAGAACCAATCAGTCCCAAATGCCTTGTCGTCCTATCCCTTGCATCTAAAGCGTAAAGCGTTCTTCGCCGATCAATCCTTGAGCGATGTGGCATGTATTCGACTTCATCAAGCATCGTTAGAAGTGACCTAATGCATATCTGGCCTATGCAGTGACTCGAGGTTGCCCACCTATGAATAAAGTCAGTGCCGTTGTCCTCATAGAGAAGTCTGGTAGCAATCTGCCGACCCTGAGGGATGAAAGACTTGGTGTGTGCGGGGCCCGTCGAACCAGCGGCCGATCATGCGTATACTACAGGGCACCTCTGAGTACTGCATCATAAATGCAATCGCGTATATCCTCAGAAATGTAGTGATTAGTATCCTCATCAGCCACATACGAGACCCATTTTCAATTTCCGGCTGAGGAGAATGGCCTTTTATATCCATTTGTAGTTACTTCATCGTAACAAGTCCTGAATACACTACGCTACAGAGTTATGTTCCAATCTGTTAATTTGGAAAGCACTGTGCTGGTACCAGGCTTAAAGGACATGTTATTGAAACTTCCAATTATGCAGTGATAGGTGGAGAGAGTTGTGATTTTGTCTGATTTTTTGTATAAATATCACATATTTTTCATCACACTAAGATTGGTTATGTGGTAAAGAATTTGGGTAATCGTACATTTATCATCTATAAGGTAATAAATGAGCAAAAGAGAACCGTATCTTGATAGAAAGCTTAGATCTTTCTTAGTCATTTATCTTAAGCTTGCTTGAAATAAGGTATATTCGCATTGTTAGGTGCTCGAAAATTGATGGAAGTTCTAGAAAAGTGGAAGAAAATCTTTCCTTCTCATTTTTTCGTTCGGATCTTGCACTAATGAGTCATCAGATGATCTTTATGTGAAAACAATCCATGCTTTCGAAGGTAACCTCCATTTCGTGTTTGTGATTCTGCTCAATGGTGTTGGCATTGTGGCACTAGTTTTTTTTTCTTTTTTTTGGTCCAGTGTGTACATTCTTGGTTGATTAGTGATGTGAAGAATGTCGGTCACTTCCTTTAGTCTTGATAGTTTGATCAGCTTTTCTCGGAATCATCTTGGATTTTTGTTGAAGATTTTTTTTATGATTCACTTTTTTATTTTATTATTAGAGATCTATGAGACTAAAGGATAAAAGTTCTTCCCAAAGGTCTACCGCCTCATCATGGCTGGGAGGTGTTCCTGGGTGTCGGCTTGCGATGTACAGCGGGCAGATTCATCCCTACAGCATGGTGTCCAAAGCTGAGAAGGAGTCCGAGTTTCCATCAGGAGGCTCAGTTAAAAGTAAACCATTAACAGGATCCACTACCGTGCTAGTGTCAAACTAGTCGGTTGGTGATGAAGTTTCCCTCTGATCCACAAGGACGGCGACTGTCTGTGGTAGTGACGACCTGGGGCAGACTTTGCCTAGGCTGTCTTCGGGATTCCAGGGAACCACAGTGGCTAAACAAGCGAAATTCCGAAGAGGTGGGGGATTATGCTGGGGGCCCGCACAATCAGTGAAGACGAACAATCCAAATATCAAGTTGAGTAAGTAAAGGATAGAAGTTACAGCTCAAAAGACCGACTTTCTATAAACCTCGGCATAGATAGTTGATATATTTATTTATATGCTCTTATGAACTGATCAGTTATATAAGATCAGTTTATGAGAAGTTAGAGCGTTTGCCCTGATTAATGCCTGTGGCCGTATTCGTAGCACTTTAGAGATTTAAATGCATACTTGTTCTACACAGTGACTTGAGCCCGTTTAGCAGTGTATCAAGCCAGTGTTTTAATTCGTTTAGACAAGTTTGGTATCAATTTTCCCATTGTTGTGGGACTGAGGGACTTGGCTTGACCAGAACGAGATCGAACCATTAATCTTTTGTGTGTTGCAGGGCACTTCTAACTAATCCATTTTAACATGTTCTTTTATGTGAATATGAAGTGACAATAGCAAGTTTTTATGTGCTATTCAACCTACCGACTTTACTCTTGTCAGTATTTTTTAACTCATTGGCTGTCGAAAATCGTGTGTTCAATAACTGTTCGTTAGATGAAATTCCACGAAAGTGTACGTACTCGCATAACAGTTTTTTACACGATGTTTGGCATGACTATCCGTATTTTTCAATACTTATCTTGTAGAAAATCACAGGAGCTGTACTGCTGCACTTTTGAACTCTCTCTCTTTTGTGCCTACACATTTCGATTGTGATTTTTTCTTTTGCTGATGACATTTCATTAATGTCTTTCCACAAGGGACAGGACTGTTAAGGTGATAGATTTTGATGAAAGGTAAGGAACAGAAGGTTTTGTTTATGTGGTTCTGCAATCTGAACTTGCAAATAGATGTCCCTGTTCTTCGCTTGTTCGAAACTTGTTTCTAGCCAGCATTTTGAGGTCATCAGAATGGTTTTCACTCCTATATGCAGGATATTCATATCAGGGCACGTATGGCGCAGTGGTCGGAGGCGCCCTGCGACACACATATGAGATCGATCCTTGCACACCTGGCCCACAAAGCCCTCCAGCTCTCTGGGTCGGCAAATTGGTACCAGACTTGTCTGCGAGGATAGCAACACTGGCTCGATACATCGGTAGGTCATCGTGAGACATTATAAAGGGCAGATATGCATTCAATCACCTGCAAATGATACCTAATGAAGTCGAATGCATAGCGCATCCCTCAGAGATTGATCGAAGCCGGGAGCTTTATCCTTTATTTTTTATTATGGAGGATATTTACACCAAATGTGGTCGAACATCTGTTGTTTTTTTTTCTGGCTGCAATGTTTAATATTCAGTGAGAAGGCGGTCATTCTGCAAAAGATAATGCGAGTAGAAAAAAGTTAAGAGATCTTGAAAAGACACTGAAAGCCTCAGGCAAGGTGTTTTTTGTTGAGTATTTGTCAGCAGTGCACATTTAGGTTGTACCTGAATTACAGTCGACAAATCATACGCTCCACAAAGAGTAAAGTTCATGAAATTATTTGATTACATTTAGAAAGATTGCTACCATTGAGAACTATCTGTTGAACAAATTCGTTGGAATAGTCAACTGAAGAAGTACTGAACCATGGCTTTGGTGTGGACTCACTATATTCGTTCATTCTAATCGTTTTTGGGATTCGACATGCACTCGACGACCTCATTAAGCATCTTTAGAGGCGACTGAATACATTTCTAGTTTATACAATTTCTTGCTATGGCCTCCTGTGTCAAGCCGCTGTTTTCTTCCTCCCTAAATAAGTCTGGTACCAAGTTGTCTATCTCGCAGATATAATGGATTGCTTTCCCCGAGCCGAACTGTCGAGTCAACAATCAACTATGTGCAGGGCGCTACGAATCACTGCGCTTCACGCATGTTATTCTTACTTAGCACGTACAAACTGTGGTGAGTGGATTTCCACTCATATGTAGAGTCAATTCGATCGGCTTGACCATATATCTACCCACATGAAGGTTTTTTGCTGCACTTTTGATAGTAAGCTGGCAGCTTATTCAACGCAGATCGTTGCGTTAGGCAGCGAACCTGGAAACTTACTAATTTCTTCTACGCGACCCGTCTTCACATCTATTGTTTGGTTCATAGCGCTTCCTGCTTTCGATTCGTTTCCTCGCACCCATCATCCACGATGATCTTTGGACTTTTCACGTGTTGGTTCGACTGCGGCTTCAGGATTACCGTCTTCTTTATGAACGTTGTTGAATGCTGGTCTAGTCGACTCTCTCTGAAGTCCTAGGGTACCGCGCTAGAGCATTTCCACTTGAACTGCTGAAAGCAAACTTTTTCCAGACAAGTTCTGTACTTGCCCGACCCCTATATGGTGAGAAATTTTATGGTAGCTATTTCCCAAACAGTTCCTTTTTTCTAAATTGTCGTATGCTTACCACATTAACTGTTTACTGGTAATCATCCCGCATCTGTCCTTGCACATTCTGCAAATTGCTTCTTAGCGACTATCTTATGCACCCGCCTCGTAACTGGCTGAAAAGGGATTTTGTAATTTCTTTTTTCACAACTGTTCTTCTCCGTCTGACAGTTCGGGCACTGAAGAAGTAGCTGCCAGTTGCAGGTATTTTTCAACATTTGCCGTTCTATTTCGCTTTTTCTATAGATTGCTGCATCGTTGTCACATGTATTTACTATAACAGCTTTGTATAGCGTTCACCAATTCTGTGCTAGAAGTCCTATCAGATTAAACTAAATGAGAAACATTCTGGAATCCCCTATGACCATTGTCTTCAGTTCCTTCCGTCAAACCACCTATTCTAGGATGAATATAAGCGGCTTCGTCAGTTAACTGCATTTAGTTCTCTCCACTGCTCTCTCTGCGAGTTCTCCCTACCAGGGCCTTTGCAGTCTTCTTCTTGGTACTGTCGCTTGTATTCTTCACGTCTCTGTATGTCTTCATGCCGTTACTATTGTACTGTTTTTTTTTATATAAACGGAAATAGCGCATACATGAGATTGTGTTCTGTGACAACGCGTGGAAACTCCCGGCTGGCACATACACACTAGGCGAGCAGTCAATCGAGCCAGCAACCCTGACAATTAACTGTTCAAATTATATTTCTAACACTGTGAACGCCACCGCATGTTTAAGGAGAGCGGGTCAGGGTCGAGTCACAACGTGCTTGTGATGATCAGCTCACTACCATTGCGCTATCCCCCTTGGATGAGTTTACTTCGTATGCCCGATACTGCTGCTGGTGAAGACAACGGCCATTAGAGATACTGTTGCCGTTTAGAGGATAGAACTTAGGCGTCTGTGCTGTATTGCAACGCCGAAGTTGAGCACCGAGGGTCGCCTTTTCGCCGTGATTTTGGTCTTCACCAGATGAAAAACCAACGGAGGTTTCCACAACACCTGACTGATATTTGAAACGTCATACTGAAGCAGATTTTTCTTTTGAAAAACGCCCTTAGAACCCTATTCCTGTGTACCATCCGTAATACAGTGGCAAGCCTTGCATAGGTGAATTGTAAAGTACAGCTGTGTAATGGGCGTTACCAAAACTATGTGTCTGTGAAGACTAGGCGTTCACCAGTGTTTTCATATTGCATTCATTTCGAACTATTATTTTCATGCCATTCTACTGATATGAATATTATGCTTAAATAGACTTATTTTACAAAACTAAAATTAGCAGTTCTTACGCATTATTTATAATAGAATCCTCACAACCTCAAACTAGTATATTTAGCTTCTTTCTTAATCTTTACAACATAGGACTTGGTTAACTAGCACTGCTTACAATCTCTACAATCCTGTGTTGTTCTGAATGTTATATAGCAACCAACATAACGTCCCCATTATTTGGCGTTTCTTTCAAGATATGGCTAATTGAGGATGTAACCGTGGGCACTTTGTCTTCTTTGAACTAATTTACTGAGATCTTCTTGATAGTCGGGCAAAAAGCTTATGGTTTTGCATAACTTACCTCCTTCATCGAAGATTGTATTAGCACAACGATGCCGAGATATGAGCAAAACTCGAAGCTTCAGTTGGGCTTCGAATTTTCTACTCTCTCGGTATTATCAGCAATCACCCGCCCTTACAATGGTACTTTACATAGTGGCCTGCCATGGAAAAAATTGGCAATGAATAAGAAAGTTAAGGCTTTGTGATTTCGACTGCGGCTTCATCTTAGCTCCTTTTTAATGCCGACTTCTCCTCAGGTCATTCTCGTTGATGAGCAATTGCTGATAGCACCAATAGAGTAGAAAACTAGCTGAGAGAAAGGCGTAACATGGGCCTCGGTTGGTGCGACAGATAACAGGTGAGCCTTCGGTAAGAGTAATTACGGGTTTGAAGCCCATTTGTTACGAGCTCTGCCCATATCTCAGCATCCATTTAGTACTGTTTCACATAGTAACCTGCCATGAAAAAGGAATAGTTAGTAAATACAAAAGTCCTAGCCTACAGATTGCATTATCTGCATAGTGGAGATATACCAGCAGCTTGAAATACCTTTCCCCTACCTTAATTTGTCACCGAAAGGGAAGGCACGCGTAAACCCGATGAATGTTTCGGTGGCTCATAAACCATGGAAGTGTAAGAATTCTCAGGCACAGACCGAGTAGTCTTCTAATCTCTTCTGTTGTTGTGGGTTCACACGACTTGTTGTTCTCTCGTTCATATCTATTAGTTTCGTTGACACCACATCCAAAGATTTACTCATGAAAGCCTCATATAAATGAGCCGGCTCACTACACGAAATGGTAGTCGTGAAGTGAGCCGACTCATTTGTGTTCATTTATATATTTATTTATTTATCTCATTTATATATTTATCGTTTATATTTATTTATTTATTCTTCGGGCTCGTTTTCCTGGAAAAGCCAAAGGTCTTGAGGTATTAGTTAATCTGACCACTCGTGAGTTACGCCACCATCAGCTACTTCGGGCTCATCGTTCATGTCACTTCCTGCATAACTTAAGGTGAGGAACGGAATGATTACCTCAGTCTTTGTGTCTTCAGTGTGTTCACTATCATAATTTTTCTCGATTACTCTCGATGTGAGGTCGATTAAAGTTGCTATTCTTCGTCCCTTGACGTAATTCATTCCTAAATTCCTCGAAATAATAACCGAATGGTTTTAGTACGTAAAGAAAATTTCTTCTTAACTAGTGAAGGCTTGTTGAACTTTAGTCGCTTCAGTATAGAAATGAGTGATAGATACAAGGAAAATGAGCTAGGCAAAAGGGACCAACGGACAGATGAATGGTAACGACGTTTAAGTACATGGTTTACTTTTTTATATCTAGCACCAGTGTGGATGTTCTGTAGAGTTCTTTGAGTCATAGAACAGGTACTCGGATTTCGTTGGTGCTCATCATCCTATTATCACGCCCCATTATAGCGATGCCAAACCTCCTAACTATTGATCCTTCTTTTCTACGTGGTAATGATGGTTTATCACAACCATGGTTTAGTGTTTGGTGACTGGTGCCGTTCCTATGCGTCTGGAAATATTTTAGTCTTCCAACTTTGAACAAAGATGTCCTAGCTTATAATGAACTTTACTCATTGTAATGTGTACTTACATTATAATAAATTTCCTTGAAAACTACAGATCATTTCAAACAATAGAAACCTGTCTAATTTCGTAAGATGAAATTTGCGCATTCTGCAGGCTGCAACGAAGATGATGATTCGCAAAAAGTTATGCGTACCTTTTACAACAGAGTACTTTGTCCCACAATTCTGCAAAGTTCTAAACTCCCAAAGAACTTTGTTAGCCAAAAAAATTGTCGGTAACCGTCGGAAAACAGGGACCACGTACTATGTGTAGGAAATATAAAAATAAGTATTGATTGATAGATGTTATTACTTCTCTCCCAATCACTGTGATGGAGCTTTGGATTCCGATGGAATGAGTACATATAGAAATGCCGATGTGTAGCTAATATCGATTAACAAATGCTGATGTCAACATATTTGTACAGTGGAAGTGTTCCAAAGTTATCAGAAGTTCAGGCAAAATACATAGGAAAACCGCCTTATAAGGAGAAACGTACAACAAATGGGGTGGGGCTAGGTGGAGAAGTTCGGCCGGTATGAATTGATGTGCACTAGTAGCGAGTGTGACGAGCAATGAGCGTCAATTACACATAGGTGTCAGCCACGTAGATTTAGGCGTCGTTCTCTGAGTATCAATAGTATCTACAGTCTCTTTTTTCTTATTTCCATTTCTGTTGTTGTTTTTTCACTAATGATCACCCTGTTTAAAAAGAGGTGTATCTGCCGTTTCCCAACGAAGTTTCTCCAACAGCAAATATTAGATTTGTGGTCTTGGTCCGATTCTTACTTAGCAGTCTGTACAATACCTGTTCGTTATTGTCATTTCCGGTTTTTTTTCTCGAGTGGTAACCCTGTCAAAAAAATTGAGAAGTGTGCCGTTGTTCAGTCAAATTTGACAGAAAAGATTGAATTCATTCTCTTCGTTCCATTCTTAATTAACAGTGTGTACGTTTCTCCCTTGTTATTGCTATTTCTGCTGCAGCTTGTTGCTCACCGAAATTTGGTTAACGACCAAGATTAGATCCATTCTCCTCTTTCTGGTTTTACTCAACTTTAGGTAGAATCCTTCGTTGCTTGGAAATTAATGCAGAATCTGTATATCAATCTGTATTTTTAAAGTGGCGCATCTTACCTCAGAATAAACTCCATTAAAAGAAATAAAAATCATTAGAATCTGTAGGTTTTTGTCTATAAAGAGCAAGTTCGCGTACTCCGGCTGCGCAAAATTCTGAACATCTCGATGCGGTAAAACTATTGAAGGTAGTTTTAGCTCAGGATTTGTTTCTAATGCATTCTTAGCACAGGAAGTTGTGGAGATACTTGAAGTAGTGGTAGTTGGTAAGTGAGAGATCATGCGAGTACGGTGAATCAGGCAGAGTTTCATAGCTCAGCTTGTTCAACCTTTGAAGCTCCGATAGCACGACATGTAGTGAACTAATTCGGCATCCATTTCTCGAGTTTGCTTGAATTTCCATCTTCAATTTCTTGAACAGTTTTGCATGTATTTGCTTCATCCTAAGCCTTCAAATTATCCTTTTCAGTGGCAGAAAAACATCCAGGACCTTCCTCATTCTCAAGATCGAATTCACTATGACGAAATCATTCAAACTGAGATCACACAGTGCGTTCATTAACATTTCCTTGGCCTCATAGCTCATTAACGTTTCCAGCCTTTTTTCACTGCGTACATCCGGCTTAGAATGCGTGGGTGTAGATGTGTCGGAATTGGTGTTTTCGGGATTTGAAACTCTAAGCAGTGGATAGCCAGAAATTACGTGCTGTATTGATACATGATATGAATGAACACCGTCGAGGCGATTGAATTTATATTTGGCCTAGTACGACATGACAAATGACAAAAGTTATTGTTAAGACAAAGCGAGGGAAATAGGATTACAAATTCAGCATTAGTTTCCAAGCAAACCATTTTTTTTCCATTCCTGTTGCTTTTTACTCTCAAATAATTATCTTCTCAAAAAAATCTTGGATGTGCCGTTGCTCAGCGAAATTGGTCTAACAGCCAACATTAAATTCATTCTCTTCATTCTATTCTTAATTAACTATAGGTACGTTCCTCCGTGTTATTGCCACTTTTGCTGTTGTTTTTCTGAAATTATTACACTGTTAGAAGTGATTTGTCTAACAGCCAAAATTAAACTCATTCATTTCCTTCTGTCCTAACTTATTAAAAAGGTGGATTAAGTTTTCGACGTTTATCAGTCCTTGATGGGTGCGCCATGGATCCGAATTCAACTAACATCATTGAGGTGAGTGAAAGTACATTTGGTCTAAACAGTAACCTACCGGCACCTACTAGTGTATAAAGTCGGTGTCTTTATGCCTCCATACAAGTATGTTGCCGGCAATGGAAGTATGGAGTACTTGGTTGTCTGGAGGACGTGAACGAACCTGTGAACCCATCAGGGTGCGTATTTCAAAGAACCTCTTACCACTGCGTTACACGCGTCTCATTCTTACTTAATGGTATCTACTTATTTGTTACTGCGTTTTCTGCAGTTGTTTTTCTCACTGGGCTTCCCTCTGGAAATGTTGAATATGCCGGCTGAACTTCTCCGATAGCAAAGATTAGAAAAGGCCAGTTTGTAGAGTTTCTTCGTCATCGTCCTTTATGACGTCGTCATAGAACTTCCGTAGTTAGAAGAGTATTTGAACGGTGGAGATGTTAAAAAGTCTATGATCTTTGCGCAGTTCGTAATCCATTCGCCAAGTGTTTCTCATTCTGTAGAGCGTGTTCGAAATCCTGATTTGTTCCAGCTGAACTCGTTTTAGCTTATTAAATCCAAAAGAAATAACAAATGTGCGACGAAGTTTCCCACGTTCGGCTGTCCATTTTAGGTGTCGGCAGTGATATGTTCTTAACCTACAGCCTATACTGGTGGCGTGAATATTTGTTTTTTGTTCCTACTCGTCACAAGTATATAAGCCTCCTAGCAGTTCTTAGTCTTTTATGAAGATATTTTTTATCGTATCTAATTCGAAATCGTATTGAAATAGCAATGTATTCTTTGCCATCACATATGTTAAGGACGCTAAGGTATTCTTTAAAGACATCTAGAAAATGTCAGCTTTCTATAGTTTTTAAAACTATGCAGTCCAAAATATATTACGGATAGCAGACATATATTAGGCTTACTGTGACCGAACAACAATTGTTTTCATGAGCATGAAGGTAATGAACACTCGAAGTTTACTGGAACAAAACCAGTAATGATAGAGATTGAAGGATCTTTAAGGAATTGTATATATATTTATATAAATATATATTTATATTTATGTGTAAATATATATTTAATTATATATAATTAACTATACTTATTTATGATTAATCATATTTAATTATATATTATTTACACATATAAATATGTATTACATATATATGTAGCGGAATGTAGATATTTGGATTGTAAATATCTCGTTATCTTTTCCAGCAATCGCGAGGTTGTTATTCAGCACACCTTTTCTTCCTTGCAAAAATGACACATGCAGCACAGCGGTAGGTGACGTTTCGGCAGTATTGCATTCTACAGAGCCTGGAAGACTGGAGGATGTTTTCTAAACGTCTTTAAAGTATATCTTAGCCTGGAAGGCTGGAAGGCTCTGAAGAGGGCGGTACTGCCGAAACGTCACCTACCGTTTTGTATGTGTTCTTTTTTGTAAGGAAGCAAACGTGTGCTGAATAACAACATCGCGATTGCTGATAAAGAAAAGAAGATATTTGTAACACAATGCCGAGGTTAATAGAAAGTAGATCTTGGGAACTATTAAGTTTATTGTTATCCGCTTTGAAACAGCAGTTGTTTTTCATGAGTATGAATGCAATGAACAGTCGAAGTTCATTGAAACAAAACCAGTAATGATGAAGATCGAAGAATCTTTAAGAAATTGTGAAATCTGAGCACACAAAGATTTATAGTTCTTCCAGATATTTGGCTACAGAGCTGTTTTTACTTCTGAACAAGGCAAAACTTTCAGTTAAATCAAATGACTTCACGAGAAGTGGAAAAAGAAGATGCTGAGAAGAGCCGGAGGAATGAAACGTGTCTTTCTAAATTCATCAACGTTCTTACGTCGTTTATGCCAATACTGCATTGGTTACCAAAGTAATTTTTTATCTTCTTTAATTTCACCAATCTAAGTTTTCACGAGTCTGTTGTTCTGTTTTTGTTGGGTGATTGCGAATGATACCGCCTGTGGTGATCCGACGTCTACATGAACCAAGCAAAGATTTCGTTTGGATATCACCGTTTGATTGGTTGGAGTTCTTAGTAATACTGTGGCCTAAAGCAAAAAAGTTATTGAATTTTAAAAGAATTTTGAAAAAAACGTTGTAAGGAACACTGTAAGTCTGGATTTTCTCAATCTTTTTTTCAGTTTTACGTGATTTTTTCCCCTTCAGTGAAATAATGGAACAAAATCTGAGTTAACAAAAAATCCCGTAATATGTGACAAATTTGACTCGCTTGGAAACAAATTAGTGGTATTGATGGTTGTTTAGTTTGTCTAATAACTGGTAGCTGGAGAGTTCGGGATCACTGATTGATATGCGTTTCTTATCGATTAAGTGCATGCCTTAAACTTAACGTGACATTGTCACGAATTGTCTGATCGCAGCGCTTTTTTGGGCTTAAAAAATTTTCGACGAAAACTGTATTGGTAAGATCTAAATGTCATAAATTACGCTATTTTTTCACTGTTAAAGTCTCGCATGAATCTTTGCTGTTCCATACAGTCCAATGAAGATCAGCAAAAGACTCAGTTCTGACAAAATGGACTGGTCGGACTTAATTGTTAGTGATGGTGGTCCTGTAAATTAGTTGAGTTTCAAATCCTTAGTAAATGTAGCTAACCAATAAATGTGGTGAATGAGAATAAATAAGGGGATTGACAGTTCTTCTGAAAACTTTTAGCTGTTTGGTTGCCTTAGTAAGTACAGTTGTGGGCTGAGTCGTACTTTCGGTCCATACATTCTTTTGATTCCGAACGAGTTGCATTTTTTCTGAAAGTTGTACAGAATGAGAGTAGAATTATGTTCTTGCCTTTGAAAGTTCTCGCTTTTTTCCTCCAAACTAACACTTATTCTCACTAGCTTCGCGAAAATACGGGATAATTGCTAGTTTCATTAGCCCATAGACGTAAGTTAAATACCAGTTATGAAAATTTCTTAAAAGGGGATTTGACGTTCACAAATAGATTGTTTAGCTGAGCAGATTTTTGGAAGCGTTGTATCTAAAACCCTCTGGCTACTAGGTTTAACAGAAATTTGCTCAATTTCTGTTCTAACTGTAGTAGGAGTGGTCTGAATGCACGTTTAATTTCAGTTACAAGTGGAAAGAATATATTCATGGCGATCTTATTGCTGGACTAACTGTTGGAATCATGCACGTACCGCAAGGTAGGCACAAAAGTGGGGATAAACCTCTGAAAACTTTATTTCAACATTGGGTGCCATCCACTTATTTTTTCATCTGCTTGATCTGTACTGATCTTTCATATGGTGTAGTGACACCTATGTTTCTAAGAACGCCTTAGAATGGTGGTTTGATGCCAAAATTTCTCTATAATTTCAGGTATGGCTTATTCAGGTCTGGCTGGCGTTCCTCCTGTTTACGGCATGTACTCCTCATTCTTCTCTTCAACCATTTATATGTTTTTTGGAACCTCACGTCATATTTCAATAGGTTAATGTAATTTTCAATGTGTTACTGCTGAATAATGGAAAGATAGAATCCATTAATCACACTCTAATTTTTTAAAAATATAAAATCTCAGCGGAAAGTTGGGAGAAATGCTCTTATCTTTCCTATTCCGCTGAGCAGGAGTATCGATGCCGAAGCCACAGCGAGTTCAAACTCTTTTCAGTATTAATACAACCATAGTGATGCGGCTCGTTCCGGGGACTGACGTTTTACTTACTGCACCACTGAGG
Source organism: Angiostrongylus vasorum (assembly GCA_018806985.1). Classification (NCBI taxonomy): domain Eukaryota; kingdom Metazoa; phylum Nematoda; class Chromadorea; order Rhabditida; family Metastrongylidae; genus Angiostrongylus; species Angiostrongylus vasorum. The sequence continues at coordinate 136,362 of JADANN010000116.1, read as the reverse complement.
TCCTTGCTTTGCCTTTCTCTCAGCCAGTTTCTTACCCTGACGGTGCTATCAGCTATCACCCATCAATAGAATATTCCTTTTCTTTTTTTTATCGGTGTTCTTTTTGGTGTTTAAAAAAGAAAGGAAATGTTCTTGAAATGACCCAATTCCTCAATTTTTTAGTCGCTTTCTTTTTTGGAACGCACAAAAAAGTTGCAGGGTAAGGAGTTATGTACTGACGCAGAGACGTGCTATCCTAGAATGGCTTCAGCCTTTTCTTTTTGGTAGCAAGAGAGGAGGCGGTAGTCCAAAAATTGATAGAGTAGTGGATTGTCTTTAGTTTTTGGGAAAGGGATTCGTCGCGTGTTCTACAACAGTAACGGCCGATTTTGGATGCACTATAGCAGTTCCGTCTTCATCTCGGGGGTGTTTGCTTGGCATCCTGTTCTTCTGTGTTGGAAAATGGTGACAGTTTCGACTATAATTCAAGGACAAAAAAAGCGGCCAACTACCTGCTTACCGTATACGATTCTCAAACGCGAACCAACACCATGTGATTTAATTCAATGTTAGTTTTTCGATAACTGCTGTCAATTCTTCGACAACTACATAAGGTTGCGATCAATTCCTGGACAACTTTATTACGTTTAAAGTGTTGTTCGGCTTTTTTTGAGGCTCTGGAAACGCAGTGCTCAGCTAGTTTTATTTCAATAAAAACCCCTTATCACCCATTGTTCGACAAATTGCCGCATTGATTGATATGATCTGTCTTGCTCCACAAGAACTAGAACTGCATGTGGTGAAGACCTTCGAATGCCGTGATGGAACTATGCCATGATTGCACGATCAACGACATTCGTAAAGGAGATAAACTCCTCACGCGATAGTCGACACCACACGCAAGTCAATGCTGTTGAACAAGCCTTTCTCCGCCTTTTCATTTCTTCAGCAACTTCGAAAAAAAAACCATAGAAATTACGTCTTGTGGATTCTGGAAGTTCAGAATTCCATGTTTGTAGAATAGACAGCTTATTTCGTGTTGGAAAAGATCTGTAAGGTCAAGATATTTTATTTCAATTAACGGAGCTTATTGTAGGGGCTAGGATGTGTTAGTTTAAAGTTGCACTTGTTTACGGGGTCATGTACATTGAAATTAGTTGGCATCATTGTGGATGTTTCGAAGAATTTGCGAATGGAAAACAAATATGGTGACTCTTGTTAATGGGATTGATTACAGATAACGCTTTATTTATTCGGCTTCTAGATTACGTCTTTCTGAAATCAGTGTCGGATTTCCACTTGTATTTTTGTTTCTTAAGTGTTTTTTATTTCTATTTATTATTTTTAAGTGGCATATCTTGATTGAGGGGGACGGATAGCACAGTGGTGGTGGTGTTCGTCATCACGAGCAGAGTGCTAGTTCGATTCCGCTCCAGGCCAACCCAACCTCTCATCCCTTCGAGGTCGGGGAAATTGGTACCGAACTTGTTTGGGAAGAAAAAATCACTCTCTGCGATCCAACTGGGAACGCTCAACCCCATGGAGAATTGCTCGACCAGCATTCTACGACATTCAAGATGAAATGAAAATCCTCAAGCAGCGACCTAAGCCACACGTAAAAGTTGGAAGATCTTCGTGGACAATGGATGCGAAGAAACGAATCGAATGTGAGAAGTGCTGGGATCCGCATAGTAAACGTGAAGACGTGTCATATAAAAGAAATAAAGTAATACCTTGTGTTAGAACAAACTTTATTAATCGAAGTAGAAACCATTGGAATCTACACGTTTTTTGACAATGAGGAAGAAATTTATTTGTACCAGTTGCACGAAATTCTGAACTTATGGAGGTGATGAAGTCTTTGATGGCACTTTCGACCTTGGCTTGGTTTCTGAAGAATTTCTTGCACGGGAAGTTGTTGCTATGTTTGAAGAGGTCTGGCGACTATGATGGATGAGGCAGAGTTTCTTGGCCCACCCGGTTCGTTGAACCTTTCGTCCATAGTGTGACTCGTAGCCTTGGGCTATCGCGCAGGCTAATCTCTTTCTTACTTGGATGCTTTCTTTGATAATCCTAGGAAAAGCTATTAAAGTTTTAGCTACATTTCATTGATTTGCCAGAGGTACTCCGCCGTATTTGTTTCACCCGGACTCAGGAGGCTGTGATGAATCAAGCCAACTGTAGACCATCAAACGGTCAACATGACCTTTTATGGTTGCAGTTTCGACTTTGGGACGTTCTTCGGAGCTTCATCGCGGTCCATTCATTGAGCCATTCGTCGCCGATTGTCGTAGAGGATTCATTTGCTGTCGCTGTACACAATACGGTACAGAAACGGGTTGTTTTGATTAGGCAGAGAAAGCGCCGAATATTCCTCAAAACGGAAATTTCTTCAGTGATCAACCACTTCTTGCTTTTCGATTATCATTAAATGCTCCGAAACAGTTTAGATACCTATATGAGGTTCTTTTCCAAGTCTAGAACTATGGAGCGTGTGTTTGCTTACAGAGACACTTTAAATTCAGCGTCAACAGTAACAGAGGTACGCCATCTCCCTCATTCTAGAGGTCGAATTCGCCACGACGAAATTTCTGAAACCATGGTTAACTGTGCGTTCGTCAACAATTTTTTGGCAACGCACTCCGCAATGTTTCGAGCCGTCTGCACTGTCTGCTTCATAGTTTGAATTCGTAGGATAGATTTGCCACAGTTTCTGTTTTGGCAATGATAAACTCTAAGCTTTAAAACTGGTAAAAAACGATGATTATATTACAAACGAGCTCTATGCGGGGGAAGTGCACAAAATGAGCGAGCATTACACTGATTTAGAACAATGCAACAACGTTTCCATCAGAAATCCCAGCTAAGAGTAAACCAATACCAGGATCCGCCACCGTCCTGGTATCGTATTAGTCGGATGGTGGCAAATCTCCTTCTGATCCGCAAGGGCTGCGACTGTCTGTGGTGATGACGAACTGAGGCAGACTTTGGCCAGGCTGACCTCAGGATTCCAAGAAATCCCAATGGCTAACCCTAGCAAATCTCCGAAAAAGTGGAGATTATTCTGGCGCCCGCACAATCAGTGAGGATATAGCATCCAAGTATTCTAAGTCAGAGCAATGCAACATTGGAAGAGAAAGTGTTGCTAAAAGTGTTGCTAAGACATTTACGAGAAAAACGAAATCACAAATCTGACATTAATTTCCGAACAGCATAATATTAAACCTTCAAAGAGTTCCTCAGTTATTTTTCCCGATGTTACATAGTCTAGGTGTATTTGCTGTCGCTTCTCTGATGGTTGGCGCTACTTTGATTCGCTTCGCACCTGATCCCGACGATCAATTTGGTAACTCAACATCCCCGATTGGTGATATGGATCCTGTCATGATAACGAGCGCTCTGGCGTTTATTGTTGGCGTCATTCAGGCGAGGTCTTTAGAAACAGGCTTCCTAGAGTAGAGCATAAAAATTAAAGTAGCTTTTCTAAAATTCAGGAACTGCAAAATACCTTTAATTATGCTTTTTTACCGGACTTATTCACGTAGGTTTGTTTATAACTAGGCTTTCTAATCCAGTGTATAGCTAAAGAGAAAAGATGGGTATCAGAAGATCGTCAGGTTAAATGAGAACTTTTCCAATTACTTCCTTGAAGACATGGATAGATGAAAATGCTTTAATAAGAAGGGAACTGCAATACTTTATTATAATAGCGCCAGTTTACGCTTATTGGATATATCCATAATTTTCCGGTTTAAGTTTGCTTAACAGATTTATAATGCTCTTAACAGTATTAAGTTTTCATTTGCTGCCTACTACATTTTTTATGGCAGGATATTATTCGAATGCAACCACAATGGTGCTGAGATATTTTCAAAATTCCGGAGTGCAGGTGACTGTGGTGGGGAACGAATGCTCTACTACCTTTTCCAAGGGCTAATGCGTTGACCACCACACCATGCGGGTCCTTCGTTTCGCCTGTCTCTCAGCTAATATCTCAGCTTCTAACAATATTAGTGTTGAGTATGATAGATGAAAATAGTATTATTCGGTATGTATAAATTAGAAAATCTGTTCGACTTTCGAAAACAGTGCAGTTCCACCAATACAATTTCAGATAGTGTTTGGAGTGCTGCGACTCGGCTTTCTCACCACATATCTCTGTGACCCGTTGGTGTCCGGATTCACCACTGGTTCTGCAGTACATGTCCTTGTTTCACAGCTGAACAAGGTTCTTGGGGTAAAGCTACCCAGATATGAGGGAGCTGGAATGCTCATAATGGTTAGTTGGTTAAAGGAGACAATTGAATAGCTTACCTTGATTATTATGGGATTTGAGGACTTTTCTTTCTTCAGAGCTTCAAAAGCAAGCCTCTATACCTACATAACTAAGTTAAATAATATCTTATCTAGATGGTAAGGAACATCAATTACATCAATATTAGTGTAAAAGAGAAAAGTCATTAATGCCGTAACTGATGGTCACAAGGTCAGGAAAATAGACAGAAATCTCAGAGAATGTCGGTTCCGTTGTGTACCATTTAAGTTTGGTACTAATAATCAACATGTCGCTGAATGAGAATACAAAAAGAGAGTTTGAATTTTTTAACGTTCTAAAGCATCTTTGTTCTTATGGGCCGGACCATGTGTCTTCTTTCCTTCAAAATCGCCATGATCAGTCATAGTTATCATCTGGAATAGGAGAATGCATAAAATTTTCGATGACAACAGTTATTTTCCAGCTTGGAGCTGAATCGAATCTTTGCACCAAGGAGGCGGTGACTGGAAATTTACAAAGAAAGTAACTTTGGGTCGAAATGGGCTGTTGATAAATTCGAGCATTTATGCTGTAGTAACATGTCTATGCTCTACCTGAACACTTCATCTGTCGTGGAAGAGGTCAACTCAGCGTTTGGACCGGATAACACTTGCGAATGTATGGTGTGGTCTAATTTAGGGCACTTCTACGAAAACGATATAAGCTGCGAAAATCTGCTTCGGTCTGGATATCCGGTTACATTGAACGAATATATGGGTTAGCAGCTGTACACTCTTCATCCGCATCGGCAATACTCTGAAGGGGGTCGTGAATAGAGATGAGAGCTAGGTTTCTATAAGAACATGATCTGCCGGACTTTTCCCAATCGAAAATTCTCTCCAGCATGGCACACACCCACTTCTCATGGTTGCAAGGTGATAATCTCCTTCTGGGATTCGTAAAGTATGATTCCTTTTTGGGGTTTGGGTGAACAGAATCAGATTATGAAAATCAGCTGCCACTCCACAAACTCACGGCTGCCGTTAAAGAGTAGTTAAGCTACATATGGTGCGGCATTTGTATGAAAACGCTGAACATAACTTTGTAAGAAACTGAAAGAGATTTATTGACCACGATACGGAGCAGGCCGTGGATAGCAAATCGAACTATCACTTGTTTTGAGCTTTGGATCAATTCCTATACTCGATCACTCACAAAAACGATTTCAGAAACAGTCACACCAAATTCTTGCAGATACGATCTCCGTCTTCGCTATAGAAAAAAATAGTTTAGAACCTAACCAAATAATAGAAAATTATAGTTGTCTTATGTCTCTTTCTGAACATTTTCACTGTGGAATCAATATGTGGTTAAAATCTGCCGGATTGTATATTCCGGTCCTGTAGTATATGACAAATATAAAGGATAAAAGGTTCAACGTTGGTTAGTTTATGAGCGAGGTACCTGTATCCTACTGGACTAGGCATCGTAGAGATAATTGGATGCGTGTTTGGTCTGTAGAATGACTCTCGAGGGTTTATCGATAGGCCATGTTAACCCATCTCTTCGCCCACTTATCCCCCTAAAGTAGTTGAGTCATTGCAGGATTAAAACTTTTTCAACAGTGGTAAATCATGAGTGGGTTCATTGAGAGGTTACCTTTCGCGTCGTCAAGGAGCGGATGAGATCTTAAATGTGGGCCGAAAGCGACCATAGGTAACACCAACCTTGTGATATTTAGATTCTCAAGATTGTGCTCCCCTTTTCTCCTACGCTAGGTTAACTTATAGCTTCCGCGTATCCGCCACTATGTATAACTGCATGTTCTGGTTCTGCATAAAAGTGCATGATGTCATTTATCTTCATCTGTCGTTGAGAGGGCTGCAAAGTTCAAGTCTGGCTAGGTCGTCGCAAAAAACTTTAAAAGAACAGGACTTCATTTGAAAAACCGTGATGCATATCGTGTAGTTCTAGTCATCTGATCCCACAGTCCAGCTCTGCTATGTGGTAGGTGCGAAGGGAGACTTCACAATGTTCAACGGATCTGAAATTGATGGAGATAATGGGTGTCAGAATGCGATGTACAGCAGGGAGATTCGTCTCCCCCGGTAGGGTCTCCCAAGCTGAGAAGGAGTCCGGCGTTTCCATCAGCAAGCTTAGCTAAGAGTAAACCAATACCAGGATCCACCACCGTCCTGGTACCAAATTAGTCGCATGGTGGGAAATCTTCCTCTGATCCACAAGGGCGACGACTGCCTGCAGTGGAGAGGACCTGAAGCAGAGTTTGGCCTGGCTGACCTCGGGATTCCAGAGAACCGCAATGGCTAAACCAGCAAAAATTCCGAAAAAGCGGAGATTATGCTGGCCGCACCACCAGTGAGGGCGGACCATTGATGTGGCGAAGTCAGTTTACTTCGTAAAGTGATGATTGTTACGTTAAAGCGAGACTGTTATGATTCAATCTAACTTTTGACTCAGTTTGCCGTGAAATAGTTTGCGTGACACTAAGAAAGGAGGCGTGGATCATGCGCGTTTCAAACAATAACTTCTACTGTTGTATTTATCTACTACGTATTGGGAGCTCAGAAGAAAATAAGGTAGAACAGAGTAATGATTGAGGACGTGTATTGTCGTTAAAATGTTAAGCAAAAAAACAAAAGAACATCGAAAAACATTCTACCATCTGCTTAAGATAATTATTATGGAAACCTTTACCTCAATAAAAAACGTTCCAGATGATTCGCGATCTAGTCTACTCTGTTCCGTTGGCGAACATGACCACTGTGCTGATATCAGTTTTCGGGATACTTTTTCTGGATCTCGGTAGAACGTACATAAATCCACGTGTGAAGCGTTTCTCACCTGTGCCTCCTCCTCTTGAGCTTATTCTGGTCGGTATCGTTCCCTTGTTCTATTTTACAATTTTTTACATTTTATGGAAACTACTCGGTGCAGAAGCCTTTACTGTGTAACTTTGTCTCAAGACAACCACTGATATGAGGTTTCTAAGTATCACTTCTGATAATATTCAGTTGTTCAGGTGATAATTGGCGTGATTGTATCAGTCGCACTCAATCTGAACGAGAATTATCACGTTTCGATAGTGAATACCATTCCAAGGGGGTCGGTTTTTTAGGTATTTTTGCTTACATCGGTATATAAATTATCGCTTTAAGGAGATAACGCGATCTTCATTTGTTTATTATTACCCCCTACCTACGTTTTGCGTTAGAGTTGACATTGTTCCAATACCAACTGTTAATCTTAGTATACATGTCTGATTCTGCCAAGTGTTAAGTTTCTATGGACACTGTGTTCATACCCCACTTAGATCTTGATATAATATTTTTTTCCATCAGAGGATTTTTTTCTGATATTCCTGCTATTTAATTCCTATCCAGATGATTTTATTAGTGAATCTGCTTATTATAACATAAATATATGGTCCGTGATCCATGTGCATTTACTGGTAGTCTTTACGACGGGGTTTTTTTTCGATTAACTCTTGTTGTTAGTGTTTTGTACCTTTATCTCTCCCTTGAGACACAATGCGAATAGCTGTATTCAGTACGTCATGGGCTCCAGGAATTCAAGATCACGTCTCGGTAAAATAGGATAATATCTGCCTGCTTCATAGGTAAAGAGATGTAGACTCCAGCGATTTTTTTTCTTATTAGTAAAGTTCGATATAAACTGAGATATGTCAGCTTAAAGTTGAAAGCGGTCATTACCTATGCTTTGTATTCAACGCATGGCGGGTGTTATGTGTTGAAGGAAGAGTAAATCCGTTACATATTGATCGATCCAAAAAAGTATATGAACTACGCCTCAATGTCAATTCAGTCAAAAAGACTGTAAGGTGTGATGAAGAGTAGTTTTGATGCTTTGCTGATTAAATGGCGGTCGTACCACGCTTGTGACGTAATTTACTTGCCAGACATTCATTGTTTCTGCACGGCGCGAAGTATTTTCGTTATCGTTTTCAGATTTTTTTTGTTCTTAAGCGTGGTCGATGGTCCTGTGCTATTCGGATTGTTGTAGTTAAGTCCTATCTTGAGTTAAAATGGTGACTCCGTACTGAGGAGTAATCATTGAATAATGTTTGAAATATCGTCACTAAAAAGAACAAGTTTCATTCAACGTACTCAAGTATTGTTTCACTCATAAAACGCCCATAGTGCTTATGTGGTTCTATGTTGTATGAGAAGGTTACACCCCCGATTTGCATCAGAGGACTTTCATTACAAGTTGGGAAGAATGTTCTAGAAGTGCAAAAAGAATTCTACCTCTGCTGTGCTTTGCTACAATGGATACCATATTGTCTGAAACGGTGTCTTCATTTCCAGCAGCTTATCCTAAATCTATTTTCGTGAGGGACAAGGGATTGCTGCTTGGAAAAGTTTTCCATGATAGTTTAAACCTTTATGTGGTATTTTTAAATACTGATTATTCTTCTAAAACCGGCTGAGACGAAGACAAAGAGAGGGAATCTGTTGGTGTGGTGGATAGCACGTGAGCCCCTGGAAGCGTTTATCGCGTCGCGGGTTTTAAAGCCCATCTGACGTTCCGAGTTTTGCTCATATCTCAGCACTCTTGTGGTTTTTTTCAAACATCTTAACATTTTTTTTTGCTGTGAACTTCTTTTTTTGCACTCATGTTTTTGTTTTCCACGTCTTTTTTCACTTTAGGTTTTGAAAAAGTTTTCTATAGATGGGAGAGATGGATTCATATTTGTACACGGAAGCAATGTTTATTAGTCGGGGGTGTAGAGTGGAAATATGTTAAACATTTGTTTTCTCATTTTTATTTCATTTATTACTCCTTTGGATTAGTCAACATAATCCCACTTTCTTATTTCTAAACGAATGTTTCATATGTTAGACAAGCTATTCATAAAAGTAAAGGATAAAGGATAAAGCTCTCGGCGTTGATCAATCCCTGAGGGATGCGCCATGCATTCGACTTCATTAAGTATCGTTTGAGGTGATTGAATGCGTATCTGGCCTTTACAATGACTCGCGGTGGCCTACCGATGTAACGAGCCAGTGCTGCTTTCCTCCCAGACAAATCTGGTACCAATTTGCGAAGGGATGGAGGGCTTGGTGGGCCATGGGTGCGAGGATCGGTTCAACGTGTGTGTCGCAGTGGCGCTTCCAACCACTGCGCCACACGCGCCTCTACATTCATAAAAAGTACGAAACATATTTATAAAATTTATGAAAGGCAAGGAAAATAGAGGAGTTTGGAGAGGAAGAGGCATCTTTCCTTTTTGCTGTGTATATTTTTTTTATTTAACACGACCCGTCGTCACATTTGTTGTGCGGATCCCAGCACTTCATGCATTCTATTCATTTTCTTCACATTCATCGTCCACAAAGGTCTTCGAACACCTCGCATGTTGTTTCAGTTGTTGCTTAAGGATTTCGTCTCCTTTACGAACGTCGTAGAATGCTGGTTGAGCTGATTCTCCTTGCAACGTTAGAGATAGCCGGGCCAAGGCGTTTTCACGTGGATTGGGGAAGAGCGTTGAGGGGGTTAAACTAGCGTATTTGCTTCCTGATCGACGACATCACTAATCACTGCGCCATCTCCGCTCCTTTGCAATGTACACTGAGTACAAATGAGACTATGTTAATAATACTGACTCCCAGTGCATGTGGTTGCATGAAACAAAATCTTTGTGTTTTTAATTCTAAAATGAAATCAGTGCATTGACATGGAATGCGTAGAGCTCAGTCGTATTTGTTGTGCGTGGGCGCATTTACTATCATTTTCTTTCAAGCTCGCTTATATATACACATGTTTATTTAATCCGCAGTTCTATTTTTTTGCTGATTTTTTTCTTCGTTTAGTTTTCCAATACCATCTTTGCCGAACATTTCGTTACTTCCTCACCTAATCTCCGATGGCATCGCAATCGCCGTCATATGCTACATGTTCGTGATGTCAATGGGGAAGCTCTTCGCTAAGAAGCACAAGTACAGGACTGATGCTACGCAGGTTCACACAACGAATCTTTTTTGATGTATTTTTATGCCTTCCGACGTTTACTTTTTATGTGAAGGTTGTCCACGCACGGTAGCTTTTTGTCCCCGTTGAGAAATGAGGTGGAAAACGATTACTGGAAGGTTCAGCAACTAATCAGGGCAAAATGATATTCTTCATTCTTTCTGGGTTTTCACAGTTGCTTTCAGAAGAACTTTATTCGTCGTTAGCAATTTGAAAACTCTGCTTGAATTAGTAAATTTATTGTTTACCTTGTTTACCGTTTTATTTACTGCCTACTATTTTTTAATGGCAGGGTACAATGCGAAATATAACTACAACGATGCTGAGATATTTGCAAAACTCCGGAGTTTGTGATTATAACTAAAAGCCTCAGCTTAACTGGGTTCAATGCCGATTTGGGCTCCCCAGATCAATCCCGTTGACGGGTGATTGCTGATGGCATAAAGATCGATAGAACTAGCTGAGAGACAGGCGAAACAAAGGACCCGCATGGTGTGGTGGTGAACGCGTTACTCCCCGGAAAGGACAATAGCGCGTTCGTTCCCCACCATAGGCACCTGCGGTCCAGAGTTTTGCAAATATCTCAGCTTCGTTGTAGTTATATTTCGCAAATATACCCTGCCATCAAAAATAGTAGGCAGTAGCAAAAAAGGTTAAAATTGTGATTATAACTATAGCCTCAGCTTAACTGGGTTCAATGCCGATTTGGGCTCCCCAGATCAATCCCGTTGACGGGTGATTGCTGATGGCATAAAGATCGATAGAACTAGCTGAGAGACAGGCGAAACAAAGGACCCGCATGGTGTGGTGGTGAACGCGTTACTCCCCGGAAAGGACAATAGCGCGTTCGTTCCCCACCATAGGCACCTGCGGTCCAGAGTTTTGCAAATATCTCAGCTTCGTTGTAGTTATATTTCGCAATATACCCTGCCATCAAAAAATAGTAGGCAGTAGCAAAAAAAGGTTAAAATTGTGATTATAACTATAGCCTCAGCTTAACTGGGTTCAATGCCGATTTGGGCTCCCCAGATCAATCCCGTTGACGGGTGATTGCTGATGGCATAAAGATCGATAGAACTAGCTGAGAGACAGGCGAAACAAAGGACCCGCATGGTGTGGTGGTGAACGCGTTACTCCCCGGAAAGGACAATAGCGCGTTCGTTCCCCACCATAGGCACCTGCGGTCCAGAGTTTTGCAAATATCTCAGCTTCGTTGTAGCCACACTTCGCAATATACCCCGCCATCAAAAATAGTAGGCAGTAGCAAAAAAAAGGTCAAAATTGTGACCACAACTATAGCCTCAGCTTAACTGGGCCCAATGCCGACCCGGGCTCCCCAGATCAATCCCGCTGACGGGTGATTGCTGATGGCAGAGATCGATAGAACTAGCTGAGAGACCGGCGAAACGAAGGACCCGCATGGTGTGGTGGTGAACGGAGAGGACAATAGCGCGTTCGTTCCCCACCGCAGACACCTGCGGTCCGGAGTTTTGCAAATATCTCAGCATCGTTGTAGTTATATTGTTTACCTTTCCACTCAATGGTTTGTCTCTTCATTGTGTGAGACAGTGCTCGCCGGTTGTCAAAATGCGGTGTACAACAACTGTTCACTCTTCGACACGGTCACCTTAACAGAAAAAGAGTTTGCTGTTTTTCTTCGGACGAGTAGAAATATGCCAGAAATCGCTGGCTTTCTGGTAGAAACCTCTAGGTGCAAAGCAGCGATCCTCCTACTTCACAAGTTGTGGGGAGATCCTGCTCAAACCATTTGTGAATACATTGGGCCTTCCTACTGCTCGAAGGAAAAGAAGCGTTCACTTAACAAATAGTTATCTTGTAGAAATTGCGTTTGAGCCTGTAACACTACGAGAGAGATCATTCGTGTGCTTTCTGTGAATATCGTGTTTTTGTGTTTAATAATGTGCAGTAAATTTAATAGCTGAAATTTATTTAAGGAATTTTATGCCGTTGGAATAATGTCAATAGCATCGTCTTTCTTCCCAGTGTTTCCGGTGGGCGCCTCACTTTCCAGGTCGTCCGTCTGTGAGATGTCGGGTGCAAATACACAGGTAATTTACTTTATCGTAACCACAAGGATGCTGTATCATTCTTTTATTTGTATCATTAGTTATTTATTTCTTTTTTTTGAAGGCTGAATCCCTTCAGTGTCTGTGGAAGATGCATGCTAAGAATGTAGGGCGCGTATAAGTCAGTGGTTAGAGCTCCCTTGTAACACACAGACAGCTCGTTATGACGGCTCAGTTAAGAGACAGGAGCTGATGAAGGCTTCCATCTTTTTGTGTCCTTGGTGGTACCTGATTTGTTTGGGAGAATAAAAATATCGACTCATACATCGACAGGCTACCGCAAGGTATTGTATAGGCCAAATATGCATTCAATCATCTGTACGATGCCCAATGGCGTCTAACGCATAGCACATCCCGTCATCCTTTATCCTCTATGTTGTACGCTAAGAATGATAAGAATTAGTAGATTCAATAGCTAATGAGGATTTTTGAAATAATATTATTCGAGTTATGGTATGATGAAAATGGGTTTACACAACCACAAAGATGCTGACTGTGAGCAAAAATTCGAACGTCAGTGGGGTCCGAACCCGCGGTTATTTTTTATCGAAGGCAAATTTTGTCAGTGCTAACAGCAGCTAGCCGGGAATGATTTGTAGAGCACCAATTCGCATTGGACCTAGTGAAAGTGAAGATGACAAAGTAAAAAAACTGGCTGCGAGAAAGGCGAAGCAAAGGACTTGAGTTATGAGTGTATAGCACGTGAGCCCCTGGTAAGGTGATCGCGAGTTCGAAGCTCAGCTGAGATTCAGAGCTTTCCTCATATCGCAGCATCCTTGTGATTGTAGTTCACATCAAACCTTGCCATGAAAAAAGAGTGGGTAGTAAATGAAAGTTAAAACATTGGGTCCAGACAAATTTTTTATTTCATTTTCTTCCGATAACCAGTGAGGAAGTCAAAGAAGTTTGTTTGATTCACTCAATACGTTTGCTAAAAACATCATGGTGTACTTCACCATGTTATACCAAAATTTCGAGCTTTACCATCTATATACACATGTCTTTTCTTGCATTAAACTTTATAGTTCTGAGAAATTCATTCTGCTGAACATAAATAGTGCTAAAACAAATCCGCTTTTCATGAACATCATCTTCATGAGATTCGATAGAAGAACAGTCCGTTTTCCGCCCGTTGTCGATAGCAACAAGCATTTGTTCCTTTATACGAACGTGTGAAATAATGTTATCCCGTTCCATTTTTCGCATGACGGTTTTGAGAGTGGGTGTAAATAATTTCGGCTAGAAAGTATCACCCTGGCGAACTCCCGTTCTTACGTCGATGTTAACGTTGTCGTAGAAGGGCGATGTTTTAGTTCTGAAGTTGTGACAAAGCTTGGAAAGGATCGTTATCTGCTTAGTAGCGACTTACTGCCTGTTCGGAGCTTCTGGGAGCACTTCTGTTTCACGCCAAAGTCTCTTTTAAGTCTATGAAAGTGATGCATAGCGGTGTGTAGTACTGCCGCGATACTTCACTGAGTATCGTTATCGTGTGGATGTGATATATCATACCGAATTCTTTTCGAAAACCTGCTTGCTCCCATGGCTGTCCTTCCTGTCGTGTTAAACCCTTTGATGACGATGACCAGTTCAGTGAAGAGGCGATGTATGACAGACAGCAGGTAAATTGAGCGCTATTCGCTGACGACATGGAATTTTTCGTTTTGTGTAACAACAATGGCCTACTGGTTTTCCATTAGTAAGAGTTTGCATTTTGACACGTAACGTATGATGAGCCAAGTTGTGTGTCGCAGAGGGCTAGCGGAAGATTGTTCACGTGATGTGGCCTAATACCGTCTGGAACTTGTGTTGTACGCTACTTCACCGACAAAATGCTATATTGGATCTCGGAAGTAGGACCGATGGGACGGCCTACCTATTTTCCTTGTATTCATTCATATGTAGACAGAAGGACGGGGTTGTTGAAGAGTTCAGAGAAATAGTCGCAGATCATTTTCTCCATTGCTCTTCTGGGCGCTCTTGTAAATGGCCAAGTTTCGGCGGGCGTTACGAATGGTCTTACCAACTTCTACCGCTTCGGCCACTATTAATTCGAACGTGAATTGGTCATTGCTACGTGTCATCTGATTTCATTTTTGGTCTATCAGTTCGAACGTTTGTTGAGACAGGTTTCTCTTGTGATATTTGAACGTTCGGCTTCTTTAGCACAAGCGTGGAGGTGTTGGTTAGCCTCCTGCTGTACTTTTTCACCGATGTAGTCGTTAACAATATCTTATCGAAGTATTACCATCTGAACAAATCTCAAATTGCAATAGATTTGGAGTTCGTTCTTGAATTTTATAACGGTAATTTCCAGCGTTTGCTCATCGTATTTAGCCCTCTTATCTTCTTATCTTCAGTCTTTTTACATCTTCGTGCTAGGTCTTCAGTTCAGGATTCAGATGCTAGTGTGCGTGCTTTATAAGTAAAGATCAACAGCTTATTCCTTCAAGACTGGAGCAACGTTAAATGAAACTTTTATTCTGGCCATTCCTCCGTACTCGTTCTACCCACGTTGCCTTATTGACGGCTAAATATTTTAAATCTGCATGTAGAAGAATATTTCCACGGATGTATGCATGAATCTTCTACTTAAATACAGAATCTGCATGCCAAATTCGCGCAGAAGAAACAGAGAATTTATTCCTTGAATCTTAAATCTCAGGAAGACACGAGGTTTCTTGTAGTATCCGTTAATCCTATCGGCCACCGAGAACGCGCGCTGTAGCTTCTCGTCCAGCGGCTGGCGATTCCTCAGTGTTAGAGAGCCGTCTGTGTTAGGGACAACAGATAAGGAGCAATATAAGGGGAAAGATAAGGATCTTTAGAATTTGCACATTTCCGAAAATAAGGTACAAGTTTGTTTATTCCAGTGGTAAAAAATAAAATACCGTTGTCGAGGCGGCAAACATCTCAAAGGCGTTTCCAACAGTGGTATAATTATTGATGATTTTCCCAAATAGTATAGTACTTGTAGAGCATGGAGGCTAAACAGCTTTATTACAAGTGGTCTATGGAGGAGTAGAATTACTATTGCGTTTGTTGAAATAAAATAAATAAGTTATTATTTAGTCCTTCGTAGTACTGTTCTTGGACACTAAAACCCCCATAAATCTCCTTAAGGTTTTTTTCAATAGCGCTCTCGTTACTGAGTTGCTTCGCAAGCTTTGCTACAGTGAAAAAAAACGAAATACAATTTGTTAAAGATGCGGCGAATATGTAGTTGTGAATGCCAACGGTCTTGGACTTTGCAGTACATATTTAACATTTTTCGGGTAATACTTTTTGTGCCGCAGCGCTTCTAGCGGCGTTTGAGTTCTGGTGAATCATATTATCCTTGTTCTGACGCAAAGTTGATTGTCATATTTTTACATATGCATCCATTTTTGGGCGTACATTACAACTGAATTAGTGAAGTCGTCTTTTTGCAAAAGGGAAGCGGAGATGGTTATAAAGACGATACATTTAATGTTCTTTCAATTCACGCCTCATTAAAGTGCTATGTAATAAAAAAAAGGATAAAGCTGCCGGCGTTGATCAATGCCTGAGGGATGCGGCATGCATTCGACTTCAGTAAGCATCGTTGGAGGTGATTGAATGCATATCTGGTCTTTACAATAACTCGCGGTGGTCTACCAATCTATTCAGCCAGTGCTGCTCTTCTTCCAGACAAGTCTGGTACCAGTTTGCCGACCCCGATGGGATAGAAGGCTTGGTGGGTCCGGAGCGCGGGGATCGATCCGCTGTTCATTGCAGGGGCCTCCGACCACTGCGCTACACGCGCTACGTAATATGACAATAAAAAACACGAAAATGAAACTTTATTTGAACTCTTGGATTTGATTTGTTTTTAGCTCTACACGGTGTTCTCGTCGGCGTTGCTTCTCATAGTGATCCTAGTCCTAGGGCCGTTTCTCGAACCACTTCCAATGGTGAATTAGTCCTTAGAATTCTTCTTAAAGTAATCTGATCATCAGGCTTAAACAGTAGGTAATAACGACCGCAGGTATGAGAGAATTGTTTTCTTGTTGAACTTGTAAGTTCATGATGATTTGAATCTTTTTTACTCTCGATAATTTGTTCGAGGTAGTTCATGTTTCTGGAATTTTTCTAGTGTATTTTGGCTTGTATAGTGATCGTGAGCCTCAAAGGGTTATTTTTACAAGTTACCGAGCTGCCCCGTTATTGGAAGATCAGCAAATACGACTTCGTGAGTTACGTTATGTTCTCTTTACTGAGAAGGGTTAAAGGCAATCGTTCTATTATGTTGCTTTTACCGAAAAGAATTGAAGGAGAACATTAATTTCGCAGTTCATGTGTATTCATTTACTTCCTTTGTTTATTCTTTTAGGTTTCGAAAAAAATTGTTCCAACGAACGACTTGCTAAAAGATCGTTTGTAGATGCTTTATTATGTTATTTGGTAATCTGTTTGTTAAGGTCTGATTAAGGCAATTTGGTTGGTGGCTTGCTTGACCACAGTGTTCACCGATGTCACTAAGGGACTCGTTATTTCATTGGCGTTCGCACTGTTTACAATCGTTCTCAGAGAACAATGGTAAGTCCACGATTCTTGCAAAAAATATTTGTCAAAAACGAAATCGAATTAACATCAGAACCATGAGGGTGTTGAGATGTCTCTCATCTCTCATGAACTCCAAATATTTATATTTCCGACATCTGATGTGTACAATATCACTAATCATTATCATTATCACTAAATTGTCGTCCAGTTAGCTCTTATTCTTCCAACCGGAAAAATGGCATTCATAGCTTCTATAAGCGCGTTCGTTCCCCACCGCGAACACCTGCGGTCCGGAGTTTTGCAGATATCTCAGCATTATATAGAAGTTATATTTCGCAACATATTCTGCCGTTAAAAAGAATAGGCAGTAAATAAAAAAGGTTAAGATTGGCTTCATAGCGTTGATCACACTCACTGGCGTGGTTAATCGATGATGTTTCTTTGTACAGTATAAGAACTTGCTGGAATAGTGTGTTGTTTTGCCTTCGACAA
The DNA here is from genome assembly GCA_018806985.1 of Angiostrongylus vasorum. Lineage (NCBI taxonomy): Eukaryota > Metazoa > Nematoda > Chromadorea > Rhabditida > Metastrongylidae > Angiostrongylus > Angiostrongylus vasorum. The sequence continues at coordinate 119,019 of JADANN010000116.1, read as the reverse complement.
TGATTTACGAAGGCTATAAGTTTGTTATTATTCGCAAAGGAGTCAGTTTACGGTTCTAGGATGGTATGGCTTGGCATGTCTGGGCAGTGCTACGGACCACGTGCTTAAGTGATTGATGACTAGTTGCTACGTTGCGTCCTCTAGTAACTCTTTTCCCTTTCTGATCAGTGTTTGATCTTTTTTTGCATTTGATTGTTTTCGGTTTGGACTACGAGCTGTTAAACTACTTAAAAGTTTTATAATTGAAGGGAAACTTTATACTTCACTTCTTCATCTCATCCAACTGATTCATCTGTCTCTTTTCACTGTCCACTTCTGTTTTTAATAGATCGGTTTTAGGACACTGGCTTGCTTTTTGTAAAGCAAATCTTGGTACCAACACCGTGAAATTTTCAGGCCGCAATTTTCTGCCATACAAGTAGACGAAGTTGCCTCGAAACATGTTCCTGAAGGAGTGTCTATACTGAAATTCGAGTCACCCTTACACTTTGCCAATGTGACTTTCTTTATGGATAGGATAAATGAGGTGATCACGACAGCAAGAATTGAGGTAGCATAGAATTTAAGTACTAACCCTTTAATTATTGATGTTACTAGCATTTATTAACACATTCACGGCAATTCATTAGGTTACAGAATTTTTTTCACACTTTGCACGTGTACTCGGTAAGTAATCCGAACTCGGTCAGTGTAGAAGGGCTTGGACTGGAAAACTGTTTCTCTGGATTTGATAGTTGACGAAAAACTCTTACTCTGGATCTAATGGTTTACGAAAAACGTTTTTTCCGACAAGTTCATTGATCGATAACTGGATCAGTCACTATGGTGAATCAACGCTATCGTATGAAATGTGTGGGTATAAAAAAAATACCGCAATAAGCTCAACATAAGCTCCAGATCTCTTCCGAATGCCGACAACAATGTAATTGAATGATGAGCTGCAGTAATGCATTGTAAATACAAGCATATATAGAATTCGCACCTAGGGAACGATAGGGCAAAGTCTCTTCTACTATACTGCCATGTTCAGGACTCCTCAAGCCCTCTAGTTATTGGAGAATTATTGTTCAGTATAAGAAAAAGCATGTCTGGAAAAGTTGAAAATGAGGCGTTTTCTAGCGGCAGGTCCGCTAAATGCCGCGTGTCGCGAATGTGTTGAAGGATAAGCTAGTGATGATCGATATATAGTTTGAATTTCTTTCATAAGTTTGTTTCTTGAAAGATTTTAAAAAGTTTCACACTAGTAGTGGGTGACTGGATGATCCAAATTATTATGCCACTTTTCTCTTTCGTTGTTTGAAATTCTCATCGCATGAGAGCGTTTTGCTAGCTTTTAGTTTGAGCAAAGACTTTTCAAAACAGCGATGTGTACTCTCTGTTCTGATCTCCAAGTGTTGACAGTCGCAACAGAATCCAGCGCTAGTTTAGGCTTTCCTATAATCCGCTTCAAATTAGAATTTATAAAGGAGAAAATCTTGTAGTAGGGAGGAAAAGCCGTTTAGTGTAAAATGGAAGCGGTGTTGAGTGTTCTGCATCTTCTTTACGAATTACTCGATGGTTCGTACACCTGGTAATTGGGTAGCTCGTTCAGTATTAAGCAGTTCTGACTTCATATCCCTGAGAATGCTGATTTCACATAGATGGGTGTGGGGAGGTGAGTGATAAGGTGTAACATAGTGATTATGGTGCAGTTGGTCAGGAAATATGGTGCTGGCTCGACTTCTACCTCAGTGCTCTCTTCCAATCCACATGGGAACACTTTAACTCAACTGTTTGCAACATCTCAAGGAAACCGCATTCGGCAAGCATTCTAGGATACTCATAAAGAAGGAGAAATCCTTAAGAATTAAGCCGAAGCAATACCGGAGCTGTTTGAAGGCCTTTGTATACAATGAATGTGAGGGAAACGAATCGAATGCCAGAAGTTCTGGTATCCACACAGTAAATGTGACAACAGGTCATGTGGAGTGAAGAAATAAATACTAAACCGATGGAGACCCTTGCCTTGCTGTACAGCAGTTTTACTAAAACACTCTGAAGAGTTTGAGTTAGGTAATACAACCCGTTTCATTAATTGACGCGAGGACTCCTCTGATTCTACCGAGGAGACACTGAATAAGGAGCATCTTCATTGTCCAAAACAACGATCACTTATTTTTCTCCACTTTCTTCGGATTAACGCCGTGAGAAAGAGTTTCATTGTAAGTTTTTTTCCAATATGTGGACTTCTCCGTATAATATGATTTCCAAGTTGGTCTCAACAAGTTCTTTTACTGTTGCATGTTTCGAGATCATTGGCCATTCTTGCTTGAGGATGACTTCTACTAAACAGTGCTTGCTCTTCACTGTCACCATACTAAGAACGTTAATGATAATGTTAGCCTTTTATTTTCCGCCTAGTGTAAATTCTGACGAAAGGGTATGATGTGAATTACAACCACAGCGATGCTGAGATATTCGGAAAACGTGGACTCTGGGCTAGATCGAACCACGATTCCCCTTTCCGGGAGCTCGCTCATTACACGTTGCACCACAGAAGCCCTTGCTCTGTAATTCTCTTAGCTAGTTTTCTACCTAACGCTGCTCTTAGATAGTTTTCTACCTAACGCTACCTTCAGCAGTCACCGTGTGACGCTGTAGTCGAAATCACAATGTTAGCCCTTTATTTTCTGACTGCTATAACGTTTCACGGCAGGGTAAGATGTGAATTACAACCACAACGATTCTGAGATCGCAATCGCAGAGCCTCGTCTTAACTGGCTTCAATGCCGATTTATGCTCCTCAGATCAATCCCGCAGACGGGTGATTACTGATGGCAACTTTAGGTAGAAAACTATCTAGGAGACTCGTAAAGCAAGGGCCTCCATGACCTGTTTAATGCGCGAACTCCGTAAAGGGAAATCGTGGTTCGATCTGGCTCGGGGTCCAGGTTTTGTGAATATTTCAGTATCGTTGTGGTTGTAATTAACATTTGTGATAGCTAAATGCATGGAAGAATCTCTGTTGTTACATTTGATCTCGATTCTCATATTATCAATATTTTTTCTCTTCTCTTAACTTATCAAACGTTCTCTTGAAAGATTAAGTCATACTGTCGAAATTTTCATCACTACTCCACGGAAGTATAAGTGGAAAGTTTTTACTAGCCACGAGCATCGAACCGCATTTCGTCCACTTCAAGTAAAGATATCCTTCACGTTTCTCAATGAATATAGCGTTTGAATTCGTTTGCTGCTTATTAGCTATAATTCGGTGAAATACGCGCTTTGGGGAAATCACAATGTTTACGTTTGTCGTTCTTCGAGGAAATACATTTCACTGTGAATCTGCAGTTTTTGTGTATAAGTGGCGTAGAGAGGTATCATGGCATTAGATTCCGCATGAATTTTCATCTTTTTCTATTGAATAGACTTTGTTGGGCGGACATGCTATTATTGTGGACTGCTCTGCCATGGCGTATGTGGATAGCATGGGATTTGATGCCTTGAAAGAGGTATCTTTCAATTAACCTACCATTCTATCTCGACATTCTGGGATAAGATTCTAATTCCAGCTCTACAACGATGCCAAGAGGAACGATATTGTATTGCAGTATTGTGGACTGAACGGTTAGTTGTGAATTTTTTATTCCCGTATCAGCCATGGAATGGTCATTAGAGAAAATTGATTACCCTTTTGTTTTGCGTGGACATTTTTTTTCCAGTGTTTATATATGTTTGGACTTTTTTTAACCTGTAGGGCCTTTAGTGTCGGTTTGTAACGATTAGTTAGCGGCGAAGTGGAGCGGTTCAAATCGTGTAGAATATTAACCACGCGGGTCTTTTAGTTGTTGTATTGATCTACCAGCTTCAAACTTTGGTAATTAAACCTTTACATGCATAAATACAACATTAATAACACAATAGTAACGATAAAGAAGCAGTGGCAAAAGAATCAAGCGAGTTAAAGCTATGTGGTGTTATGGCTAGTAGTGAAGCGGGGCTAACAACGAGATAATGGCATTTGAATATTACAACATCATTAATACAATAATAACAGTAATAATGAATGATTACATACAAGTAACCGTTGGTTAGCCGTGAGCGATGCCGCGGTCGCACTATCCGCGGCCGGTGCGGCGGCTGGGGAGATAGTATAGTGGGGGGCGGAGAGGGGTACTGACGAGCCGTGTTTTCGACTGAGCTGAGGATCAACGTTATAGCGGTGAGGTGCACTTTAGCATGATGATGAGGACAGTAAGTTATACGAGCACTGACGATGCTATGGCTAACGAATGATGAGTCACCTACTGAACACAGTCAGGCGGCTGGTCGTGGATAACGCTATGTCTGCAACGTGAAGTTTGAGCGTCGATTGGTGCCACCATTACCTAGGAGTCAAGGACCAGAATGGTAATGGCTGAAACTGGTAAGCCTATAGCGGCTTAACAGAATACATAGCATAAGTTGGCCGCTCAGCGGCTTTGTACGCATGGCGTACATTGTGGGAGGAATGGTACATGCCACCGATGGCGTTGCAAACAGAACGCGTTTGGAAACACCCGCCACTACTGACAGCGCACCGTGGACAAGCTAAGAAACGAGATACAGTAATCTGCGGATTACTGAGGATGAATGAGAATGAGTTGAGGTGATTGAGGATGACTGAGAATGATGTTGTAAGGAGCGGATTATCCGCACTACAGATCGGGGGGTAAGGTGAGTGATGGCATGTCTCCACCGTCGACGGCACCTGGATTATATTGGCTGCGGGAGCCGCGTGCGACTTAAGATGGCATGGTATGGACATCAAGTATTATTGTTTAGATAGACAGAACTTTTCAAGAGGGAAGTTCTCCATACGGTTTGGAATTGTTCTTCAAAAATACGATCATCACGATAAGCCTCAGTGTCGACGTCGCCTAAGATGAACCCGTAAAGGGCATAGTTTTCCTTCTCTTAAACGCTTCTTCAAACCGGTATACAATGGTTCGATGTTGCTTCCGTCATATTTGTATGCTGGTCCTTAGAAAGAAAGCCAGCATTGGTCCACATTTTTTTATCCGTAAATGTCGTATTCACATGATTACTGGTTCAACAGTACCAATGAATGTTTAGCTGCAAGCTTGCGTTTGGCATGGAAAGCAGTGTCGGCAACACATGCCTGAAAGGACAGTTGTTTTACAGAGTGACCGTGCGGTGTTCAATGGCTAATACCTTCTCCTATCGGCCGTTCGTTGACCTCGCGTTTAGCAAAGTCATATCGTCGGTGACAGCTTCAGACAGATTCAATCTAGATGTAGCAAATCACATCTAGGAACCGAATACATGTGTGCATGCATTTAAAACGTACATGCCAATTCGGCGTGAATATATCTTCTGATTCGACCTGCGTCTTAATTGTCTTAATGCAAATAGATGGTCATTTTCGCTCAGCGCTTAACCTCCCACACTACTTGTGGGCGCTCGACGTATCCTCGCGAGAAACCGTCTGATGGACTCTGAATGAGGGTGGACAGTTTTCCGTCTTTCGAACTTGGACACTAACCTTTTTGTATGGTTAAAAAAGTGACAAAGAAGGATGATGAATATGAATTATGCGTAATTGGTGTTAGATTAAGCTCCACGCAGTCAAATCTGTAGTGACCTTACTTTTATTGTAAGTCGATGGGTTCTTGAATTGTACTTACGGAGATTTCCAATCTCAACTAATCAGCTTGTGTTTTCGCATTTCTTACAAAATTCACCGTAGCCATTCTTCGTGATCAGGGAGTGGATTGTGTGCATTTTAACACTTTCTCTGGTTAAGTTGCACGTTAGTTTTGGTGCTCTGAACATTCTGTCAAATGCCAGGAAAATGATCTTCTGCGACGTCATGAATAAGTCGTAGTTCGATCTATGTCTTGATCCTTCTTGCTTTGTTTAACTATATGCACTAGTCGGAAATTGTTCATTAGTCGGCAGTCATGCATCTCACTAGCATGCGTTCCCATTCTAACTAAATTAATTAATTTTTAACTAATTAATTTAACTAATAAGTTTGAGATGGTGCTCTTGCGAATAGCTTTACAAAGCTTCGGCAGGATTGTATCGCTTTCCATCTTCGCCTCTACGATGGAATTCCACCGAGAAAAGAGAAATATCTCTTTCTTAACAATACTTAACAATACCTTCTTCCATTATAGAGCTGACACGAGATTAGTTTAAATATTTATTCGGCTAACGTTTCAAAGTCTTCCTCTTTTTCAGAGCTGGATTGATCCGAGTCTATTATCTTCAGGTGCCCTCGGAATGTGATTGTTCGCACTGAGTCGAATCTAGTGGAAGGAACACCGCTTACATGAAAAATCTTACTCGGCGGTGCCTTCTCATACAGGACGGATGTCGATGGATTCCCGTAATGAAATATGATCTGTTTTCTGGCGGGCACTGCGTTCTGAAGCAGTCGGTAGTATACTAGCTGGCACGTAGCGTAGTAATACAGTGAGATTCTTCATTCGAGCGGTGCTCTTTGCACTGGATTCGATTCGGTGCGACAACGAACAACCACATCGCGAGGGCGACTATCTGTAGATCATCGACTTGATTCAATCCGGTTCTGAAGAAGACGAGGACGTCGAAGCATTAGGCTAAATATTTTATACCGACCTCGTATTAGCTCGATAATTGAAGAAGGTATTAATTATTTCATGGGGGTGGTCTTACAACGTAACGAATCGAGGATTTCGTTTTCTGAATCATACACTTGGCCGAACTCCCTGGCCTTGCTAGTCGTTTTGTGAAACACGTATGTTCTCCTATTTCGCGTTGTTTTGAGGCTTACTGCGAAGATTGTTTCTGTTCCTAAGGTCCACCATACTGTTCTTGTGATGCATTTGTCGATCGCCTCTATTACCATTTTAAAAATATTCCACCACAGGCAGTAGTTCAGTGCAGTACCAGCCTTTGTGGCCTCAGTAGTACCGTTCTTATTCTTTTTACTTTATTTTGCCAGTTTTTTTGACCCTTTTATGTGGTGACAGTTCATATATTGAAACGTTATTCAAAATCCATTGTTTCTCGAACTGTCTTATTGATGTCTTTCGAAAATATCCGTTATTTTCTGATATTTTAGAAAGAGTTCTCAGTGTTATCCAGAACGACGAGATTTTAAAGGCTTCCATTCCACAATACGTTTTTCGACGATCTGTGAACGATGCACTTCATCATCTCGATCCCGTTCAAAGCGTTTAAATATCGATTTTCTTTGTCTTAGGACTGGTACAAGTTATGTGATGTTCACCTTTTTTTTTCTCTTCGTAGAAACTAGATGTTTCCATGTAGGTCCAATAAGAAAAGCGAGTACTCCTACACTCCAATCATTCAGATTGCATATTACTGTCATGTCCTTTTTAGATGTATTACTCCTGTATTACATGTCGTCCCTTTTTATTGTCCTCATTCTGGAATTAGGTTTTTTCCTGGTCTCATCTCGATTTTCACTTATTTCCCAGCCGACGGTGAAACTGAATCATTAGAACCTGTTTGAAATGTTTTCACGTATTGAAATATATACTGTATACTGATGCAACGTATAAATATGCTTTTACGGAATGCCGTTTTTTTCTCTCAGTAACTTTTTTTTGTAAGGTAATAACAGGGCGCGTGTGGCGCTGTGGTTAGAGGCGCTACTGCGTCACACACGTGGAATCGATCCCCGCGCCCATGGCCGACCAAGCCTTCCATCCCTCCGGGATCGGCAAATTGGTACCAGTCTCGTGTGGGAGGATAGCAGCACTGGCTCGATACATAGGTAGGCCACCGCGAGCCATTGTGAAGGCCAGATATGCTGAATGCATCCAACGATACCCTCCAACGATACTTAATGAGGTCGAATGTGTGGCACGTCCCTCATGGATTGTTCAAAACGCCAAGAGCTTTTATGTTTAACAACGACAGTCATCATTGTGGCTTTCTGAACTACATGCGCAAATACAATCTCCACTTTATTCATTGATAAGTTAAGATGAAGCTGGTGTCAAACTTCACTTGACTAACTTCTTTGACTTGTTTCTCAGAGCAACTACGATCTCCGTCGATGTTCCGCAGTCGTTCGACTTGGCAATGTAGGTCTTCGTAGTTGTGTTAAATGGAATCTTCTTCAGTGGAACACCGTTCCAATGAAATGTCGTGTGGCGATGATCCTTCCTGGTGGACTGTTGTTGACTCACTGATTTTCCGTTGATTTAAGAACTAGGTAAACATAATGTTTGCTTTTTATTTGCTGCCTACTATAATTTTTTCACGGCAGGGTACGCGAAATACAACCACAGTAGTGCTGAGATATTTGCAAAATTCCGGGCCGCAGATGTCTGTGGTGGGGAATGAGTGCGCTATTACCCTTTCCCGGGGGCTAACGCGTTCACCACGGCACTGTGCAGGTCCTTCGTTTTGCTCGTTTTGCCTTTCTCTTAGCTAGTTTTCTACAGTGTCATCAGCAGTCACTCATCAACGGGTAATAGCACGTTCATTCCCCACCGCATACACCTGCGGTCCGGAGTTTTGCAAATATCTCAGCATCGTTGTAGGTGAACGTTGTTGTAGCATTCAGGGGATATTCATTTAGTTAATAATGGGGCATCAGAAATAAATTCGTTCTACATGAACATCGTTATCGTGAGACTTAATCGACAGCAAGCTTTCCACAAGCGTTGTCGACATCAGCCAGAATTTATTCTTCTTGGATAGTGCTTGTTGTTATGAGAAAGCCGATCTTATTATTAATATCAACAACGAGAAGATTGTCTAGGTTACGGTCGTTGAATTTCACGCCCTCGTTATTTCAAGCAACTTTTGCAGGATGGTATCTTTTGTAGAGTGGTTATATTCCGTCAAACTCTTCAGCAAATTGAGCTTGCAATAAATCTATGGATAAATATAGAAATGGCTGGAAACGTCACCATCATTGACCAAATTCCTTGCACACTAGTTCTGTAGAAGTTTCAAAGATTCCTCGTGAGAGATAAGGTGCAATGTGGACACCTGCTCTGGTGCCTGGTTATTTCTTTCTTACGAGAATGAAAGAGAATGGACAAGGAAACTACGCAGAAAATGTCGGGATAAATATGCTTGCTTGATAGAAAGAAATGCCAGGTTAATAACCTAGGGAGGTAGTTCGTGTTTTGAGAAGCATTTTTACCAGATCTTCATTTGTCTGCATGCTTTTTTATTGCCAAAAAAAATGCTTCTAAAGGTGATTGTTAAAAGCAAAGACCTTCTTTGTTCAGTCAACCTGACGATACGTGAACTTTGCTTCCATCTTGCCGAGCCTGCTGAATAGAATCAGAGGCATGCGATTGGAGCTGGAGACAATGGTTTTCTGAGTTCCTCTCATCGAGCAAAAACTTAAAGAAAAAACATGAAAACTGCATTTTTGCCTGTGGTGACGTTTGGCTGCAGACTCTCACCGGTAGCCAGTCATTTTCTGGTCTTTTTGGGCTTTGATCTCGACACCTCCTTTTGGACATCCAGGCTTATCATAGCCACGAGAAATTGAAACGACTTCTACCTCTATTTTCTTTCCTTCACGAGCCTGAATCGATTTCTTTTTTCATCTGTAACGAATACAGTGCCGGTCAAGACAGTCTTACCGAGATCATGTAAGTGCAGAAATCGAAGTGATCTCTGGGTTCGAATCCAAAGCCCAAACTGTACTGCGCCATTTTCTTTACATTTGTCGCTACGAGATCTTCTCCACATCCCAGAGGCTGAAACAAATTCATTTTCAGTGTCGACTTTGTTTTTCACTTGCAATGCTCACTCTTACCCTTTGATCACACAAAGCGCCACCGTACCCGCTCGGACAAATGCATATGGAACAGTCTCGAGGGTGAGGGAACCCTTCGTTCACACATTTGGCCGATGTTGACTTGTTACATTTAGCTAGAGACTAGGTTTTTTAATGTGTTATTGAGTTGGAGTTCAAGGTTGTACCAAGCCAGACCGTTACAACCATAGTGTTCGTTGACGACGAAGATGTCAGAGAATGCAATCAGATCGGATCCCATGGTTTTCTGGTAATTCGCATCAGTTGCAATCATGGTGGGCTGTTGGTTCATAGAGCCGCTGAAAAATAACTAAACGCGCACAAGCTTGCCAAAAGAGCGTCAAGTACTTTGTCTAAACCTTAGTTCATCATAGTGCATGACGCTGCCATAATCATACGTGAGTCCATAGAAATCGGAGTCGTTCTTGTAAACTTTTTTTGAACTCGTCGATAGAACGTGGCTAAACTGTTGGTATGGATGTCCTTGAAGACTCAGACGGCTAATATTCATAGCTACCCACGTCTACATTTTGGACGACGATTTTTATGTAACTGTCGCGATCATATCGTGACATTGTGTGGTAAAGTCCAAGAACATGGCCAATCTCGTGAATAGCTGACCCTTTCTGAAACATTTACCTCAATTAGCCGCGAAAATTGCAAGCTTAGTTGGGACAATTTAAAATGAAGGGGTTGTTTTTATGGAGCCGATTTTTTTAAGTGCGTCGCACCGTAGAGTGACTAGTGAGGGAAAGAAGCTGATCTCCACCGACTCGTCCAAGGCTCGACCAAGACCCGCGTCCTTTGACCACTACGACTTTGTCCTTGGCTGCAAATGATTGGTGTAAAGAAGCGATCCACCTATTTGTTGTGTCCACAACGAACCATTTTTGTCCTCTGCAAAGTTGATACATGTGAAGTCATTCCATACCTTGGCACCCATTTTAAACACTTTTTGTACATGGCGATCTGAATTTTTAGGTTGTAGGAAAAAAATTAGTCATAAAACACCAATCAGTGAGAATTTGTAGAAGTCCAATGAAATCAGCGACCCAAATAGCTTTGAAGAACGTGGAGTCCACAGAATGATCTGCTATCATGAGACTAGCGTCCCTTTCGGCAGAGTTCTGTCAATCTTTCAGCTTTTGCTTGTTCGTTTTTTCTTGTCTGGCACTTGGTTTTCTAACGTCTTCTTAGTTAACCCTGCAGTAGTTATCATTTTACTATCGCTGTTATAATACTACTAACAATCATCGGTATTCGCGAATACGACAAAAAATTCTCAGCGGCAACAGAACAAACTTGGAAATCCGAGCATTTTGTGATAGATGCGAGATAACGAGGGAAACTAATGAAGTAGTCGTCCCACATAACATTTAAGGACAGTTAATATTGAACACGAGCATGGTGCTAGTTCGATTCCGCTCAAGGGCCAACCAAGCATCTCATCCTTCCGGAGTCGGAAAATTGGTACTGGACTTGTCTGGGAAAAAAATCACTATCTGCGATCCACTCGGGAACGCTCCAGCCCTGCTATATCAGGGCTCCAGGGAGAATTGCTCGACCAGCATTCTAAGACATTTAAGATGAAATGGAAATCCCCAAGCAGCAACCGAAGCCACACGTAAAAGTTGGAGGATCTTCGTGGACAGTGGGTGCGAAGAAACGAATCGAATGTAAGAAGTGCTGGAATCCGTAGAGTAGACGTGAAGACGGGTCATGTAAAAAAAATAAAAAAAAGATATTAAATGAAGAAAATCATTCTAATTGTCGACATTACTGTGATTATTAAAAGTCATTGCCCTGCATTGCTGTTGTGATTCGAAGCTTTTTAGCTGCAATGACGTCCAAAAGGCGTCACAATGTTTTATTGAATCCGTTAAAAAGAAGAATTACGGAAATAATGGCTTTAATACTCAGGTGAATGATAGGAAGGTGTGAAGTCTGCAATATTGATGATATGCTACTTTTTCTCAAAAACTAGCCTGTTGTGTTGAACGTGTAGAAAACGCCGTCGTGCCATGTTCTGTTCAGTTGGGGATTGTCTTTCAACACATGCCTTTTCATTCGAGAGCTGCTTGCGAAGCTCCTGAACATTTACTCAACTTCGCTTCTGAACACATCCTATTATGGCACTTTGGAAGTGTGCCACACCTGAACCGTTTTCTATGTAATAAATTACTTAGTAAGGGCGATATCACTTTGGTACAGCATTCGTGTATCTCTTCGTTCAGAACTGACTTCGAAGGTCGATTCGTTTAAACTTGGCTCGTAATCCGTCAATTTTGCGGCGATCTCCTGCTAAGTAAATAAGGTAATCTTTTTAGATTATAACAGTTGAGATATAAAAAATCACATGAATATCGTCTTTAGACTTTGTTTGATTTTCTTTTCTTCGCTCAATTCTATTAAAAATTATTTCGAAAAAAATTGTCTCAACATAGGGGAAGCTCCTAGGTTACTTTCAGACCAATAACATTTGTGTTTCAGTAGTTCACGTTCTTCAATGAACTTCCACCTTGAGCACCAACAGTTGGCCATTTATGCTCTTCAGTCCATCGTCTCGAACAAAGAATCCCTTTGTTTCAGTGCCGACAGCGGCTACGCCGCATTGCGATGCTACAATAGCTGCGGCTAGTAGTAGAATGATTCCCATCCTTAAATATTCTGATTTTAACAAACAGGATGCAATGAAAAAGGATGGGGAAAAATTTCTGGGCCCGGTCAGCTCTTTATAACACCGCTGATAGATGTGTTGTATCTTAGTTTTTTCATTTAACAAGCCATTTAATGGTAACCGAAATTTGTTATTACAGTTTCCAACATATCTAGAAGTAACGTTCGAACGGCTCTTTAACACCAATTTTACGTCTTTGTCATTTTAACCACCACATGAAATTATTCGAATAGGGTAATAGGACATTCTCATTCGAAGGCTTTCAATAATCTTAGTTCAATGCTCTAGACTAGGCAAGGTTTTAAAAAAGAATTCCTGCTTGAATTTTAAAGGTCTTTCGTCCTTATCCAAATTTCTTAGCGGTGCTAAAGAATCATTCATTTTCCCTAAGCTCGTTCTCATTATTTATCTTTAAAACTAAAGAAATAACAAACACTGAACGATTATCTGCTGGTGGTGGTGAGGAAGCTCATGTCATTTCCAGCGTTCACTGCCTTTTAAATGTCACCGAATTTCATAACGAATTTGTCCACCTGCCCTTCTTCCAAACATTGTTTTACTGTAGAGTAGTCCTTCTGTATGACGATTCTATGCTGGTCTGTTGTCGATCCAGTCAAGCAATTCCCTTGTTTTGCAGAAAATTCCTGCAATTTGGTGCGGTTCAGAAAAGCCGACGTCAAACATACAGAAGCACCATAAATTTACTTTAATATAGTCGTCATATCTTAATTAATGCACGGATCTCCTTTATATGAAGGATCTCGAGCCGGTTAATCGCGAAGCTACGTGGCGTCGGTGGCGGATTTGGGGTTAATAGCGAACCGGAAGCGACCATTGCTTCCTTGAAAAGCAGGTGGGTACACAGAATGAAATCCCTATTTCCGCTTCGCCGATTTGGCACATACTTTCTGTATTTGCTAAGCGTATTCATGCACGCGTGTGTGGGTGCGTTCTAGTTTATGCCTATTGCATTCTAAGAGTCAATTCTCCCAAAAAGCCTGCAATCAAGTGACAGGGGAACTATATGGGGAGGCGGTTGGGAAGTCGCCACCAACAAATAAGATGCATGTCCACTCTGGAAAAGCCTGGCAAACCATCCGTGAGTTTACCCGGCCCCCACGTTCAGAGCCCAGCAAGCTATACGCGGGTATCAAAATGCTAAACACAGCAAAAGAAATGGACTGGGTATTCCCATTCCCCTGACCCCGAAAAGAGCCCCCCAATTCGGCAGCATTGGGTAGGACGAGTACGGAGAGGCTGCTAAAATCTCAGGGCCATTCTAACCTGCATAAATCGCAAAGGACTAAGGTGACGATCCGTAGCTACAATGCACGAACACGTGCATCTGATTGTTCGATAGGGTGAGTCGTGCAGGGTAAGATGGATAAGGTACGACGTCATCGGAGTGGTCGAGACGAGAGGACGCCACCTAGTTCACGAAAAAGCATAGTGGTAAAGAAATCAAACTTGATGGTGAATTGATAACAGAGGCACCTCACTGGGCGTTCAATGAACATGGAAAACGACGCGACGGAGGAATTAAGGAGAAGAAAAAAATGAAAGCATGGGCCGCATTCAGGTGTCTCGAAGTGATCATCAGGAAACTATTGGACACGGACCTTAAAATCTGCGCTCACCTTTCTGGCTCAATAATCCTCCTAGCGCTATGTTATTTAACAAAAACGTGGGCTAGTACTCAATCCATTCTATAAATCCGTACACCACTCAGAAAAACGCTTGAACGATGTCTTCTGAGATGAAACCGGCACACAATTTCTAGCCGCAATGCGTGGCTCAGATCTTCGAAATCTATCCCATGTTCGAGACCCTGGCGACCACACGTTGATAGCGAAACATGGATAAACCGATCATGTAATAAAAAAGAACAATTTTCAGATGGAAGAAAAAGAACAGGTGAGTGGACTCTAGGGAATTGTCAGCGTCATTGCAGATGACCCCCCAAGCAAAGGACGGCCATGTTCATGCCCTGCACAGACCATCTACAGCCGCACACATGATTTCAGGATTTTCAAATGTCGCTCGTCGGCGTCACCTTGTTCGCAGCTGTTCCAAGCCGATCACCACCATGTGTGACAATTGCGCGAAAAGAAAAGAATAGAAGATGTGCTGGCATCCATACCACAAGTGAACGGGTCATGCAAGTATCCAAGTAAATAGAAGAGCAGAGAAGCGTATATAGTAGGTGAACGACACCTTTGCCCTTTATTTGGATGTTTATGACCTCAATTGTTTTAAAGATGTTTGTGTCATTCCAGAAATATTGTATGGAGGGAGGGATGGGCGGTGGTAATTTTCAGTTTTAAAGGATTGGTATTCCAAAGATACACACTCTTAATTTATTAGTCAGCCTTAGCATTAATGGTTTAATGCTTTTGGTCTTTGTCCGTCTTTACAAACAGAGAACCAATTTGCATCAGTTCTGGTACCAGTTGTTTCACAATGCACCACTGTAGCGGCAACGAGTACTAGAATGGTCCCCAAACATTCTGATTTAAATAAATCATCTGTGAAGAAATCTATTTATGAAAAAAATTCGCCGATGTCATAAACTTTATGCACCACAGTTAATGTATTACAACAGATTTTAGCAAACAGATAAATGAGAGTTAAAGTTCTTCATTACAATATGTTAAAACATTCAATGACACCACAATAATGCTGAGATGGTTGCCAAACTCCGGACCACAGATGTCTGCGGTGGGGATCGAACACGCTACTACCCTTACTAGTGTCTAACGCGTTCATCACCACACTATTTGCGTCGTTCGTTTCGCCTTTCTCTCAGCTATCCAGTGAAATATTAAAGTTGCATGGTTTTGGTTATTTTTGGAGTTGCAAAATGTCTACTATTTTTCGATTACTTCACGACATTCAAATAAAGTACGAGGATACTCGTCCATTACTGCAAATTGTCTTTCACTGCAACGCATTCCTGGGTTATTTAGATCAAAATTTCATTGCCTTTAAAATATTTCTGTTTGAAAAATGGACGAATTACTAAAGACATAATGTATATCTGGGGTTGGAATGGTGCTGATGCATTGGAAAACATTTCTAGCTTCCCTTTTACACATCATTGGAGTTCATGACCAATTTGAGCACCTGCACTGAAAACAATGTTTGGTCGGGAGAAGTCCTTCTGTGTGACGACTTCACGCATGTTTGCTAATGATCCGATAAAATACTTCCATGCTTTGCAGAGAATTCTTGCAGTGCCGCGAAATACAGCACTTCCGGTGCCAAACCGAGATAGTCTTGATTTTTTTTTCACGCGCTCTTCATCAACAGATTGAAAGATTCCAGAGCTCCACACCCTACCACACTGACGATCAAGCCTACTAAAATGTGTGCACACAAGTTCAGTGGTTACAGAGATTTTTTTACCGAATTTTTTTTATTCTATTAGTTCTTTGTCAAATAGGTCAAATCTCAGGCGTGGCTCGTGAAAATGTGTTCGCTACAGCTAGATATTCACAAAGAACGTCTTTTGCATGAGCTACGGCGACAGAAATTGATGTTGAAGATTGTACGTAGTTCAAAAAGTATCTTCAGTGCAGATACAAAGGGCTCGACATGAGCACTACAGTTCGGCACTTAAGGAGGGCTTTACGCTTGGATAAGGTGATGAACTATTGACAAGACTTTTTCAGGGTTATACGATGCTCACATGTGCCCCTCAGCGTACTTCAATACAGTTATTCTTTCGAAGAAGACGTTAAGTCATCTTTTTTGTCTTATATTTATTTTATAGCACGCAATTTAAATTTATATATGCAACTAATAGATTCATATATAAACATGTGTAAAACATTTACAGTAATAAAAATAACATCTTGCAGTTGCAACTTGAATATTCGAAGCGGACCACCACCATGGGCGATTATTGCACGAGAGAGAAAATGAATGGACATTGTGCTGGGACACGCGCAAGCACCGAAGACGTGCCGTGCAAGCATCCAGGTAGTAAGACCTACTCATTGTACGACGTCTGTTGAAACATTCGAAAGAGTCGATTACACACAACGGCTATAACTAGTGCCAGTGACCTTTTCCACTACGCACTGCAGTCTAATTCCTATCGCCTTACGCTATAATAGCCTCCTAACAACCCACGGTTTTTTCACAATTGTTTTTCCAATTTGTCAAAGTTACTCGTGCTGGAATAAACTTCGTTGCTCATATCCATATGGCATGACATCGTCGCAAACTTCTACAGGCTCTATTTTTTCCTTCAACTTTCTACTTGCTAGTTCTATTTAGTTAATAACTTCCTAATCAGTGGGGTTCTTCGCACTTCAGAAAAAAGACTGCTGGAAACCAGACAATACATCAGGTCTCTTGAAGTAACACTCATTCGTAAAATGATAAAATGATAAAGCTTTCGGCGTTGATCAAACGCTGAGGGATGCGCCATTCACTCGACTTTATTAAGAATCATTTGTAGGTGGCTGAATGCATAGCTGGCCTTTACAATGACTCGCGGTGGCCTACCGATGTATCGAGCCAGTGCTGCTATCCTCTCAGATAAGTCTGGTAGCAATTTTCCGACACCGAAGGAATGGAAAGATTGATGAACCCAAGATACGTGATCGAGCCCACGACTCATGTTTATGTTGCAGTACACCTCTAATCACTGCCCTACACGCGTCCCATTGCGCTATTCGGACATAAAGTGGTGTTATTAAAAAGTAGTGAGTTTTTCACATTGGGGGTGTATTTTTTCATCTATGAGTTTGGCCTCCGTTTCCAGCGGACCGGGAAATTGCTACCACATATGTGTGAAGTCAGCTCTTTCTCCAGTTCAAAATACCGGTGGTTGCTTATAATAATTATACGGGATTGTCTTGGTACTACTACCACAATATTCAAGGGGACCCATGAAAAATCGTTTTTCTTGTAGTGTATTGGTCCTCAAAGTCAGAACAGAGCAGAATACATTTATCGGCTTAAGATCGCTTTTACAATCCCTGTTTTTTGAATTGTTTCCACACAAAGTTAACGTTTTCATTTACTGCCTACTACAATTTTCAGGGCAGGGGTATTATGTGAAATCAACCGCAATGATGTTGAGTATTTGCAATACTCTGGACGGCATGTGTCTGCGGTGGGGAACGAACGCGCTATTATCCCTTCTGCGGGCTAACGCGCTCACCACCACACCATGCGAGTCTTTCACTTCGCCTGTCTCTCAGCTAGTTCCCTATCTACCAGTGCCATCAGCAGTAATCCGTCAACGGGATTGATCTGGGGAGCTCAAATCAGCATTGAACCCAGTTAACCCCACGGCGGACACCTACCGTTCGGACTTTTGCAAATATCAGCATTATTATGGTTGATTTCGCATAATATACTGCCATGAAAATTGTAATATTCAGTAAAATAAAAAAGTTGACACTGTGATTTCGACTGCAGCCTCAGCTTAACTGCGTTCAACGCTGATTTGGAATCTCCAGATGAATCCCATTGACGATTGATTGCTGATGACGCTGGTAGATAGAAAACTAGCGGAGATAAACGTGAAACGACGCGCATGGTGTGGTGGTGAAGGCGTTAGCCCTCGGAACGGGTAATAGCGTGTTTGATACCACCGCAGACAGCTGCAATCAGAGTTTTGCAAATATCTCAGCAACATTGCGATTGTTTCTACACAGATCTAATTACCATATTCTTTATTTCAATACAATGTTCGGACTGATGCGCTTTAAGAATCCTCTGCAGATTTTACCTGCGGCAAGCTAATTCAGGAATATTGAAACGAGAATATTCAGGACTCCAATATTTACGAAATATACCGCTTTGACGAGAAACATTTTTCACAACAGAGCTATAGCTGGTCTTGTTTCTTCTACACTATGATCCTATAATGTTCAACAACATTCATTAAACAACATCAATACAAAATCATGTAGTCGAACATTCTAATACTTTGACTTTAGTCCTGTCCCATAGATGAGAGGATAGAAGGATTTAAAGGAAGAACAATATCGAATTCCTTCTTCGATTACGTTGAAGCATCCACCAAATGGTCCTGAGTATCTAGCGATACAGCGTCCTATTTGGGGATTACAGTTGCAACATTTTTTTTATGAGAAAGGTGTAATTGCTTTAACCCGCAACTATCTAACGGCAGAACAGTTCACTAAAATTTTATGCTCATGATGAATCCCTAGGGAACCCTACTTCACATTCCGCAAGATATATTCGTGGGGTTCGAGACTTTCACTGTCACTTTTTTAAAACTGGTCCTTAATAGGGCTGAATTTCTACCGAACTTACTTTCTTTCACGTGGTGGTCTTTAAGTAAGGAAGGCCTCTCGGGCGATGTGTGAAATTTTGCTTGACAGGGAAAAACTTACAGAAGCGATTTGAGCCGATACTTCGAGACTTTTCCACACATTTTTTTTGTAAATAAGACAGTTTAGTATGCAAAAATGTTTGTTGGGAGAAAAGATTGCGTTTGCTTAATAAATATAACGATAAGTAAATTGTGTCTGCATCGTGCCTTCCTTGTTATAAAGAATTACTGGCATGCGATTAGAACTGGAGACGATAGGACCTCTGGTGCCCAGCTGCGAGCAAAAACTGAAAGAGTGTATGTAGTGGGAAATTCCGCTGGAATTCAGCAATATTCGTATTTACTCTTACCGGTAACCCGTGAGCTTCTGATCCTTTTGAGCTTTGATCTCGATTCCTCCACTTACACACCCAGGTTTATCATAGCCACGAGAGATCGAAAGGACGTCTATCTCAATTTTCCTTCCTTCACGCACCTGAACCGATTTATTCCTCAGGTTTGACCAACCCACTGATTCAGACGATCTTACCGAGATCATGTAGTTGCAAAAATGGAACTGATCTCTGAGGTCGGATCCATAACCAAGACTGCAATTCACCAATTGTTTCCTTCTTGTCGCCACAAGGTCTCTTCCACATCCCGGTGGCTGTAATGGATTCATTTTTTGCGTCTTACACATGTTTATCTGGAATATTGGTCCTTACCCGCCGATCACATAAACGGCCACCGTAGCCACTTGGACAGATACACGTGGAACAATTTCGAGGGTGAGGAAATCCCTCGTTCATACATTTGGCGGATGTGGATTTGTTACATTTAGCTAAAAGATTAAAATTGTTGAAGCAGAGGAAATTAACCACAGTTCTGGCGCAGTTTTACTGATCTCATTCATTATGTGGACGGCTAAACCCACCCAATCGATTATACAAGTCTGGGCCAACTAAGCCTGTCATCCGTCTGGGGGGCGGGAAATAGGTATGAAACTAGTCTATGACAAGCTCGCTTCCTCTAATTCTGTGAAAACGCTCGATCTAAGCATTCTAGCAAGACAGAGAGAATCGATCCCGACCAGCAGCAGTTAGCGAGATTTGTGAGGAAGACGAAAAAACTCCCCAAGCAACTGGCAAAGTCATGCGCAAGAAGGTTTTAAGAATACGGTGGATGGTGAAAGGAAACGGAAACGAGTCGAACGCTAGAAATGCTGGGATCCACACTGTAATAGATGTGATTTCAGGTCAGATAAAAAAATAAAGGAAAATATTCAGTTATAATGCGTTGTTAAAAAGTCGGACCGTTACATCCGTAGTGTTCATTGATCATAAAGATGTCGGAGAACGAAATCAAATCAGATCCCATCGTCTTTTGATAAAGCGGATCTAATGCTACCATGGTGGGTTGTTGGTTAATAGTCGCGCTGAAAAATAACGCAATGCTAGGAATGGTGACAAAAGAGCGTCAAGCAGTTTTTCCAAACCTTAGCTCATTGTAGTGCATGACACTGCCGTAATCGTATGTTAGACCATAGACATCGCTGTAGTTCACGCTCGTTTTATCAAAATCGTCAATAGCATTTGGCTAAACCAATATTATGGGTCTTCATAAGGACCTCAATGGTTATTGTTCGCATACACCCACGTCAACATTTTCCATAACGATTCTGACGTAGTTATCTCTATCA
Source organism: Angiostrongylus vasorum (assembly GCA_018806985.1). Taxonomy (NCBI): domain Eukaryota; kingdom Metazoa; phylum Nematoda; class Chromadorea; order Rhabditida; family Metastrongylidae; genus Angiostrongylus; species Angiostrongylus vasorum. The sequence goes on along the minus strand of JADANN010000116.1, from coordinate 98,564 downwards.
TATCGACACATTGTGTGGAAGAATCCGAGAACATGGCCAATCTCATGTACGGCCGAACCCTCCTAAAACATCCGTTATTGTTAGTTACGGAAAAATGGTTGCGTAATTGAAAAACAATGACAGGACGTGTATTTTTTTAGTTGCTATTATGAATACGTCTGCACCGTCGCATTCCAACTAAGAGAGAGAATTGCTCGCCGCCGAGTCGTCCAAGGTCCGACCAGCAGCGGTCTTCCTTAACTACGACCACCTTGTCCGTAGCTGCAATTAGATCATTCGAGGAGGCCATCTATCTATTTGCTCTGTTCACAACCAACCGTTCCTGTCTTCTACGAAGTCGATGCATGTAGAGTCCCTCCACACCTTTATACCCATTTTAAAGGCTTTTCGTACGTTTTGGTCTGAAGCTTTAACATTTAGATTAGAAGCATAAATAAAGGATAAAGGGTAAAGGATAAAGTTCTCGACGTTGATCAATCCTTAAGGGATGCGTCATGCATTGGACTCCATTAAGTATCGTTGGAGGTGATTGAATGCGTATCTGGTCTTTACAATGACTCGTGGTGGCCCACCGATGTATCGTTCCAGTGCTGCTATCCTCCCAGATAAGTCTGGTACCAATTTGCCGTCTCCGGAGGGATGGAAGGCATGGTGGGCCATGGGCACGGAGATCTATTCCACGTGTGCGTCGTAGTGGCGCCTCCAACCACTGCTCCACACGCGCCGTTTATTAGAAGCATAGATTATCATATACAGCACATTAATGAGCAAGAATTCAAAGGATAAGAAGTAGTCGAACTCTACCAAAACAGCAGGGGAATAAAACAAAATTTGATGAATAATTTCATAGTTTTATCAGTCTTTTAGCTTCTGTTCTCTTATATCTTATTTCACTTTAACCATTGGTTTCTCAGTGATTCCCTAGTTAGCATCTCTAATCACTGTCTTTCCCGTCCTTCTTGTTATATTACCACTAACATTCAACAATCTTCCCAACGGTTTACCGCCTCATCGTGGCTGGGAGGTGTTCCTGGGTGTCGGACCGCGATGTACAGCGGGAGGATTCGTCCCCCCCAGCAGGGTCTCCCAAGCTGAGAAGGAGTCCGGCGTTTCCATCAGCAAGCTTAGCTGAGAGTAAACCAATACCAGGATCCACCACCGTCCTGGTATCAAAGTCGCATGGTGGCAAATCACCCTCTGATCCACAAGGGCTGCGACTGCCTGTGGTGGTGACGATCTGGGGCAGACTTTCACCAGGCTGTCCTCGGGATTCCAGGGAACCACAATGGCTTAGCCAGCAAATCTCCGAAAAATGATGACTATGCTGGGGCCCGCACAACTAGTGAGGGCGGGCCGTTCAAGTGTCAAGTGTCAAGTAACATTCAACAATCCACCATTTTTATTATCACTGAAATTGTCAGTACACCATCGTTTTTCATGAAGACCTGGAAACGAAAAAAGTAGAAACTTCATTCTGGGGATGGATACAAGGCAGCGAGACGAATCCTAGTGAATTTGGAGAAGGGTCTTATGGAAGAAAAATAACACTATAATCTCGTTGGTTATTGTGATTGCTAAAATTCCTTGTTAAGTTCGCTGTAGACCTTAAGCACCAATACTGTTAAAGAAATTTGTAAAGTATGAAGTTGTGTTCAGCTCATCAAGGTCGAGACGAGCAATTCCTTGTGAAAATCACCTGAGGTATTGAAAGTAAAGAAAACGCCGTTTTTGCCATGTAGTGTTCGGATATTCGTCATCTTTCAACACTTGTCGTTTTGCACGAGGGGGCGCTTAGCACAACCTTAACAGAATTAGCCTTCCGTCTCTTTAAGTGTTCTTCTTCGAAATCGAATTTTCTAGACTTGGCTTCTAGTTATTCGCTTTCGCCGAAAATCTTGAAATTATGACAAACATAACTGTGAAAAATGATGTGAGTGCAATACTTTCGTTTTCTTCACATTCTTGTTAACCAAACACGAGGAGTTATTTTATTCCGTATTCCGACGAAGCTGACATTTCGGCCTATTTCGCCTTCCTCAGAGCTTGGAAAGGTCAACTTGACCACAATCTATCCAGCCAAACATATCCGTAACCAAACAGAGAAGATGCTAAACCAAGAATCCAATTACAATGAGCACAGAATAGCTTCTTCGCACACTCACCGCTTTCTATGAGTCTTCCACTAAGTATTTCATGTGGAGACCAGCCGCACAGAGTTCACATGAAAGCATGGTGTGCCTCTCACATTAAGATAACAGTGTTAAATACCACAATGATACTGATATATTTGCATAACTCCGTATAGCAAGTGTCTGAGGTGGAGGTCGAACACATCATAACCCTTCACGCCTTCACCACTACCCCATGCGAATCCTTCGCTTCGGCTTTCTCTCAGCTAGTTTTTTATCTACTATTGTCATCAGCAATCACCCGTCAACGGGATTGATCTGGGAAGCACTAATGAGCATTGAACCTAAGTAAGCTGATGATGTAATATAAATAATAATGTAATCAGTTTCATTTATCTCACGTTATATCATGCCATGAAAAAGAATGAGCTGTAAATAAAAAATGATTACATTGTGATTTATACTACAGCCTGAATTAAACTGGGTTGAATACCGATTTGGGCTGCCCAGATCAATCTGTTGACAGGTCAGTGCTTATGGCAAAGGTAGACAAAAACCAGCTGAGAGAAGGGCGAAACGAAGGATCCGGATAGTGTGGTGTGGAAGGCGTTGTCCCCGGAAGGGTATGGCGTGTTCGATTCCCACCCTAGACACCTGCTGTCTTGCAAATATCTCAGCAACATTGTCGTTATATCTCACATTATACCCTGCTATGAGAAAAGAACAGGCGATAAATAAAAAGTGATTACACAGTCTTAAATACCGTCAGACATCACTCGTGATTATGAGGCTTTCCTCCCTGCTGTTCAATTTCGGATTCTTTGAATGTATTCAGAGTGCTTCGAGAGTTCTGCGCGCTGGCGTTTTCGATTCCTTTGCAAGGATATTAACTTCTGCTTCACAACCTTCCCCGGTATACATCTGTGTCTTGTGAGCGCCTAGTGGAGAATTTGTTTTAATATTAAGTTTACCGCCTAGATGTTCTTTTATACGGACGCAGAGTGGTCTACCCGTTTTTGCCAATGTATCGTTCCCCCGCACGCTTTACGAGAGATTAAATAGACTGTACCAGAACTCATGCAATCACCATCTCTACTGTTAGGGCAAATTATGCAATTTTTGCAGTGTACATAGACGGTCATGCAGGCGGTTGCGAACCAGCTAGCGTCTTAGAGTGCTCGGTGGTATTTCAATTACTGTTATCAAATTCTCCAGATCGACCTTCCTTAAGGAACATTTTATAGCTGCACTTATTTCATTTGAATTAAAGGGCAAAACAAATGAGACCTTATTATCGCTAAAGTTCCCGTTTGGGGTTTCGGTTTTCCTGTACACCTATCCCGAGCAGCTACGGTTTCGTACGCGTTAGAAATGGCCATTTGGCCATCCAGTTTCCTCCCTCTACTCTCTTCCTGTACACAGACTGGTGGCTGTTTGAAACATGTTTCATTCAAACGACCTTTTTGTGTGTGGTGGGTGACAGGTGAGATAATGAGTCGCTATGTTTTAACTATTTGGTCTTCGGTACCACTTCGTAAAGCAGCAGCTTTCTGATAGGTAATTTAAATGTTTGAAATGGTAGCCTGTTTTCTTTCGGTTTCTCTCGGGCAAACTTAATATATTCTAAGTGTCCATTCAATAACTCGAAACATTTGTCCACTTCCCTTCGTTTTGAGCAAATGACAAATCAGTTGTCTATATATCTGCAGAAGAACAATGGCCAGAGATTGATTACTCTTACCTTAGAAGCAAATGCATTGGCGAGGCTTGGTGCCAGCTGCAGTCCCATTGCTAATTTTCTCATCTGTGCCAAGTTCTTCCCGTACCATCAACTGGTTGAGCAATTTAGGTACTCTTATAGGATAGTCATCTACTGCTGTATCGTGAGGCCACAGATATTTATTGTTCTTACGTGTTGTATAATGAGTTAAAGGATGGCTCGCATAACGGGGTTACTCGACAAGTTTGTGTATACAGCGGTAACGTGGAAAGGTTTCACCATGTACGCGCTGTTAGGACGTGCATTACGTAGACCATCCTGAAACATTCGAGTTTTCGTAAAATGGGCTGTGATGTGGTTTGACAATTGGGGAAGTACTAGGGTTAAAAACCACGTTGTTCCATGCGTTGTCCGTCTACACGGCTAACGATAGGTCTAACCTTGAATAACGATGGATTTCTCGACACAAGGTCGTCGCTGGATACTAACTAATAAGTTTTGATAGTAAGTATAAGACGGAACATGTTGGTAAATCAACGCTGAGCTGAGAGGTAACTAATGGTTTTAAACCAGCCATTTTTGCCATTTTAACTCATTCGCTGCTTAGTTTTCGGTATTGGGTTTCTAAATACCTTTTCAGATTATGGGCGATAAAAGGAAGCATTTTCAAGATGCTTTTTCGTCATCTCAAAATCTAGCTGATGAGAAATTACTGCACTCTTCACCCTTATCACAAATGGACGGTCTATTCTTTTGAACCTCATCAGCTCTCGTACCTCCCGCATGCCACATTGTAAGAAACGTGTTTTGAACAGCCACCAGTGTGTGCACAGGAATGGAGCAGATTCCCCGAAACTGTCGCGGCAAATAGCCATTTCTAATGGATACGAAACTGTAGCTCCTCGGGATAGGTGTAGAAGAAAGCCCAAGTCCCAAAGAATAACTCTGGCTCTTATAAGGCCCATTTTATTCTGCCCTTCACTTTAAACGAAATAAGTACAGTTATAAAAAGTTGTTTATGAAGTACCGGTCTAGAAAATTTGGTAACAGTGACTGGAACACCACTGAGCACTATAAGACGCTGGGAAGTTCGCAAGCGCCTATATGACCGTCTGTGTACAACTCAAAAATTGTGTGATATCCTCTAGAGGTAGAGACGGTGACTGCATGAGTTCGAGTACAGTTTATCTGGTTTCATATTGAAGCGTGCAGAGAAAAAATACATTGGGGGAAACGAGTAGGCCACTCTGCGTCCGTATAAAAGGGCATCTAGCCGGTGAACTTAAATTTAAACCTAATACTCCACAAGGCTCCCACAGGACACAGGGATATAACGTGGAAGATTTTGAAGTAGAAGTCAACATACTCGCACAGGAATCGGAAACACTAGCGCGCAAAACTCTTGAAACATTCTGGATACATTCCATGAATCCGAAAATGAGCCGCAGGAGGAATACTTCATAATCATGTGTGATATCGGATAGTATTTAAGAATGTTATCCTAATGCGAGAGGCGCAATGGGCCTCCATGTGGATTTTTGTGTGGTTGGCTTCCACGTGACATACTCAGGAAACTCATGACATATAGAAAGCGGCGAGTGTGCGAGGAAGCTGTTCTGCATTCAGTGTGATTGAAATTTTGGTTTAGCATTTTATTTGTCTGGTTATCAATGTGTTTGGCTGAGTAGATTCTCGTCAATTTGACCTTTCCAGTCACTGAAGAAGGTGAGAACCGTCGAAATGTCAGCTTCTTTGTAAAAATAATAAAATAACACCTCGTGTTTTGTCAACACGAATATAAACAATTGCTTGATCAGTGCCGAGGTTAATAGAAAGTCTGTAGTGGGAATTACTTTCATTTTCTGTTGATTTCGTTTTGGTCCACCTCAGACGACCCTCAGTTTTCCCAAAAATTTTTCCGTTATTACAGAATGACTGTATTAACATAGGAAAACTTCGAGAGGACGTTCTCCCTGGAAGTGTAGAATTTCGGAGGTACAAGTTCCCAATTCAATAGTTACCTCAAGCTTCGACTTCTCAGCATCTTGACGGTCATTTAACGTCTTCGCTTCAGTGATGACGTCGGTTTGGCCACATTCCAGAATTGTGATAGCGGCAACGAGCACCAAAGTGATCATCATTCTTAAATATTCTGACTTCAATAAATCCCGTAGTGGGAAGAGTTATGACGAACAATTGCCGGTGTTACAATAGTATCATGACTAATCCAATAAATTAGTTTCCCATTTGATGTGTGAGTAAATAATGACTAATTCTTTTCGCAATTTCCATAAATATCTGTTCCACCTATCAGGATGCCCATCAAAACGTTCTACTATGGTTGTGGTCGCCGCTAGACTTATAAAGCATTACTATACAAATCCTATTTGGCTTTCAAACAGAAATCATAAACGCTTTTACTTCTACTCCTGGTTATTTCTGAACGTTCTAACGGTGTACTCGAGCATTCAAATGCTCCAAATAGTGCAAGACATTCAGACAATCTCCGAGATGAAGTTTGAAGATTTCTCGTTTTTTTGTCACGAATAACTGACTAGTACTAAGCATTCCTAGCAGATCGTAAGTTCCCGATTTTTAGGTCTAAAAATTTCAAATCCTTATTCGATTTTTTTTCAAACTAACAAGGTAACAACGAAGAAACGAATACCTGCGGATCTGTGGGGATAGGGAATGCATAATATTTTTTGGCAATGAGGGTCTTTTATGTTCAGTTCACTAGAATGAACCATTTGAGCAGCTGTTTTCCAAGCATTGTTTTAACAGCAAGAAGCCCTTCTGTAGCGATAAAACACGTGTTTTGCTCAAAATTCCTACAGTGTGATGTATTTCAGTGCGTCAGTCGTCTTATGCACAGAAGCACAATGAATTTTCTGCATTGTTCATAATGTACTTTTAATTTCGTTTTACGGAACCCGTCGTCACATCTACTCCGCGGATCCCAGCACTGTCCTGCGTTCGATTCGTTTCTTCGCATTCAATATCCACAATGATTTCCGAACACATCGTGTGTTGTTTCAGCAGCTGCTCGATGACTTCGCTTTCTTTAATGCCGTAAAATGCTGGTCAAGCCAATGCTCTTTGCATTCTTGGAGATAGCCGGGCTAAGGCGTTCCTTCATGGGTTGAAGGAAAGCGTTGCACCGGGAATCGAACTACTGCCTTTGCTTCTTGATCGACGGCATCGCAAACCACTGCGCTATCCTGCCCGTTCATGATATAGGATGAAATAAATGCACGACGGAGAAGATTTAGAAGTAAAAGCCAACATCCACTCAGAGGAATTCAACACATCAACGCGCGTAGCTTTCGAGGTATCTTGGATAAATTCCAAAAATCCAAAAATGGTTTTCAAAGAGGAGTGCCTTTGTGGTCACGCAAGGCCTCGCACAATATTAAGGCTCATGTTTTGACATAAGCGAGGCTCACTAACCATCCATGTGAGCTGTTTGCTGTTGGTTTCCGTCAGCACGGCGAAGACCCATAAAAAGGATATATGGAGAAAATGTTCCCAATCCGTTCCGAGTTAATATGTCGGGTTTTTTTTGACTTTGTGGAAGTATTTCGCTGACTGTATCGCAATCAACTTCACCTCTAGGCTTCTGGAAAAAACGAAATCCGCCGAAATGTTAGCCATGGTGAATAGATAGTATAGTAACAACCCGCATGTCTGAAAAGTTTCTAATGAGAAGAGATTTTCCGGTAGAGGTGGATGGTTTTTTGTTATTTGTGAAAATAGATCCTTTTCGATTACTTATTTTTGATGCTCAGTGGTCGTAATAGTGGATTATGCATGATCTACGGATGGATCGCCGTGTTTATATCTTAGTACATTGCTCGTCTTTGTAGAAGTTGAAATAATGACCTCATGAAATAGCCTGACTGCTGTTGTTATGCACTCTCAGTGTTAGTGTCCAGTTGGTGTGAGTGGAACTACGGTGACGACAAAATCCCTTATTTGGAATTATTTTTTCAAAACGAGGAAGATTTTAAAAAATTGATCTGGAGTCTAAGAGAAGCAGAAAAGAGTGAGGTCTCGACGTTAATGAAGCATTTTACTGGCGCATGATGCTGATTGAAGGCGCGTGTGGCGCAGTGATCGGAAGCGCCCTATAACACACACGTGAAATCGATTCCTACGCCCATGGCCCACCAAACCTTCCATCCTTCCGGTGTCGGTAAATTGGTGCCAGACGTGTCTGTGAGGATAGCAGCACTGGCTCGATGCATCACGGGCCACCGCGAGTCATTGTAATGGCCGGGTATGCATTCAATCACCTCCAACGATACTTAATGAAGTCGAATGCATGGCACATCCCTCGGGGATTGATCAAGGCCAAAAGGTTTATCCATTATTTACTACAATGCTGATTTGTCTTTTGTTAATGAATCGGTGCCGAATAGGCGAGCAGTGTGCCCTGCATGGATGACACGCCGAAGCCAGCGTGTACAAGTAAATGTCGGCGCGTTCGCGGTTTGAAATAGAAGCATAATATAAAAAAATCGAGTTTTCAACAAATCAATATGTCCCTTCCTTTAGTGAGAAAATTTAGTGGTTATTCTATTATATGCATGTTCTGGATTGTGCAAGTGTGCTTTGACAATTTCAATTTCTTAACTAATGAAATTTTTTACATCACATAATAATCCAATGCTTTCTAAGCAGAAACTCCGTGAAGGAATGTCATATCTCCTGGTGAGAAGTGCAGGTATCTTCTTGTAGACCCTCCGCCGACAAACCTGGATTTTACTGTGCTTATGCCTGACATAATGTGATTGGTCCATTATCTCGGAGGCTGAAAAACCTATTGTGAAGTTTATTCTTGATAGCGCAAGAACAGCTGCCACGTTAGACAGTCTTAAAAGTTGATAAAAAAATGTTTCAGAAATATTTTAAAGCCATGGCCATTGCATACAAATCTGTCGAACCACCGATGTTGAGGCGTACTACCCACATACTCGCCCTCGGATAGTAGGTAGATTAGACGTGGGATTCGCTGTTGTTATAGGAATCCTTGTTGCCCTGGAGGAACCAGTGTTGCAATACGTCAAAAATTACTGCTATTTATAAATTGTAGTGAAAGCCCATATTTTAGCAGGGTTTGATATTTTGATGAGATAATAAATTCAACGCATCCTCCAAATACTGTAAACACCATTTTAACCTTTTTTACTTACTGCCTACTGTTTTTTGACGGAAGGGTATATTGCGAAATATAACTTCAACGAAGCTGAGATATTTGCAAGACTCTGGACCGCAGGTGCCTATGGTGGGGAACGAAACGAACGCGCTATTGTCCTTTCCGGGGAAGTAACGCGTTCACCACCACACCATGCGGGTCCTTCGTTTCGCCTGTCTCTCAGCTAGTTCTATCGATCTTTTTGCCATCAGCAATCACCCGTCAACGGAATTGATCTGGGGAGCCCAAATCGGCATTGAACCCAGTTAAGCTGAGGCTATAGTTATAATCATAGTTTTAACCTTTTTTACTTACTGCCTACTGTTTTTTGACGGCAGGGTATATTGCGAAATATAACTTGAACGAAGCTGAGATATTTGCAAAACTCTGGACCGCAGGTGCCTATGGTGGGGAACGAACGCGCTATTGTCCTTTCCGGGAAGTAACGCGTTCACCACCACACCATGCGGGTCCTTCGTTTCCCCAGATCAATCCCATTGACGGATGATTGCTGATGGCGAAAAGATCGATAGAACTAGCTGAGAGACAGGCGAAACGAAGGAACCGCAGGGTGTGATGGTGAACGTGTTAGCCCCCCGGAAAGGGTAATAGCGTGTTCGTTCCCCACCATAGGCACCTGCGGTCCAGAGTTTTGCAAATATCTCAGCTTCGTTGAAACTATAAACACCATTTCCACGGATTTCAGAAGATAGAAATATCGTTTTTAAATTTTAAAAAAATAAGCAGAAATTTTATCCTGACAGGTAGAAAGAAAATTCGAAACTTCCTCACAATAGTTTTTTGGTTTTTATTTCAATTGACAAAATTGGTAAGGAAAAGTTTGGGAGAAAATGAGCACTGAAGCTGCTCAACTTATTTGCTCTTAAAAGCGAATATGCATGTAGAATTATGATTCATACTGGTACAGCCCCTTGAATAACGGTGGATATGGGTGTGACTCACTGAGTTTGTGTGAGGAAGCACGTTGATGAATGAACACGCTTAAACACTAAGCCAATATGAAGTATGCGACTGGAATAGAATGACGTCTATATGATTCGTCATATTATCGGAATGAAGAGGTTTTTCTAACCATCGAACTTTAGTGGACAATGGAGCAGAGACATCGTTTCAATCTCATAACATCGATTTTGTGGAAGTGCTTTGATGAAAGCACGCTCTGTTAACGGGGCATGACGTGTCTGAAGTATACAATTACATCGCAACGAAATACTGGTGCAATAATGTGTCGCGACATTATCAAATGCGTTATACAGCTTTAATCGGACTAAGCCGAGCACAATATCTTTATTGGATAAGCAGTTAAATATAAAGAAAAAATGACACAAAACTAAAAGCAGTAAAGCCAACGCCCAAATGGAAATGTATTGTGATCAACTTCTTATTCACCTTTTCTTCAAGATACATGTGTTAATGCATGGAAATAGCAGAGAGAACAGATAGAAAAGTATGTCATAATTACAAAGTACAATACTCGCTGAGGGGATCCTTTCCCATGCGCCAATCACTGGTTGCCCGGGAAAACTCACGTGGATAGTTGGATGGTCCGTCTTCACTTGTTGTGCGGGCACCAGCATAATCTCCGTTGTTCGGAGATTTGCTGGCTTAGCCATGGTGGTTCCCTGGAGTCCTGAGTTCAGCCAGTTCAAAGTCTGCACCAGGTCGTCACCACCGCAAACACTCGCCGTCCTTGCGTATTAGAAGGAAATTTGCCACAATGCGACTAGTTTGATACTAGGACGGCGTTGAATCCTGATGTTGGTTTAGTCTTAGCTGAGTTTTTTGATGGAAACGCAGGACTCCTTCTCAGCTTGGTACACTCTACTGGGGGGATGAATGCCCGCACTGTAGACCGCAATCCGACAAGCAGTAACACCACGCAACTACGATGAGGCGGTAAACCTGGGAGGCTCGGGGATAACTTGTTAATATAAATGCTAGAGAGATAGTCCTTTATATAATCTAACTCGGACTGCAGCAGATTAGGTTGTCTTAGTGAAAGGAATTTGTCATCAATGGACAATCGGTCTAGACCCGCACTGGATAAAACATTAGGCATACCAAAAGAGTTTTTGTGATACGTGTTAACCTTGGAACATAACAAGCTAACCAATTAAGTGTTCTATTAGTTAGTAATCCTCAATTTACTAAGGTTTTTCGGAATTTAACAGAAATTAAGTGGTTGGTGCAGCGATATAGATCCATTTCGCTATGGACAAGGATTTCGTTCGACCGCACCCAATGCCCACCAATCTTCTCATCGCCGCAGGGTGTTGCCAGACGTGCAGCTCTCTCCAGTCTACAACACTGGGGACTGCCTGCAATGATTATGCGGAAGTTTCCTAGTTCTGCTATCACAAGATTCCAGGGAAAAATCCCGAAAATTTTTTTTTCATCTTTATGGAAAGTCGCAAGGGGAAATTAGATCTTGGATTCAGTTTTCAGTGGCGAATAATCACTACTTAAAGTAGGATGCATGCTTGACTTCGTAGGAATTTGCTACACGGGACTTCTTCGACGTTGTCACAGAGCAACACCTCAAACATGGGTAATGCTTACTTACTTACTTGATACTTGAACGACCCATCCTCAATGGTTGTGCGGGCCCCAGCATAATCACCGTTTTTCGGAGATTTGCTGGTTAATCCAATGTGGTTCACTGTAATCCCGAGGTCAGCATGGGCAAAGTCTGCTCAGGTCTACAACACCATGGGAAGTCGCAGCTCTTGTGGATCAGAGTGAGATTTGCCACCATGCGACTTTGATACCAGGACGGTGGTGAATCCTAGTATTGGTAATAAACTGCATCATAAACCTTTGCAAAAACATATAATACAACTGCGCGACAATAATGCACTATGATTAAGGGACAACGGTTCTATTTAACATAAAGTTAAAGAGTCGAATGATGTGAGGAGGTTATATGGTAGTGAAGCGAGCGGCCAGGCTAAGTTATTAAGACCTTATAAAGCTTAAGAAAGAGTAACTGAATACAGTTGTTCTAAGGCTGTGCTGCGAATATATGAGCGAATACAAACGTTCATTTGAAGAGCATGAGAAAAACAAGGTCATAGCAAAGCTGTACTAGTCCGAAGAGGTGCAGTATGTCTGCGTGGGAAATTATGCAAGAATATACAAGCGTTAGTTGCGCGATTTAGTACAGATGGCAATTGAGCTAAGTGAATCATGAGCTGACTTAGCGGCATGTAGGAGAAGTTACTAATGTTTTACAAAACATAAGAGAGATGTGATTGATGTTACTAGTTAGATGTTAGATGTTGCTATTATGAGACATAGTTTCATGCTGATGATGTGTTATTTAGCTAGGAGATGCGTAGTTATGATGACCCAAGTTCGGTGAGGCACAATTGAGAAGGGTTACAATAACATTTGGCAATACAAATAACGATCCTGCGAAGGAAGGATGATAAGGCCAGGAAAGATTTTGGTTTTCATAGCTGCCGATGACTTTTGATTGCCGGTTAATGAATGTAGGAGGGTATATGGAACCAGATTCCAGCAGACGTTTCTGCACACCGAGCCATCACAAGAATGTCTAGTCGGCTGGGATTTGATGCGAATATCTGTGCCTGCTGGCCATGATTCATGCGATGGCTAGTTTGGAATTTGTTGGTCAAAAAATAGAAACGTTGTAAATGACAAATCATAACTATTTGGGTGGTAGTTATTATATAATCGCCACCCGTATTGCATTGGTTACACATGTGGGTCCTAACAGTCTAGTTCTAATGAGGAATCTGGGCAGTCGTTCGGAATCGGCTTTTAGCGGATGTTTTCCAGAGGATCAGTGAAAGAGATTTCCTAAGCAGTGATATATGTGAACAAGCGACATATTTGCAAATTGTTAGAAGGGTACTCCACCATCATGTGTTCGTCCTCTTATCGTTACCCCGTGTCACCAAGATAGCAGGCTCTATTTCAGTGAGCGTGTTGCGAGTTGCATTGTGGAAAATGACGAGCTTTTCCCAAGTGACGTTCATTGTGCTGAAGTTGGCGTATTTGTTCTTCTACCTTGAGGAGTGTTTTGACGGCTTCGATAAATGCTGGCGTGGTACCATCGTGTTGATAACCCATAGAAGTCCAGACTTAATAGGATGCTGTGACACTCTGCGCGAAGGTTTCCTGCTTTGAGGTAGTCCGTACTGCGGTTTGCCCTACTGAGCGTTGAGTTCGAATCGGATCGGCCGACGTACCAAAACTTGTATCGGTTAGTCAGCAGATATGAGTGCTCGTTGTTTCATAATTGCCACGTGGGACTTATACCTGCTTGTATCGAAGAAGAATCAAACTGGGTAATTAAAGCGTTTATACCAACAGTAACGCAGGAACAACGATATGCCAACACTGAAACAACAAGAGCGGCAATGTGATAACTTGACAAATAAGTGAGGACAAGACTGGTTCGTACGAGGATGCTTTTTAGCAAGACAGGAGCTCCGCAAAAAGGATGATGAAGAAGTGCGATTTGCATGTGTGATGTAGAATACATCAGCGGCATATGAGGAGACTCATATTAGGACATAAAATCTGACTTTTAGTGGCAACACGGCAGTTTAACACACTAAATGTAGGTTTGTTCTAAAATTCCACTGAGGTTAACACATTATGGAACACATGTAGGTTCGCGATAATATTGCGGTGAGGCTATCATATTAACGAGTACATGTAAGCTTGTGATAATATTGACTTATGATGACTACACTATGGGATGGGCGATACTAGGGCGCGTGTGGTGCAGTAGTTGGAGGCACCACTGCGACATACACATGGAATCGATCCCCGCGCGCATGGCCCACCAAGCCTACCATCCCTCCGAAGTTAGCAAATTGGTACCAGACTTGTCTGGGAGTATAGCAGCACTGGCTCGACACATCGGTAGGCCACCTCGAGCCATTGTAAAGGTCAGATATGCATTCAATTACCAACGATGCTTATGAAGTCGAATGCATGGCGCGTTCTTCAGGGGATTGATCAACGCCGAAAGCTTCATCCTTTATCCTTTCATACACTAAGGAATTAATGTATTAAAAGGTATATGACAGTGCAATGACGTTGACGTACAATAGTGACAACGTGCAACAATGGTTAACAACTTGGATCATCTAAGTGGATTATTGCAAAAAAAAATATTGGTAGGCCATAAAGACAGCACCCTTAAAATCCCTCCAATATAAAAAAATCATAAAGTAGGCCATTTTACTAGTCCATTGATAGCTCAGTTTCTTAGATCAAAAAAATAAAGAAAAATTATCCTGTTCTTTGTTCAATTATGAGAACGCACTTAATTTCCATGTGTGCTTAGCTAGGTCGTACAACATTCTACTTCTTCCTTACAACATTCCATTTTTTTAAGAAAAGAGTAGCCATCTTGACCAACAACTATCGAAGAGTAGAATGCTCGATAAAAACCTTACGCTTGAGTTTTGTACTAAGTAATCCAACTTCATTTTCGGCAATTTTCCTCTCCCCTATTTTTGCTAACAATAATCTTTTGATGTCGGAGTTTCTGGTGGGGTTATTTTAATCCTAAATGGCAATCATCAAATAACAGTGACTCTGAAGATGTAATTTTTATTTGACCATGCGAAAGTTAGGGAAGTAGTTTGCGGTCAACACTGCCGGTAACGAGGAATTGATGGCATAGCAAAAAGCAAAAAGTCATTTCGTCGTATTTTGTCTCTTGCGGAGCTGTTGAATGGCATCCCAGGTCAAACTGTGACGGTAACTTCTTTTTTTTAGGACAAAAGAGGATACTGGTTCTAAATAAGACTGCCTAAAACTGCGTCCTCTGTCGATTACTCAACTAGTGTAAACCGAGGATATTCCTTACATTGAATTATCACTTACCACAAAGAAACTGAGTAAGCAATAAATCTATGGATACATGGAACAATAGATAGAAGCTCCGCTGACGTAAAACCCTAACCAAATTGCCCACACAATAGTTATATGGAGGTTTTATCGGATAAGGATTTCATCCCGCTTGAGTGTCGAGGTTTCACGTGGCCGGTAATGAAATTTCCTGTCTTTTTTTCCTTTCTGACAAAAAAGCTGAACCACGAGGTGACTCTCTGCAGAAGACAATAGGTTGATATGGTAAATAAATAGATAGGAACTATGTTGATAGTTTCAGAAGAATTCTTATCTGCTCATGACATTTTAGTAGATTCTTTATTGTAAACAAAACAATTCGGCGTGCTAAAATGTTACGCGCGAAGATTGTCTTTGCTTAATCAATGTAACGGTAAATGAATCTTGTCTGCATCGTGCCTTGTCTGTTAAATAGGATCACAGGCAGTGGATTGACACTGGAGACAATCGGATGTCCACTGCCTAACTGCGAGCAAAATCTGAAAGAATAAAGTACGAATGTCTGCTGCGACTCAGTAATATTTGTATGGACACGTACCGGTAACCTGTTAGCTTCTGATCTTTTTTGAGATTTAATCTCGACTCCTCCTCTTATACATCCTGGTCTGTCATAACCATAGGAGACCCACTCGAGCTCCACCACTATCTTTTTTCCTTTAGGTGCCTGAATGGAGAAATAAGTCTCTTTTAACAACAAGACTGATTTAGACGATCTAACCGAAATCATGTAGTTGCAGAAATCGAAGTGATCTCTGACACCAGTTCCAAAACCTAGACGGCGATTCACCATTTGCTTCTTATTTGTCGCCGTGAGATCTTCTCCACATCCTGGTGGCTGAAGTTATTTTTTTTGTCGAACATATGTTCATTTGCAGCGCTAGTTCTTACCCGTTTGTCACACAATGGACCACCGTACCCACTCGGACAGATACAAACGGAGCAGTTTCGAGGGTGAGGAAATCCTTCGTTCGCACACTTGGCGGAAGTGGACTTGTTACATATAGCTAGCGAAATAGAATTTAATTTACAAATGTTAATGAGCCCTATTGAAAGCTGTTCCATGTCTTACCGTTGCATCCGTAGTGCTCGTTGATGACGAAGATATCCGAGAACGAAATCAAGTCAGATCCCATTGTCTTCTGATAATTCGCATCAGTTGCAATTATAGTGGGCTGTCCATTAATTGAATCACTTAAGAGCACGACATTGGTAACAGATGTGGGCAAAAAAATCCTAGATATCTATTGCAAACCATCGTTCATCGTAGTGCATGATACTACCGTAATCGTATCCCAGTCCATAAACGTCGCTGTAGTTGGGGCTGATTTTTTGAAAATCACCGATAACACGCGGCTAAACTGAAGTTATGGTTCTTAATAAAGACCTTAACGGCTAATGTTCACATACGTTGATATTTTGCTTAACGAGTTTAATGTAATTGTCTCGATCATATCGACACATTGTGTGGAAGAATCCGAGAACATGGCCAATTTCATGCACAGCTGACCCTACCTGAAATATCTGGCTTATTTGGTGAAAAGAAAGTGCATGGGTAACTGGAGAACACTGAAAGGACATGTTCTGAGGTGCTGCTTAAGTAGTTCCGCACCGTGGCATTCCAAGTAAGCGAGAGAAACTGCTCGCCGCCCATTCGTCCAAGGTCTGCCCAGCACTCATTTTCCTTGACTACGATCACCTTGTCCGTAGCTGCAAATAGTTAATTTGAAGGGATGGTTTATCTATGCTCTGTCAACCAACCATTTTCGTCCTCTACAAAGTCGATACATGTAGAGTCCTCCCATACCTTCACACCCATCTTAAAGACGTTTCGTACATTTTGGTCTGAAACTTCAACATTTAGATTAGAAGTGTACGTTATTACATACAGCCAACCCATCAGTAGGAATTCATAGACGATGTATAAAGTGGGGAACCTAGGTGGCTCCGAAGAAGGCGTACTTCAG
This sequence comes from Angiostrongylus vasorum, assembly GCA_018806985.1. Lineage (NCBI taxonomy): Eukaryota > Metazoa > Nematoda > Chromadorea > Rhabditida > Metastrongylidae > Angiostrongylus > Angiostrongylus vasorum. Next base: position 81,641 of record JADANN010000116.1, on the reverse strand, counting down.
CAATACAATCGATGATAGTAAAATGAACTTCGGTGAATAACATTGGGTCATAATTTTATGAGTTTTTCAGCTCTCTTGCTCTTATACTTTTTTTCACATTTAAGAAATTGTTTTTCAGTGATTCCCTAGTCAATGTCTGGCGCCATCGTCTTTCACTTCCTTAGTTGTTATATTACTATTTGGATCCAAAAATTCACCATTAGTGCACGATTGTTATTGTTATTTTTAATCCCAGGATCGACTTTCTATTAACCTCGGCAGTGGAATATGAATGCGTCATTTTCTTGTTCAGCAATCGCGAGGTTGTTACTAGTAAAAGTAAATGTATGCTGTTTAACAGCCTCGCGATTGCTGAACAAGAAAATGACGCATTCGTATTATTATTATTATTATTATTATTATTATTATCATCATTATTGCTATTAAAACCATATTATTATTGTGCTATTGCGGCTACGCAATGTGTACTACTATTTATACATAGAAAGGATAGAGGATGAAGCTCTCGGCGTTGATCAATCCCCTGAGGGATGCGCCATGCATTCGACATCATTAAGTATTGTTGGAGGTGATTGAAAGCATATCTGGCCTTTAAAATAACTAGTGGTAACCTACCGATGTATCAAGCCAGCGTTGCTATTTTCCCAGACAAATCTGGTAGCAAATTTCCGACCCCGGAAGGATGGAAGGCTTGGTGGACCACAGGCGCGGGGATCGGTTCCACGTCTGTGTCGCAGTGGCGCCTCCAAACACTGAACCATACGCGCCCTTCTTATTTATACATATTACTATATAATTCTTATTACTATTATTAGTACTCCACAATCAGTCATGAAGACGAGGAAGCCAAGAAGCAGAAAAATTATTCTGGTGACGGATGTGACGAAATCAGGATAAAAGTGGGGTGGGGGGCTAGGGTGATGGGACTTCATTAAATGGGAAGACCCGGTCATGTAAGACAACAAAACAACGTTGCAATAATCTCGATACTCGTGATTGTAATTAAATTCATTTGCTTAGCCTGTTGAAAGTCTTTAATCGCAATGCTGCTTAAGAACCACGTTGAAGGAATATATAGGGGTATATTATAGGGATATTATATATTTGATAGTTTATTATACTGGAGGTGAATAAATCCTTGTGAGGCCAACCTGATGTGTTAAACGTGTAGAAGACACCGTTTTCCCATGTAGTGTTCGGGTTAGCTTTATCCTTTAGCACCTGTCTTTTAGCACGAGAGACAGCTACCAACGCTTTGTCTTGTCCCCTGGAAACATCTCGCTTTACGCTTTTGGATCGTTGCACCTCAAAATATGTGTGATAAATTACTCTGTCAGATCATTGCCACCCTCAAACTGGATTCGCTGTTTGACTTCTTCTGAATACGTCTTCAAAATCGGATTTTCCAGATTTGGATTGAAATTCCTCGCTTTCGCCGAAATCTCTTTCTAAGTGAATAGAGATTCTTTTTTAAATATGGTAAGCAAAAATTGGAAAACAATGTGACTTTGACACTTTCGTCTTCTGCCGATTTCTTTTTGCTTCGCTTTGGACGATTACTACTGTTTCAAAATCATTTTTCTCTATTACAGAATTGTTTTATTGATTAAGGAAAACGTCGAGAATACTTTCGCTGTGAAAGTGTAGTATTTCGGAGTTACAAGGGCTCAATGTACTGGTCACCTCAAGGTTCGACAATTTCCTGCTCTCGGTCTTCTGAGTATCCTGGCGAACATTTAACGTCTTCGCTTCAGTGATGGCACCGATTTGGTCGCATTCCGTCACTATGGAAGAAATAGCGACTAGCAGAATGAGTGTCATCCCTAAATATTCCGATTCCATTAAATCCTGTACTGGAAAGAGTTATGGCGGAATTGGCCAGTGCTAGCAAATTTTTAAGACCATGGCTAATACAATTAGTCAAATAATTATTTACCCAAGTTCGAGGTTTGAGGTGATCAAATCGACTTCCCTCGGATCCATATCGTGGTGAGGACTTGGATACGCCTTTGCAAGGTCAAATCAGGACACTATGTGCTCTTTTCTATGACATCATTGGGTGAGCCGATTGGCGCGAGGTTAAAAAATCTTACGTTACGCAGGACGTCACTGGAACTGGATCTGATGAACACACGCACGACACTCCATGGAGATTGTTTCTTGGTTCGCGCGTATAATGCCAGAACACTCTCCACAGACTCCGATTTTCGCGCCGTTTAAGAAGGTGCAGATCGCATTAAATTTCATGTCATCGCACTACAAGAAATAAAATCAAGAAGAACGACATAGCCACCTGAACAAAGAGATCCTATTCATCCGTAGAAAGAAGGATCCGTCACGAAATGTCAGCGGCGTAGGCTTTGTCGTTCACCTGTCCATTGTCCTTCTCGTCGACTCGTATGAGATTCTCACCTTCGCATGGCCGTCGTTCTTCTTCAACTGGTGCATCATAAGATCACTATCGTCAATTGTAACCCACCGCTCGACGCAGCTGATAAGTGGGAATTAGATGTGTTCTACTCTTAGTTGGAGGAAGTTATCCGCAATAGCTTATTATAATTTTTTTCGTTATGAACTTTAATGCCAGAGTAGGAAAAAACCAAGGGGAGCGGATGCAGGATCGGATTAGGAGGAAGGAATGAGAGTGGAAACCGTCTCGTAGGACTACCGTCTGCAGCAGCTATTTTGCATGAAAACTGGAAGCCTCCTAACCACATTACTCATGCGGAGATCAAGCACATTCTAGCAAACAGTAGATGGTGCCTACTCGACACATCGGTGGTCCCATCATAGTGTACTGGTTCCAATCACCCTCTTCTTCGCGCAAAGATTCGATTTAGCCGGAAGGTGGAAAAGAATTCACGTCATCGATCACGAGGGAAAAAGTATGGTTGTATATGCGAGAATATTCTGAACTAAATCCTATCCAAACGTGACTGGCAGATTAAGAAAGCTCCGACCGAAGACTGCGAGCTGCTTGTCGAAGGACTGAAAAGCTGTGCCGAATTCGCCTCGTTGCTCGGAAAAAAGATCGGATCACATCTCCATTACAGCTGCGGAGTTGCTCATAAAGAGAAGGAAACCGAAGCTTGATCCTACTGCAACACCTATAACGCGGCCAGTAATAAATACCAGCTGCAGTTTCGAAAGTTTTGTAGGAAGATCTACATTTGTACAGGCAGAAGAAACTACTCCAGGACTTTCGTGACTTTAAAATTCTGTTGTCATTCCTTGTTAACGAAGATGGGTCGTAAGAACTTCTCGACGTAATATGGAAATGATAACGGAAACGTTCTGCGCCAACGTTTTCCATCCAACATTCCCAGTCGCGGACTCTAATATCTCCGTTGGAGAAAAAACCATCTGGAATTCTTCCGTCTGAGGTTCGAGTTGCTATAGAAAGCGTGAAGATAGTCACTGCTTCAGGACCTGATAATATCACCGCCAATTTCCATAGTGTTAGGAGCAACAATTCACATGTATTAGGTCGCTCAAAAATAAATGAACATTTCAAAATTTTTTATTGTTTTGACGCATTTTTACACATCACACTATTTTTTTCTACCTTGCTGTATAATATATCTTTAAGAAGCAAAATTTAATCCCAATTCTAAACATGTTTTTATGTTTTGTAAAAGTAAATTTATTTACTTACTTTGAGCTTTGCTACTTTGTATTTCGAAAACGAATTCTTGTCAATTTTCTATGAGTTCAAACTCAGTCGTAGTGCAGCAGAGACGGCTCGAAACATTAATTGAAATATGGGGTGAAGGCAGTGTTGGTGAATGGACAATGCGAACATGGTTCCGGATATTCCGATCTGGAGATTTCTACCTCGAAGGTAAGGAAGGCCGTGGATGTCCCATTGAAATTGACGACGACGAATCGAAGGCACTAGTGAAAGCAAACACGCGAACAATTATTCGAGAGCTTTGAGAACAGCTTGTGCAAGCAAGGGAACAATTTCCACGTACTTGTATCCCATAGGAAAGGCAAAAAACTCAACAAGTAGGTGCTGCACAAATTAAACGATATTCGAAAAAAAATCACTGTTTTGAAGTGTCGTCTGCTATTATTATGCACAACAAAAACGACCCTTTTCTTGATCGATGCGCGACGGGAAGTGGATTCTCTGCGTCAACTGGCGACGTTCAGCTGGAATGGTTGGATTGCGATCAGGCTCAACAGCACTTCCCAAAGACGAAATTACACTGAAAAAAGATTGTGGAAGTTGTTTGGTAATTCGCAGCCGGGGTGATTCATCACAGCCTTTTGAATCCGGGCGAAACGATTACGGCAGAGATGTACTGCTAACAAATCTTGGAAATGCACCGTAAATTTCAACAATGACGACCACTATTACTCAGCAAATAAGAACCAATCCTTCTCCTGGCTAACGCCCGGTCTCACGTTGTGGAGCCAACGGTGCAGATGTTGAACGAGTTAGGCTACAAAACTTTGCGCTGTTCGCCGTATTGGTCAGACCTCTCGTCTACCGAGTATCACCTCTTCAAGGACCTTACCATCTTTCTGGGCGAAAAATGCTTTACCAAATGCGATGACGCAAAAAGCTTTCAACGAATTCATCGGTTCCAAAATTCTAAAATTTTAGCCAACAAAAAAAAATAAATAAATTTGTTTTCTGTTGGCAAAAATGTGGAGATTCAAAAGCCTTTTGTTTTGATTAATAAAGCTTTGTTTTTAACCAAGTTATGGTATTATAAATAGAATAGCAGGAAACATTCATTTATTATTGAACAATCTGGTACTTTTCGCAAACCAAATGATAGCTTGCCGTCAAAAGGAAAAAATCCCAGACCAGTGGAGGAAGGGCCTCGTGCACCATTATCCTGCCTAAGAAAGGTGACTGAGGGAATCTTTGTAACTATGGTCCGATATACGTGTTGAGTGTCCTCTACATATTCTTCACCAAGATTATCCTCTCATGCAAATCATTAACATTTAATGAGGTGCAACTAGTGGAGCAGCCAGGATTTCGCCAAGGATTTCACTGCATGGACCACATCCAAACCATGTCCAGGGTCATCGAACTTTGTTGGGAATAGCATGTGCCTCTAGGCCTAACCCTTGTCGACTATGAAAAAGCGTTTGACAGTGTTGAAACGAATGCAGTCATATCAGCTCTCGTCGACCAAGGAGTGGGCCTGTCCTACATAAGAACTCTATCTGGTTGTTATCGGAACTGCACCACGAAAATACAGTTTTTTCCATCGACCTCTTACCATACCCAAAGGAAAGGAGTTCGGTAGAGCGACACAATATCGCCAAAGGTGTTTATTGCCGCACTGCAATGGATGACGAACTCACTCGATTGGGATGAGAAAGGCATACGTATTGATGGAAAATTCCTATCAAACCTTCCTTTTGCCGAGGACTTCGCCATTTCCTCAAAAAGTACCAGCAAAGTAGAAGCGATGATCAGTGAGCTTAGCGAAGCGAGAAAAAAAGATTGGACTGAGCATAAATCGGAAGAAGACCCAGTTCATGAAAAACCTTTGGTGTGAAGGAGAACCAATTGAACTGGACGGTTCTGATTGCGGAGACCACCTCGTACTTATACCTTGATCGATAAATGAACAAGGAAAACAACATAAAGAAGAAACTGGGCAAAAGAAGGAAAGCAGCTTAGGCCGCATTTGTGCCTGTCAAAGGTGTCAACGACGAAGTGACTTACCGCAAAATCTGCACTCATCTTTTCGATTCAACGGCCCTGCCGACGCTCTGTTGTGCTGCAGAGACGTGGCCTGATAGTTCTGCCACGTCAAGAATACTCAGTTCTACTCATAGAGCGCTTGAACGATGTGTTTTGAAATATAGCCGGCACTCTCAATATCAGGCCGGAATACGAAGCTCTGATTTTCGAAATCTACCACATCTTCGGGATCAAGGACAGCACACATCGGTGGCGAAACATAGATAGGCCGGTCACATAATGAGGAGAACAGACGACAGATATACGAAAAGAACTGTAGAGTAGACTCCACGAGAATGCAAACGTCCCCCCAGGACGGCCACCTACGCCTTGGGCGGACGTGTTCGTAGACAAAGTTAATCAGCTATACCCGCAGCTGCAGTTATTTTGCAGATCACGGTATGAGATTCGCACAAGCCTCCATGTTCGATTAAAACCACTACCTTTGACGCCTCACAACCGGTGAAAACGGACCGTCCAAATATCCAAAGAAGTATAGCTAATAGATCACGCTTTCCATATGGTAAGCGGATAAATAATGACTAGAACTTCATGAGAAATATTTCATAGATATCCACAAAGACGTTGTACTGGTATGACCGTGACTGCCATTACAACTGCTGAACACTTACTTAACCAGTTCTGTTTTTTCTTTCCAGCGGCAGTCTTACATCACCTCTGTTTCTCCTACCCGTTATGGCCTAACTTTCGAATGTCCTACATAATAAAAAGGAATTTCTGAAAATCTCCAACACTTTCTGGTTACATATGCCTTCTATTTATTCTTAGCAATTCGTGCAGGTCTAAAATCTTTAAATCTTTGGCCGAATTTCTTCTTAAACGAACAAGTTATCAACTGTGAAACGAATACCTGTTGTCCTATGGCGGCGACGATGTGCATGCTATTTTCAGCACTCAGATCTTTTATATGGAATTCAGTACAGTGAACCATTTGAGCAGCTGTCTTTGAAGTAATGTTTTACCAGCGAGAAGCCCTTCTGTATGATGATTTTGTACATGTTTGCCGACGATCCGTTAAGACACCTGTTTTTGTTTAAAAATTCCTGCAATGCGAGGTGTATTGGTACAGCACTCGCCAAACATGCACAAGCAAAAAGATTCCACAGCTTTCTTGTGCGACTACCAGTCTGTATCCATGCAAGAGAATTCAAAACATCACAGTCAAAATTCTCGAAATTCCAAATATCCGAAAGTAAGCTACAAGAAGGAGTGGTTTGTTGACGCCTCATCTCAGACTGATGTTTTAACATTAGAGATGCACATTACCCACCCACTGTGCGGTTGACTTCCATGAATAAGTGCTAGGCTCTCGAAAAACGGTATCCGTAAAATCGTTTCCGAGGCAACTGTAGCTTAGATGTCAAGTTTTGATAGCATTTCGCTGACTGTATTGTAATCAACCTGATTTTTCTAGGCACTGAAGTGTGTCTTGCAGGGATGGCCTGTTTAAGGCAAGGTGTGGAAGTAAACGAAACGTTTCCGGTTTGAAGCAAAAGCCCGATATGGAAAAAAATGAGTTTTCACCAAATTAATCTCGGTCGTTGTTTTCGTTGCTGAGAAAATTTAGTGGTTATTCCATCATATACATGGCTTGGGTTGTACAAGTGTGCCTTGACGTGTTTAAATTCCTAAGTACCTAACATTCTTTTATCAAATAATGACAAGGTCAAATGTTAACGACCAAAGCTTTCTAAGTAGAAATTCAGTGAAGAATTTCTATTTCGCTTGGTGAAAAGCACATCTTTCTTTTCAGCATTGGCTAACAAAACTGGTTTTTACTGAAGTTTAGAGAGTGCTCATGGCTCGTGTAATGCCCTCAATCCAACATATCCAAGACTGCAAAAATCTGTTCCAAAAAAAAACTAGAATCAGTGTTTTTTATTGACGACGCAAGAATATCGGTGACTTTGGACAGTGTGTAAGCCGCGCCAAGAACGAAGCCATTTTCGAAAACCGGAGGATTTGGTTTTCGTTTCACAAATGATTTGCTTTCGCTAGTAATATTTTTTAAGGGCAGCTGATGAAATTTTCGGAGACATACAGAATCGGAAGCCATTGCACCTTAATCTGTCAAGTCATCGACTTGAAACACGCCGCGTTCATCGTCGTACTCGAATAGGACGGTTGAGTAAAGGCAGGATTCGCTGTTGCTCTGGAAGAACTACATCCAAGCTCCCTTCTTTCCACTAATGAGATTATAGATTTTGGTGGGAAACCATGTTTGATTGGAATTCGATGCGTTGATGAGATAATAAAACAACAGCTTTTCCACACTCTGCAGCCGTCCATGAATGAATATTAGCAATCGAAATGTTCTCCAATTCTGAAAAACAGCTTAAAATAATTTTTGAAGCCGACTGTTATTTAGTCGATGCGATAAAATGTTCATTCTTTGTATAAACATATTGTTGAGCTTACACGAGGTTGATACAGATGTTTATTCGGCTGACGTTTCGACGTCTTCGTCGTCAACAGCTTAAAATATTATTTTGGCCGAATATGAATATTATTGCTGGGAAAGTTTTCTGCTCTGGTAAATTTTCTTAACTGATAGTGTTCTAAGAGGACTGTTTGAGAGAGAATGATCGCTCAAGTTACTGATACTTGAATACTTGGATGGCCCGCAATCACCAGTTGTGCGGGCACCAGCATAATTTCTGTTTTCCGGGATTTTCTTGTTTAGCAATTGTGGTTTCATGTAGTACCGAGAAAAGTCTGACCAAAGTTTGTCCCAGGTTGTCGCCACCACAAGCAGTCGCAACCCTTGCGTATCAGGGGGAAATTTGTCACTATGCGATTAGTTTGGTACCACGACGGTAGAGGATTCTGATAATGGATTACTCTTAGCTGGGTTCCCTGATGGAAACGTCGGAATCCTTCTCAGACCCTGCTGGGGGGATAAATCCCCGCTGCACATCGCAGCCCGACACCCAGAAACACTACAATAAGGTGGCAAGCCTTTGGGAGGATCGTTCAAGTTAGTCGATTAATTTGGTCATTAAAAGCGAATGGGTATAGAGTTATGATGTGTTCCGATAAAGCCCTTTCAGAAACCGAAGATGTGACCGTGAGCAGAGTTACTGCGTTTGTGTGAAGAAGCATATTGATGACCAAACACTCCGTAAACCATAAGCAAGCAGAACTAGTCCAAAATCACACCGTACCAAACTTTCTGAGTAATTAATCGTATTATCGGACCAAGGAGGTGTTTCTAAGTGTCGAACTTCAATGCTAAAGGGTTGTAGAAACATCGTTGTAACCTCCATTCATCAACTGTGTAGAATAGTTTCGTTGAAAGCAAGCTCTGTAAACGGAGTATGTCTGAAGTATGCAAGAACTACATTAAAATTAAATAGTGGTAGGATAATGCATTTTTTAAACTGTCAAGTGCACCATGTAGCTTTATTCGAACTGTACGTACCTAAGGCCACGTCTTTATTGAATAAGCAGCTGAATATAAGAAAATACAACAGGAAACCCAACGCAGCACAAAAAGTGCTGAAAAGAAGGTTCACTGTAGTCCATGCTTCAATTCATTTTGCTTCTGAGAATTAGATGTTAATGACCGCTAAAAAACATGAAACTCAGATAGAAAAGACAGAAGAGGTATTTGACAAATGCAAAATAAAACACTTCCTTAGACGACTCGTCTTTAAGCATCGTGCGAGGAATGAATGGCGTGCAAGACATTGCATTTCAAGATAGATTTATTAAATCAGTGTTAGAGGGAGAGTTCTTGATGAGCCAGCTGTTGCAAAATAATTAGGCTTCACGAACGCATTTTATCATCAACAAACAATCACTGAAGAACCATTCTACGTAGAACGTCACCCACAACAAAAGTTTCATGACACGTGCTTAACATAACAAGTTAATTAACTGATCAACTAGCATGTAATACAAAAACTAGGTATAGTTTTCCAGCACTTAGCAATAGAAAACAGCGCAATTGGTACAGTGCCAGATATGCACTCAGTATGGGAAAAAAGTTTTTTTCGACCCCACCCCAGAACCAGCAAGCCGCCCACCTTCTCGCGCAGGGAAATCGCTGTCCGACATGTGAGACAAGAGCTCTGCCTCCAGTCCACAACACTAGAGACTATTTGCAATGATTATTCAGAGCGTCCTAGTACTGCTTTCCTAACGTTCTAGAAAGAGTCGTGAGAAAGTTGTCTTTTCTTCATGTAGTGCATAGTTCCTCAAAATCACTCCAGACCAAGACACATTTTTGAGTAAAAGTCGCTTTTGCAATTGCTGCCTATAATCACAATGATGCTGAGATATTTGCAAAACTGCGGACCGCGGGTTTCTGCAGTGGGGAACGAACAAGTGCTATTACCCTTTCCGCGGGATGAAGCGTTCACCACCATACCGTGCTGCTCTTTGTTTTCGCCTCGTCTCTCAGCTAGTTCTACGGACCAGCGCCATCAGCAATCACCCGTCAACGGCATTGATCTGGAAGGCCCAAATCGGCAATGAACCTAGTTAATATAAGGCTGGTAGACAGACAAGGCAGGTACCTGCGGTCCTGAGTTTTACAAATATCTCAGCATCGTTGTGCATGTATCACACACAATACTCTGCCGTGAAAAGTCGTTATAGGCAGTATATATAAAAAAGTTAATAGTGCCTATAAGTTGTTCCTACATAGATTAAATTTCCGCTTTTTTTTCCAGAATTTTCAATTGTTTTCAGAGTCGATTCAAAAAATTTAACCAGGACGACAGGGTTCACAAATAAAGAAGCGGAACAGCCAGGATTGTGAGAACCCTGTATGACTTGCCCTCGACGGGTTCCAACAGAGATATCGCTGGTCCTATTTTATCACTGGGCTGTTTACTGCTACTAGAAACTGTTGCCCAACTAAAACACTATTTATAAAATAATCCTTAAAAAAGTCGTGCAGCAGACCATTATAGTACTTGAACTACAGCCCATTTGCATAAAAACAGAAGAATAACGAACAGTATCCAATGTTTTCATTGATTGCGAGCACTTAGCCAATTCACATGAGTACTTGGTTAGGTCGTGCAACATGCTTTTGTGCGTTACAGTGAAAGAGGTTCGTTTTATAAGCAAACTTTTCTCCCCACAAAGTCGAACATTGGAAAAGGCCGATTAAGTGTTCATGCTCAAGTTGGATCCTAAGTAATTGGCATCCTACATCACTTTCTGTATTTCCCACTATCATTTTTGTTAACAATAAATATCAGAAGGTTGGGGTTTCTAGTAGGAATATTTTAATCCGAGATTTTGACAAAACGGTCTCAGCTAAACCTTGCTGATAACGAGAAATTGATGCCGTACTAACACAAAATGGTTATCTGGTCACATTTTTGTTGCTTGCGGAGGTGTTGAGAGGCATCCTAGTCCGAACTGCAATGATAACTGGCTTTCTTTGTAGCAAAAAAAAAGTTTGCTGGTTCTAAGTAAAGCTAGCTAAAACTGTCTACTCAGTGGATTGTTTCACAAATATAGACCGGAATAACTCCTTGCCTTGAATTATCGCCCACCCTCACTGCGTACACAATAAATCTCTGGATACCTGAAGCAGCAAAGAGGCTCCGCCAGTGCTGACGATATACCCTAACCAAATTGCCCACACACTAGTTCTATGGAGCTAATATCGGATTTGCATTGCCTCCCGTTTGAGTGAAGAGGCTTCACGTGGTCACCAATGAAATCCCCAGCTTTTTCTTTTCTTCTGACAAGAAAAGCGAAAAGATGAGATGACTGTCTCCAGCAGACAATAGTTTAATATGGTAGATAAATAGATAGGAACAATGTTAATGGTTCCAGAAGCATTTTTTATCTGCTCATGACGTTTTAGTAGATTCTTTATTTTGAACAAAAACAATTCGGCGTGCAAAAATGTTACGCGCGAAGATTGTCTTTGCTTAATCAATGTAACGGTAAGTGAATCTTGTCTGCATCGTGCCTTGTCTGTTAAATAGGATCACAGGCAGCGGATTGACACTAGAGACAATCGGACCTCCACTGCCCAACTGAGAACAAAAACTGGAAGAATAAAGTACGAATTTCTGCTGAGATTAAGCAATATTCGTGTGGACACCTACCGGTAACCTGTGAGCTTCTGATCTTTTTGAGATTTAATCTCGATTCCTCCTCTTATACATCCTAGTCTGTCATAACCATAGGAGACCCACTGGAGCTCCACTACTATCTTTTTTCCCTTAGGTGCCTAAATGAAGAAATAACTCTCCTTTAACAATAAAATTGATTTAGACGATCTTACCGAAATCATGTAGTTGCAGAAATCGAACTGATCTCTGAGATCGGATCCAAAACCTACACTGCCATTCACCATTTGTTTCTTAGTTGTCGCCATGAGATCTTCTCCACATCCTGGTGGCTGAAGTGATTTTTTTTCTGTCGAACATATGTTCATCTGCAGCGCTAGTTCTTACCCGTTTGTCACACAATGGACCACCGTACCCACTCGGACAGATACAAACGGAGCAGTTTCGAGGGTGAGGAAATCCTTCGTTCGCACACTTGGCGGAAGTGGACTTGTTACATATAGCTAGCGAATTAGAATTTAATTTACAAATGTTAATGAGCCCTATTAAAAGCTGTTCCAAGTCTTACCGTTGCATCCGTAGTGCTCGTTGATGACGAAGATATCCGAGAACGAAATCAAGTCAGATCCCATTGTCTTCTGATAATTTGCATCAGTTGCAATTATAGTGGGCTGTCCGTTAATTGAATCACTTAAGAGCACGACATTGGTAACAGATGTGGGGAAAAAGTCCTAGATATCTATTGCAAACCATCGTTCATCGTAGTGCATAATACTGCCGTAATCGTACCCCAGTCCATAAAGGTCGCTGTGGTGGGGGCTAATTTTTTGGAAATTACCGATAACATGCCTCTAAACTAAGGTTATGGTTCTTAATTAAAGTCATAAGGGCTAAGGTTCACATACATTAATATTTTTCGTAACGAGTTTAACGTAATTGTCTCGATCATATCGACACATTGTGTGGAAGAACCCGAGAACATGCCCAATCTCGTGCACAGCCGACCCTTCCTAAAGTTACTGAATTACTTGGTGACAAAAAAGTGCATGAGTAGCTGGAAAACACTGACAAGACGTGTTCTGAGGTGCTACTTAAGTAGTTTCGTACCGTCGCATTCCAAGTAAGCGAGAGAAACTGCTCGCCGCCCATTCGTCCAAGGTCTGCCCAGCACTGATTTTCCTTGACTACGATCACCTTGTCCGTAGCTGCAAATAGTTAATTTGAAGAGGTGGTTTATCTATTTGCTCTGTCCACCAACCATTTTCGTCTTCTAGAAAGTCGATACATGTAGAGTCCTCCCATACCTTCACACCCATTTTAAAGACTTTTCGTACATTTTGGTCTGAAAGTTTAAAACTTAGATTAGAAGCGTAAGTTGTTGCATTCAACCCATCAATTAGTAGGAATTCATAAACGATCTGTAAAATGGGAGACCCAGGTGGCTCCGACGAAGGCGTATTTCACCAAAACAATCAGTGATAATGAAATAAACTTAAACGAATGACCTTGGATGGCAGTTTTATGAGCCTTTCAGCTTTCGTGCTCTTATACTTTGTTCCACTTTTAAGAAATCGTTTTTCAGTGACTGTTACCTAGTGTCTGTCGTCATTGCCTTTCGCTTCCTTAATGGATATTTTGCCGCTTTGATTTAAAAAATTCACCATTACTGTACTGTTATTATTATTATTATTATTATTATTATTATTATTAGTACTATTAGTATTACTATTATTGTTATTATTGCTACTACTGTGATTGTTTTTATTATTATACTATTATACTTACACTACACATACTATTGCTAATATTTATTACTATATTATTGTTATTACTATTATTCTATACTGTTATTCTACTGTAATGCTGAGATGTTTGCAAAACTCCGGACCGCAGGTGTTTGCGGTGGGGAACGAACGCGCTACTGTCCTTTCCGGGGAGTAACGCGTTCACCACCACACCATGCGGGTCCTTCGTTTCGCCTGTCTCTCAGCTGTACTATTATTAGTACTTCAACATTAGTTATGAAGACCAGGAAGCCACCAAGCAGAAAAGTCTTTCTGAGGACGAGGATAATAGTGGGGGTGTTGGGAGTGCACGAAATGAGAAAAACGGGCATATAAGACAAAAAAACAACATCACAATAATCTTGGTGACCATGATGGATATTATAATCATTTGTTTAGCTCGTTTAATGCCTTTAGTTGCAATAGTGATTAAGAACAACGTTAATTAAATATATAGGAAGGTTTTTAAATTTACTATGCTACACATCAACAATTTTCCCTACTGTTTTCCACTTCATCGTGGCTGGAAGGTGTTTCTAGGTGTTGGGCTCAGATCTACAGCGGGCGGATTCATCTCCCCGG